>CM050164.1:452969768-453482268 GCA_027410445.1 Discoglossus pictus | reverse complement strand
CCAATACAAAAGGTATCAAATTATATTGCAATACTCATTATTAATCTCTATATATATATAGATTAATCATTATTAAATTACTAGATTACTGGACATTCACGGCTGCTTCACTCTTCAATTAATATATATATATATATATATATCACATATAATAGTTGTCAAACTGTGATTCGTCGTCACGATTGCGACAAATCTCAGTTTGACAACTACACATTGCGCAATAGGCTGCGCATGCGCATAGGGCAGCGTAAGCCGCACATGCACATTGTGCAATGGCCCGCGCATGCACATTGCGCAGTAGGCTGCGCATGCGCATAGGGCAGCGTAAGACGCGCATGCGCATTGTGCAACGGGCCGCGCAGGAACACAAAGAGGAGACGGGGGAGAGACACAGGGCAAGGAGAGGAGTGGGGAGACACACAGGGGTGGGAGAGGAGGGAGGTAGACATACAGGGGAGCGGGGAGACACAGAGGAGGGGGGAGAGATACAGGGGAGTGAGAGAAGGGGGGAGAGACACAAAGGAGTGAGAGGAGAGGGAGAGAGACAGGGAAGGGAGAGTAGGGGGAAGAGACACTGGGGGGAGACACACAGGGGTGTGAGAGGATGGGGTAGACACACAGAGGAGGGGGGAAGAGACACAGAGGAGGGGGGAGAGACACAGGTGAATGAGAGGGGGGAAAGACACAGAGGAGGGGGGGAGACACAGAGGAGTGGGGAGCGACACAGGGGAGTGAGAGGAGGGGGGGGAAGAGACACAGGAGAGTAAGAGGAGGGGGGAGACACAGGGGAGAGAGAGGAGGGGGGAGACACAAAGGAGTGAGAGAAAGGGAGGAGAGACACAGGGGAGGGAGAGGAGGGGAGAAGAGACACATGGGAGGGGGGAGACACTGGGGTAGGAGAGGAGGGGGGTAAACACATAGGGGAGGGAGAGGAGGGGGGAGAGACACAGGGGAATGAGAGGGGGAGAGACACAGAGGAGGGGGGAGACACAGTGGAGTGAGAGGACAGGGGAGAGACACAGGGGAGTGAGAGGGGGGAGCGACAAAAAGTAGTGAGAGGAGGGGGAAGAGACACAGAGAAGGAGGGGGGCGACACACAGGGTAGGGAGAGGAGGGGGAGAGAGACAAAGGGGAGGAGGGAGACACACAGGGGTGGGAGAGGAGGGGGTAGACACACAGGGGAGGGAGAGGAGGGGGAGAGACACAGGGGAGGGAGAGGAGGGGGAGAGACACAGGGGAGGGAGAGGAGGGGGGAGAGACACAGGAGAGGGAGAGGTGGAGAAAGAGACACGTGGGACAGGGCGGAAAGACACAGGGGGAGAGGGGGTAAAAACACAGGGGGGGAAGGAGACACAAGGGAGGGAGAGGAGTGGGGAAATGAGACACAAGGAAGGAAGTAGACAGAGGGAGAGACTCGCAATGACCCCCAGGCACGTGTGTGGCCGTCGAGGATCGATTTTGGACACCTCTTGTTTATGGTGTATGTATATGTGTGTGTGTATCACATATAATAGTTGTGGTAATTGCGAGTTTTGTTTGTAACGCTATGTTAAAACATCTGACAATCTCGCAATTACTACAATTAAAACACGCAAGTTACGAGTTGCTCATGTGCAATGTACGGCGAGTCATTGCGCATGCGCATCGTGCCTTGATTCGTGCAATGCGCGACATCAGACATGCATACGCATTGCGCCGGGGCGCACATGACAGATATGCCCGCCGAGAGGGAGAAAGGGGGAGGGAGGAGAGGGAGGCAGATAGGAGACAAGGGAGGGAGAGCGGAGAAAGGAGACACAGGGGCGGGAGAGGGGGGAGAAACACAAGGGAGGAAGAGGGGGAGAAACATGGGGGAAGCGACACAAGGGAGAGCGAGGGGGAAGAGTGGGGGGGGGATAAAGGGGGGAAGAGACACAGGGGCAGAAGGAGGGGAAAGAAACATATGGGAGGGGGAAGGAGACAGGGGAGGGAGATGTGGGAAGGAGACATGGGAGGGAGGGGAGGGGGAAGGAGACACATGGGAGGGAGATGGGGAAGGAGACACAGGGGAGAGATGGGGAAGGAGACACAGGGATGGAGGGGGAGAAAAGAGACACAGGGGAGGGAGATGTGGGAAGGAGACATGGGAGGGATGTGAGGGGGAAGGAGACACAGGGGAGGGAGACGGGGGAAGGAGACACAGGGGAGAGGTGGGGGGAAGGAGACATAGGGGAGGCATGGGGGGAGGAGACACAGTGGTGGGAAAGGGGGAAGGAGACACAGGGGAGGGGGAGACACAGGGATGGAGTGGGGGGAAGGAGACACATGGGAGGGAGAGGCGGAAAGGAGACACAGGGGAGGGACGGGGGGGGGAAACAGGGAGGAAGAGACACAGGGGAGGGGGGAAGAGACACAAGGGAGGGAGAGGGAGAAGAGTGGGGGGAGAGCCACATGGGAGGGAGAGGGGGGAAAGGGACACAGCGGAGGGAGAAGGGGAAAGAGTGGGGGAGAGCCACATGGGAGGGAGAGGGGGAAAGGGACACAGTGGAGGGAGAGGGGGGAAAGAGACACAAGGGGGGGGAAGAGACATAAAGGAGACATAAGGGAGGGGGGAGAGACACAGGGATGGAGGGGGAAGAAAGGAGACACATGGGAGGGAGAGGGGGAAAGGAGACACAGGGGAGGGATGGGGAGAAACACAGGGAGGAAGAGACACAGGGGAGGGAGAGGGTGGAAGAGACACAAGGAAGGGAGAGGGGGGAAAGAGTGGGGGAGAGCCACATGGGGGTTAGAGGGGGAAAGGGACATAGCAGAGGGAGAAGGGGGAAAGAGTGGGGGGGAGCCACATGGGAGGGAGAGGGGGAAAGGGACACAGCGGAGAGAGGGGAGAAAGAGACACAGCGGAGGGAGAGGGAGAAAGGAGACACAGGGGAGGGAGAGGGAGGCAGAAATGAGACACAGGGGAGGGAGAGGGAGGCAGAATTGAGACACGGGGAGGGAGAGGGACACAGAAAGTAGACACAAGGGAGGGAGAGGGAGGCATTAAGTAGACACAGGGGAGGGCAAGGTGGGGAGAAAGGAGATACAGGGGAGGGAGAGGGAGGAGAAAGGAGACATGGGAGAGGGGGAAAAGGAGACACAGGGGAGGGAGAGGGGGAGAAAGGAGACACTGGGGAGGGAGAGGGGAGAGACACAGGGGAGGAAGAGGGGGATGGAAGAGACACAGGTGAGGGAGACACAGGGGAAGCGCTCATGGCGAGGACCGTAAAGTAGAGGGGGGAAGAGGCTCGCAATGAGCTCCGAAGGCGGTCATTGCGAGGCCTGCGATGAGCGCCAAAGGCGCTCATCACAAGGCCAGCAAGTGTGAGGGGGGAGAGCCTCGCAATGTGTGGCAAACATCATTGCCAGGGCAAGTCGCATATATATATATATATATACTAGCGAATTGCCCATCAAAAAATGGGGGAATAAAAGTGTAAGCCAGGCAATGCTGTTTGCCACACAATGTGAGGCTTTTGGTTCGGTGAGCACTTCGCGGTCATCATGAGCCATGCAATGAGCGCCTTTCCTCTCGCCTACTGTACGGGACGCTCATTGCAGGGTTCTTTAACCTGCATGTTTTGTGCTTGGGAATGCCATGTGTCTCTTTCCAGCATCTCCCCCCTTCCATTCCCTGTGTGTTTCTCTTCTGTGTGTCTGCTGAATGTTTGTATGGCCCACGCTGCCTGGCGTTGGTTTTATTTTTAAAGTCCTGCGTGCCTGTCGTTGTACTGTCTTTTGCTTTGTGTATTTTCTCAATCCAGCGTGCCTGGCGTTGTTCGTGTAAGTGTTCATGTCTTTGCCGTCGTGTATTTTCTAAGTCGTCTTTGCCGTCGTGTATTTTCTAAGTCCCGCATGCCTGGCTTTGCTCAGCCTCGTTTTCATCCAGTTTCAGACTTTTTGCGTTTTCTTCTCATTGCCTAAGTCCTCCGAGCTCGAAAGCTTCAATGGCTCAACGGCTCGCCTCGTTTGACAATTATGATATGGGATATTATATACACACAGACACATAACCTTGAATGTGGATTTGTCTGAAATTTCTGGTGCATTACACCATATAAATGTTTATTTGTGATTAAATAATATGGTTTATGATAAAATCATATGTCTTGTCATAAAATATAGACACAACAAGGTAGGGGTATATAAATATTTATTTTCCAGATAGAAGCTTCCTGTGCATCCAATGTGTCCACATCAGGAAGCAAAATGGTACATTACACACCTGTATTAACACATATTATAATTGTCTAACTACGAGACATCGTCACACTGTTTACGTGGTGCGTAGCGAGGCTCGCCGTTAAACTCGGAGCACTTAGGCAATAAGTGCTGAAGGCGCTCATTGCCGTAGCGAGGTGAGCCGTTAAACTCGGAGCACTTAGTGGGACTTAGAAAAAAAAAATACGAGACGCAGGACTTTGAAAAAAAAAGATAGGAGACGCAAAAATGTACAAGATTAGCGCCCAACCTAAAAAAACTCGAAATACACACTAAATACACCCCAAAAAATTCCAAAAACATCACAGACAGCATGGGGCAACAGCCAGGACGTCTGTGAGTGAGGTGGAACGCGAATTTAACTCGCTTTAGACAATTTTCGCCACACGACAAAAATGGCTCGCTGCATATATCAATTATAAATAATTAAAGTATATTAATTTATTGCAGAAATAATTAATTATTACTTAATTAATGAATTGAATAAATCATTAATTATTACTTAACTACATATACATAGAAATGTATATCTCTCTCAGAGGACCAAAAGTACACGACATTAGAGGCTCGCAATGAGCGCCGATGGTCCTGAGGCTCGCAATGAGCGCCGAAGGTCCTCACAGTACAAAACGGGTTCAATTATGTCTCAAACAGCATTGCCATGGCTTAAAATGTTATTGACCGTCATTTTTTGACGGGCAAGTCGCTAGTTATATATAAAGGGTAATACATTATAGGTTTTATAATTGTACTAACATATTGCCTATTTCCATGTTTATTTATTCAAAGTTATATATTTAAATACATGGCTACCATGGTACAATAACATTGTATAACATATATCTGGTTTAAACCTCAATCAGTAATCACACAACACAAATGTAATTTTATTCCAGGTATTGAATAACACGGCTATAAAGCCATAAGGTGAAATTGAACTGAATATTGTTGCTGCACATTAAGTTGTTATTTCTCAATCCCAGGATTAAACTGTATTTAATGCCCCAGCCTGAAACTCGTTACTGCTCTGTAGAGGGATTTTAGAAAGCTCATAATTGGTTGCCTTATGTTTTCTTTGCACTTTCATTTTGCTACGGTGCAAATACATAATCGATTGCGGCTGAAACACGTCAGGGACAGGGGAGTGGGGGGATTTATTATAATATTCCTTTTAATTTGCAATGCCGGTGTATGTAATAAAATATAAGGCACTACTAAACATATTCTGTCAGGCAGATTAACGAGCGTTAGAGAGATTTTGCACCATGTGTCTTGTAGTGAGATTTGAAGAATCCTTTCAAGAAAAATCTCTTGAATCTTAAAGGGCCAGTGTAAGCCAGATAAAGGGATCTAAATATCTAGTCCACCACTTGTTAATTCAAGACATTTGTGTTTATACTAAAGCCATGTGTAAATAAAATGATTTTAAATTAATGTGACCTGCCTGATGTGCGGGGGCTGTCTCCACCTTTCTCCTATGTCATGACTCACATTGTTTAACTGGAAGTCATTGAAGTCACCTTCAAGCAGTTTCATTATTCAATAGCACAAGAACACACAGTGTAACAATGTTTCCTCTCACTTCCCTCTTCCTCATCATCTCTCTGTCTGTTTCTCAGGCTCTCATCACTTTCTCCAATTCATGTCTCAAACTGTATCACCATCTCACCCTCCCTGCTCTCTTCCCCTCTTCTTTGCTCCCACGAGCTCCTCTCCTTCCTCCAGTCACTATCTCCTCCCTCCCCTAAGGTCAATAAGCAGAAACATTTTTGTAAGTCCTACTCTCACATCCTCTCTCTTTCATTGCTTATTTTATTGGCTGCTGGAGATATATCTCCTAACCCAGGCCCCTCATCCATTCCTACCTTCTATCAGTCACGCTCAGCCCACAGGGCAACAAATACCCGACACCCTCATAACTTAATACCCACCATCTGTCACAAATCCTCCACTTTGCCCTTCTCATGTGCCCTCTGGAATGCCAGGTCTGTTTGCAACAAACTCACTTACATTCATGACCTATTCATCTCCAACTCCCTCAACCTTTTAGCTATAACTGAAACCTGGCTCTCTCCATCTGACACTGCCTCCACTGCTGCACTATCATACGGTGGCTTACATTTCAGTCACACACCTAGACCTGGGAATAAGCAAGGTGGGGGTGTGGGCATATTACTTTCCTCCCGTTGCTCATTCAATTGCATTCCCCCAGTTCCCTCTCTCCAGTTCTCTTCCTTCGAAGTTAACACTATCCGTCTATTTTCACCCATCTCTCTGCGAGTGGCTGTCATCTATCGCCCGCCTGGTCCAGCCTCTCAATTTCTGGATCATTTTGCCGCCTGGCTCCCTCACTTTCTCTCCTCTAACATACCCTCACTCATTCTTGGTGATTTCAACATTGCCACTGACACTCCCACTTCTCCCACAGCCACAAAACTACTTGCACTTACCTCTTCCCTTGGCCTCTCACAGTGGATAGAATCCCCTACCCACCAGGATGGACACTCCCTGGACCTAATTTTCTCTAATCACTGCTCTATCTACAATCTCACAATCTCCCCACTCCCTCTTTCTGACCACCATCTCCTAACCTACAGCCTCATTACCCCTTCCAATCTCTACCCTTTATCACGCCCAACTACCAGAACCCACAGAAACCTGCAGACACTTAACTCACAACACCTTTCCAATTTACTGCAACCCCTTCTCAGTCCTCTCACTACCCTCACCTGCCCTGATATTGCTACCACCCAATACAATTTGACTCTAAATTCCACCCTGGACTCTCTAGCCCCCATAACCACAGGCAGACGCCCCCGCTCTCATCTACAACCATGGCACACTACACAAACACGCTACATCCAGAAGTGCTCCCGTAGCGCTGAACGACTATGGAGGAAATCTCGCTCCTCATCAGACTTCCTTCAAGTTTATCCTACGCTCCTATCACTATGCCCTCAATCTTGCCAAACAGAGCTACTTCTCATCATTAATATCAAATTTGGCCTCCAACCCCAAACATTTGTTCTCCACTCTTAACACTCTCCTCTGCCCTCCCCCACCTCCCGCCCCTTCCTCTCTTACAGCTGAAGATTTTGCTAGATACTTTAATAGTAAAATTGAAAATATTCATAATGAACTCTCCTCTCAACGCGGCCATATCACACCTTCTCCTCAAAAAACAAACAGCAGTCTGCCTTCACCCTTTCCCAAACCTATAGCCACTATAAACTCCTTTAACCCTGTAACTGAGGATGAAGTTGCTAACCTTCTATCAACCTCTCGTCTCACAACTTGTCCACATGATCCTATTCCATCACAGCTGATCCCCCCCTCTCTACCACACGTATCCCAGCTCTCACACATCTATTCAACCTTTCCTTAGACAATGGCAAGTTTCCATCACCTTTGAAACAAGCCACAATTACACCCATTCTTAAGAAACCCACATCTGATCCAGCTTCTCCATCTAATTACCGCCTTATCTCTCTACTTCCCTTGGCTTCTAAACTACTTGAGCGTGTCGTCTACACTCGCCTTACACAATTCATTTCCTCCAACTCCCTCCTTGATCCCTTCCAGTCTGGCTTCCGGCCCCAACACTCTACAGAGACAGCTCTCACAAAAGTTACTAATGACCTGCTCAACGCCAAATCAAAGGGTCATTTCTCTATCCTAATTCTCCTGGATCTCTCTGCTGCCTTTGACACAGTTGATCATCCTCTTTTTATCCAAATTCTCCACTCTCTTGGCATCCGTGACACTGCTCTCTCTTGGTTCACATATTATCTAGAAAATCGAACATTTAGTGTCTCCTTCTCTGGCACCTCTTCATCTCCTCGCCCTCTGTCGGTGTACCCCAAGGCTCAGTCCTAGGCCCCCTCCTTTTCTCCATCTATACATCCTCCCTTGGTGCCCTTATACAATCTTTTGGATTTCAGTATCATCTATATGCTGATGACACCCAAATCTACATCTCTGCACCTGAACTATCCCCCTCTCTTCTAGCTCATGTTGCCAATTGCCTCTCGAGCATATCCTCCTGGATGTCTGCCCGTCAACTCAAACTCAACATGTCTAAGACAGAGCTCCTTATCTTTCCACCCTCTACTACAGCTTTCACTCCGCAAATATCTCTCACTGTTGACAATGCCATCATCACTCCCACCTCTCAGGCCCGCTGTCTTGGGGTCCTACTGGACCCTTCCCTCTCTTTCATCCCCCACATCCAATCACTCACAAAATCTTGTCACTTTCACCTAAAAAACATATCCAAAATACGCCACTACCTCACACAAGACACAACTAAAATTCTTATTCACGCTCTCATCATATCTCGCCTCGATTACTGCAACACTCTTCTTGCTGGCCTTCCTATCACCCGTCTGTCTCCACTCCAATCCATTTTGAATGCATCCGCTAGACTCATCTACCATACTAAACGATCAGTGTCTGCAGCACCTCTCTGTCAGGCACTCCACTGGCTTCCCATAGCGTCTAGAATACAATTCAAAATCATGACCCTAACATATAAAGCCCTCCACAATAGTGCACCCTCCTACATCTCTGCTCTCATCCCAAAATACACTCCCACCCGCCCTCTTCGCTCTGCTAATGACCTTCTTCTCTTCTCCTCTCTCATCACCTCCTCTCATTCCCGTCTTCAAGACTTTTCACGTGCTGCCCCTATTTTTTGGAACTCTTTACCTCGCACCACCAGACTATCTTCCTGCCTCAGATCCTTCAAAATCTCTTTAAAAACACATCTATTCAAAAAAGCCTATCATCTTTAGCCTCTTCATTCACTATGCATCTCTCACTCTCCTGTACCTCACCCATACCCTTTAGAATGTAAGTTTGCGAGTTTTAATCTTGTGAGGTGCTTTAGGGAAAGCACAGTGTATATCAGATTGAAAGCTCAGTAACAGGGTCTTCCATTATTTTCATTGTGGGGTATTGTTTATACTTGTACCTAACCCCTGTATTGCGCTGTGGAATATGTTGGCGCGTTATAAATAAAGGATAATAATAAATAATAATAATAATAATAGTTGTAACTTCTCTTTCACTATCACTGGGCAAGTGTGACCATGACCCTACCTGGTCATTAGTGATGTGTTATTTGTTGCCTGGTTTTCCAAATTATAATTATTTGAAAAAGATGAAAGGAATGCCTAATACACAACTCATGGATAATTAAACAGATGTCAGATAATGCCAATGGCTTCCAGACAAACAATGTGAGTCAGAGACAGGAGGGAGGTAGAGACAGCACTTCAGGCAGGTTAACATTCATTTTAAAACATTTTGTTTACAGGTGACCACATGTCTTGAACTAACTATAATAAATATATATTTCTTGAACTAACAAATGGTGAAACAGATTCCTATTCGCTTTTATCCGATGCTCACATTAGCCCTTTATTTACCAATGTAGATCTTGAACCAGCTTTTTTTCCCCCAGAGTACATTTGTTGGAATAAACTGATACCTAGGCCCTTCATCAGAAAACTCAGTTCCAGGACCTCCATAACATGCACTCGTCCAAGTTTTAACGTATGTTCCTTTGCATCCTCGTGTTTGTTGCTGTCTGATGCATCTGCAAGTGAGATAGTGGCTTTGTATATCATTACTCTATACATAAATATGGAGCCTACTGGTAGCAACTGAAAACCTCTTCCTGAAAGATCTATGTCCTCTCCATTTTCCCCCAGTGACTTTAAATTTGGAGGTGGTGTCTCTGGGACCTTATGTAATCTTATCTTAGCAAAAATACTGGAGTGCATTGCCAGTTCCTTCCCCAGTTGGCTGTGATTTTTTCTGACCTCTCAGCAATCACCTGCCTATCTTGGGTGACCCTACATGGTATAGCTCACAGCTTCGTTGAAGGACACAAGCCCCTTCACCATTTTTTGTGCGCTGCCCCCTACCCAAACCCTCTTCCCATAACACCCCCTCCCTAAAACCCCTTCCCATAACTGCACACCTCCCCAAGAACAGTTCCCATAACCCCTTCTCTTACCTTTGGTCTGCGTCAAGCACACATACTGTATATACATATACTATCTCTACGTAGCAGCCAATCTCTCTTAGCAGCCATCGTCACATAGCACTCAGTCCCCCTCAACATCCACCTCCACACAGCACCCACCCCTCTTAGCATCTATCCCTACATAACACCCAGTCCATGTCATCAGCCATGCCCAAACAGTACCCAACACCTCTCAGAACCCACCCCTGTCATCCAGCCCTTGCTCTCTCTCACCTCTTCTCTGATACACATACGCAGCATGCAGAACTGCTTCACACTGCCATCACTTGGATCTTAAGCAGAAAATAAATACAAGAAATAAAAATACACAGCTCTTCCAACCCCACAGAGGAGATCCATGGCACCACTTGCACCACTGGTTGCTCCACCCCTGCCCTTCACCACAACAAGGTCCAGAAGGGAATATATATATATATATATATATATATATATATATATATATATATATATATATATATTGTAATGTAAATATACAAAGCCACAATCTCACTAGCAGATGCATTATACAGCAACACCCAGATGGTTGCACAGGCACAAACAATAAATGGTGCACCATAAAACAAGCTCCCTGAAGGCATCATGCACTGAAATCACAATTAGATGCTGAGACACACTTGAACTAGACATATAGGCAGTAACACATATATGTGGGAAGCATTATAGATCAACAATATTGCTTTTTATGATTTACATATAATGATTATATTATGGCAAAACAATTACAGTAAAACCCCCGTTATCCGGCACCTTTGGGGACTCCCTATTGCCGGATAACTGTAGTTGCCGATTAATTGGGATTCCTTGAATTTAAGGGTCTAAACGACCCTTAAGCCCCCCAAAACCCCTCAAAGCGCCTCTAAAAAGTCATTAGCACTTAAACTTAGGCCCAGAAAAAACAATAAGAAAAAAGGTAGTATTTTTTGCCAGTCTCGAACTCCGGATAGTGCCGATTATGTCGGTTTAGTGGGAGTTTCTTTAAAATGGGGAATTGAAGCCGGTGCCGTTTGCTTGAGAGTCCTGGTTATTTGGGTGCTGGATAACCGGGATTCTACTGTATTCACAATTGGATATTAGATGAAAATATCCAAACTGGTGGAAACTTAATGTAGTTTGGTATATGAATGTAAAGAAATATATATATATTAATATAAAGCTTAAATATTAAATTAAAGCACATTGCAAAACAGAACCAAGTCTACATTAACCAGTCTAATCTAAAATAACAGAGTTATGAGTAAAGTCAGTTTTAAGCTGCTTATGACCTGCCCTTGCATTATCACAATAAATAATGAGCTACAGCGGCTGATGGTACTAATGAGAACCAGGTGTGCAGGTTGCAAAATGTTAGTTACAGTATTTAGCTCTAGATTAGATAAATTCTTCTTCTTAACCTCTAAAATGGCCTGAATACACACAGCCTAGTGGGTCTCAGACCTCAAGTCTTACTACAAATTAGGTATTTATATATATTTATACATACACAGTCACGTTTTTATGACCACCAGTTAATATCTCAATTAACCGCCGGACAGCAGCTAGACGGTGCGGTAGTGAGTCAATAAGAGCAGGAAGGTTGGTGATGGTATGTGGAGCCATGTAGACTTCAGTGCATCTGGCAGCTGCTGCAGAGTGTGCACTGAAGGATCCATATGGCGAATTACGCGATGGAGGTGGTCCCACAGGTTCTCCATGCCATATGGCGAATTACGCGATGGAGGTGGTCCCACAGGTTCTTCATGCCATATGGCGAATTACACGATGGAGGTGGTCCCACAGGTTCTCCATTGGGTAAAAGTCCGGGGAATTTGGAGGCCAGGGGAGTGCTTGGAAGTCTTCGTTGTGCTCCTGCAACCACTCCAGGACAATTCTGGCCATATGACATTTTGCATTGTCCTGCTGGAAGATCCCATCCGCTCCAGGGAAGACAGTCGACATGTATGGGTGTACTTGATCTGCAAGTTTGGATAGATAACCCAATCGGTTGAGAGTGCCTTCCAGAGGTATGAGTGGATCCAGAGAATGCCAAGAAAACATTTCCAAGACCATAACGCTGCCACCACCAGCTTGTGTTCTTCCAACAATAGTTGCAGAGTATTTGTTCTTGGAGATTTCGTGCCTGACACGCCAGCTTCCGTCCAGTCAATGGAGCAGGAAACAAGACTCAGCAGAGAAGGCAATCCTTTGCTAATAAGAAGAGGTTCAATTTCGGTTTGCAAATTGAAGCCATTTCTGATGATGAACCCTCGTCAGCATGGGTGAGGTGACCAGCCATTTGCTTTGGAGCCCCATACGCAACAGGGTTTGCTGTACTGTAATTTTATACACACCCTGTTTTGTTTGGACAGTGAGTTGATCAACTATAGCATGTAGGTTGGCCCTCAAACACCGTACCAGCCGACGTTCATCTCTGACATCAATGGCATGTGGTACTCCTCAGTTTCAACACTGTTTATTCTCAATGGTGCCATTTGCCCAGTCATGGTACACTTTAATCACAGCAGCACGTGAACAGTTCACAAGTCAGATATGTTGCACGTTTTGCAGTGACGGTTGATAGGCTTGCAGAATACCTACATGTCACCTTATATACCCACCAAGCCAGCTCACAAATGTGCCGTATTTCATTGGCTATGCGCTGCTGACATCAACATTAGGCCATAATAATAGTAATGTGACTCAACCCTGTATTTTCTTCTTTATAATAATTAATACTCTGGTCATAAAAAAATAGATAAAACTGAGTTTAAACCTAGAAGCTAGAGCTAAAAAAAAAAAAGAATAATTTATCCACTGAGTCACAAGTCAAGCAAGGATTATAGAGATCAATAAAGATGAACTCTAATCGGGGTGACATATACCACATATTACCTTTGCAGCTTATTAACTTATTATATATAGCATGGAACATTTTCTTGAAGTCTTGAACATGGCACAGTGTTGAGACACAGCGTTACAACTGAATATTAATGTCAGAAATGCTGCATATCGACCAATTAATCTGGGAAGACTTCATAAAACTTCTACAATTTGTTGAGCTCAAGTATCAAATCTCAGATCAAGCCAATCATGTCAGTCATTAGTGGTCTCAAAATGCACAGAACACATTTTTGTCACATATTATATGTGACTTGCAAGCAGTAACAGATTTTGAGTTTCTCTTGAAATAGTGATGATCATGTTATATATGGCTCATTAGGTGTATGTGTATATATATATATATATATATATATATATATATATATCACATATATAGTTGTGAGCGTACGGGCCGTTGCTCACGCTTACGGGCTCACGTAGCGGGCCGCGGCCCTCGCAAAGCGAGGGCAGCGGGCGAGGGCCTCAGTTGCTGGCATGGAGCGCCGAAGGCGCTCCATGCCAGCACCTGCGACCCTCGCAAACTTTACGTCGCAACGCAAACAACAGGACACACCAATTACGACCCTCGCAAACTTTTACTCGCAACGCAAACAACATACGACACACGTTAACACACATTACGACCTCGCAACACTCGGACGCAATGCACGAACATTACAAAATTCAAAACACAATAAATACACACACCACATACATAAAAAACTTACCTACAGCAACAGGGCGCATCCAGGACCTCAAAAAACCAACTTACACCTTCATTTTACTCAAAATAAAAGAGTTTACACACTAAAACATTTGATAAACAACAGAAAAAATGGCCGCCGAGCAAAACGAAAACAAGGCTACACACGCAAACACCATACGCGACACGTTAGCATAAATTACTATCTCGCAAAAATCGGACGCAACACGCCAACATACAAACATCTAAAACACAATAAATACACACAACACACACATAAAAAGCTTACCTACAGCAAGAGGAACCATCCAGCACCTCAAAAAAGCAAGTTACACCTTCATTTAAATAAAAATAAAAGAGTTTAGACACTAATAAAATCGCTAAGCGAGAGAAAAAATGTCCGACGAACAAAACGAAAACGAGGCTACAGCACTCTAAACACGTAAAACACCACAACACACTCGCAAAACACCACAAGAAACTCGCAAAACACCACGAAGCACCTACGGATAATCCGCGAAGACGCATACCACAGATAACCCGCCATTTTACGCCAATGCGGAAGTACAACACTACGCTAACGGATTGGTCTCGCGCACGCACAGTATTACACTGCACACATTCATCACGCATACACAGCACCTCCACACCACTAATGCTGCAGCAACATCAAAACACATTGACAGCTCTTCAACACAATGCTTCAAAATAGGTAAAGTATATTCATTTATTAATGCATTATATATTTCATTATTACACACTAAACAGCATTAGCTACCTTACAATTTCATTGCCGTCATTTTTTGACGGGCAATTCGCTATTTTATATATATATATATATATATATATATATATATATATATATATATATATAACAATCATTTATACTATGGTGGGCAAAAGAGCGATAGAAGTCCTCCACCATACAGTAGTACAGTAAATAAAAAGTACATCTGTGTTCACATCTGAATGTCTAAAGCAAGTTAAAAAACCTGCTTCCAGCTCAGAGTTCCGAGAAAAACAGTTATTACACTGCATAATAATCTCATAATTTCTACAACACAGGCTGAGATCCCGCTCCATGCTGATGATAGCCAGTAAGCTTGAAACATGTACATGGATTGGATACTCAGCCTGTGTTTATTCCAACCTTGGCTTTACATTAAAGCTGTGTAATACAGCAGGCATAAGCTTAAAGGAAGCCATGTTTGATAATAGCTATGGATTGAAGAGTGAGGCATTTGTAGGCACGTTTGTGTGTCCCAGCTCAACTTCCCAGAATGCAGTGTAATAACTGTTTTTCTCAGAACTCTGAGCTGGAAGCAGATTTTTTTAACTTGCTTTAGACATTCAGATGTGAACACAGATGTACTTTTTATTTACTATATATATATATATACACATGGCTTTATGTGTATACATAGGGCCCCATTCAATTGCTACTTACTTGAGATCGGGGCCGCGAGTAGAGATAGAAAGTTACAGAGATAGAAAGTTACTTTGTTATTCAATTGCCTCCTACTTTTGTGCCACGTTCGTGTTACTTTGCGTTACTTTCCCTTTCTTTACTCATAATAGCATGTTACCTCCATCAAAGCCTTTCATCTTTAAAAATTGTTGCTGCAAAAAACCCAACTAACTGGCCAATTGAATAGGTGAGTAAAAGTAGAGCTACTGGAGCAAGTAGCCCAAAAGTAGCAAATCGGAAAGTTACTTGCAAGTAACAGCCCAGAATTAAATGAGGCCCGTAATATGCATAGTTACATAGTTACATAGTAATTAAGGTTGAAAAAAGACTTTCAGTCCATCAAGTTCAACCTGTTAAGATCTCCTCTGATCTGCAATATGCGGAATAGTTATTAATTAAATTATTGATTAAATAATTATTAATAGTATAGTATTGGAGAATGAATAAAGAGTTAGTCCATCAAGTTCAACCTTTTTAGATCTCTATTGATCTTTTTAATGTGGACTATTTATTATTATTTGTTAATTGTTATTTGATCCAGAGGAAGGCAAACAGAAAAAAAAAACCCCATTGAAACTTTGCCAATTGTCTCATAAGGGGAAAAAAAAGCAAAATTCCTTCCTGACCCCAGAAACTGGCGATCAAATTTCTCCCTGGATCAATATTCCTTGCTAGTTATCTAGGATAGCCTTGAATGCCCTCTAATTCAAAAATATATCTAACCCCTTTTTGAAGTTGTCTATCGAATCCGCTGTTACCACCTCCTTTGGTAGAGAATTCCACAGTTTAACCACCCTAACTGTGAAGAACCCTTTTCTTTGTTTAAGGTGAAATCTTTTTTCCTCTAACCTCAAAGGATGTCCTCTTGTCAGTTGAAAATCTCTTGCTACAAAAAGTTCACTTGACAAAGCCTTATATTGACCCTGGATGTATTTATATAAGGTAATCATATCTCCTCGTAGACGCCTTTTTTCTAGCGAAAATACGTTTAATTTTGTTAGTCTTTCTTCATAACTTAGCCCCTCCATTCCCCTTATTAGTTTTGTAGCCCTTCTCTGTACTTTTTCCAGCTCTAAAATGTCTTTTTTATGAGGTTGTGCCCAAAATTGTACTCCATATTCCAAATGAGGACGTACTAGGGATTTGTATAGTGGCAGAATTATATCTTCTTCCCTGGCTTCTATACCCTTCCTAATACATGCTAATATTTTATTTGCCTTTGCAGCCGCTGCTTGGCTTTGAGCGCTGTTACCTAGGTGGTTGTCCACTAGTACTCCCAAATCCCTTTCAATATCTGATACCCCTAGATTTGTTCCATTAAGATTATAGATTTCTTGGCTATTGTTCCTTCCCAAATACATAACCTTACATTTATTTGTATTAAATCTCATCTGCCATTTAGCCGCCCATTTCTCTAATTTATGCAAATCCTTTTGTAGGGAAAGTACATCATTATCTGATTTTATTACCTTGCGCAACTTAGTGTCATCAGCAAAAATGGAGACACTACATGCAGTGCTGGATTTACATATGAGGCACAAACTACTTTGCTTCCTGCCTCCTGGGTGTGCAAGCGCATGTCCATCACTCCACCATTTGCTCCACCAACAGCTGTAGGACTAATAAATCAGTTGTTTAAATTTAATGTGATGATTGTTGATGAGGGAAAATAATTAGTTAGCTGATTATTGTGCTTTCAGGACCTGAGGGAGGAGGAAAACTTGGTGGTAGGCAGATAGTGAGAGGCAGAGCTTGTATAATGGACCAATAACTTCTGTATCTGAACATGCACTGAGGAGCAAGGGGGAGCAGCCACAGTTTACTTGACCATGAGCTTCTATGCCCTGTATGTTTCACTATAATGCAGCACATTGAAAGTCTGCCATTTCACACCCACCTTCTCTGTCACCCAAAATTTAACTCTTCCCCTGGTTAGAGAAAGCAGCTGCTATGTGTAAATAGAAAGATATGTACATATACTCACATGCAAATGAGTAGCCCCTAGGCGGCTGCCTTATTTTCCTCATAAGAAATCCAGCCACACTAATATGTCAAAAAATGTCAGCTACACTTAGATATTTCCTAGAATATGAAACCACTATTCCATAACACTGCATCAACAACTTGTAGGTCAGTACCTTTTAGACCTTGGCAGAAGCAACTAAAATGTGTATACTGCAGCAAAGACAAAATGAAAATGTAGAATTACAAATGATTGTATATGGCAAGCTAAGAAAAGTTCAAAGAGAAAAGGTAGCCATGATGATTTTATAAGAGATGGCAGGAATTATTAAGGCTAAAAGAACAGCTTTCAGGAAAAAGAAACGCATCAGGGATAAGAACATTTTTATCAATGAGGCAGACAGAGGCTAAGTGCATAATAAGACCTGCCAAGGAGAAAATAGACCATTCAGTATAAAGAGGCACACAGCTATTTTATGGAGACAAATCGAAATAGTAATAGTATACATGGAAACAGAAGAACATGGGTGTACACTATAAATGTACACCTTAATAACTATTTATTTGGAAGGAGACAATCATAGTTTAAGTCAAATTACTTACATTATTATAAACTTATTAAGGCAGATAATTCTCTGGTGGTCCAGTGGTTCAGATTTGGTGCTTTCAAATCTGTGACCTAGGTTCAATTCAAGCAGGGAACCAAGAGGTCACACCACCCTGAAGCCATGCAGGGTTGAGTCTGGTCAGTACTTGGATGGGAGACCACTTAGGAATACCAGGAGCTGTATGCTGTAGCCCACTGGAGAAGGAACTGTGAATCCACTTCTGTATCTTTCCATAAATACTGATTGGATCAGTGTAGTGTGTTACAGTCCATGAAGTCACAGAGTGTCGGATAAGACTGAACAATGCAAACACACAATTAAGTCATATATAGTTCCTAATGATTTCCCCATATTGGTCATGTGTCTTTTTTGGCAACCAGTTTACACACAGTGATAGTAAGAGATTGTGTCACAAGACCATATCGGGTGTAAATAGTCAGTGTTATGTGAAGCCAAGTAAACGTATTCTGCATAGCTTGAAGCATTAAATAAAAGCATATATTTAATGGTACATACAAGCATGGATTTACCATAAGGCAGAATAGGCAAATGCCTAGGGGTGTCGGTCAGAGGGTTTCACCATGTTTTTACACAAAAAAATGTATTAAAACAGAATTATAACATATTTTGTACTTTAGAGAAAGCTTCTTGCAGGAAGTCTTATGCCTTGGGAAAAACAAAGATCCTCTCTAACTGGCTCAGTTATGCTACTTATGAAGTCACTTTCTCCCTTCCTTACAATGTATGCTGGAAGGAGTAGTCGTAATTACACACAAAACAACAACCATCTCCACAGTTCTCCCTGCATGACTCTTAGGGCACTGTTCTAGGGAGGTCACAGAGCTGAGATTTGCCAAGTGAGGCAGTGACAGCCAATAATGTAATTACAGATCTCTGCCAGTGCAAGACACAGAGCAGTTCTGTTTTTGAAAAGCTGAATTGAGCAGCAGTGTCTGTGTATGGTGGACTGTCCCACTATAGTTTATATATAAATACAATTTTTTTAAAATGTAATTACAATGTTTTCACTGCACTTTGAGAATTTTGGGCAGTAATAATATTATATACACAAACAAGAACTATAACAATACTAGCAACTTGCCCGTCAAAAACTATGGGAATAAGATTTTAAGGCTGAGAATGGTGTACTTTTGGCGCTCATTGCGAGCTCTGTGCTGAGCGCCTTTAGCGATTACTGCGTGGCTCGTAATGAGTGCCTTTGGCGCTCATTGAGAGCCTCTCCCCTGTGTATTTTAGGGGCCTTGCAATGAGTGTTACTGCCTTGTATTAATTGTTACTGCCTTGAGTTAGGTGTTACTGGCTTGCATTAAGTGTTACTGGCTGCAGGCTCTGTTTTACTGCCTTCGGCCTTGTTCTCATCCTGTTACGTTTTATCGGCGCCCACTTTTTCTCTTGGTTTTTCTCTCGACGATTTTCGAGCGTGAAAAAACGGCAAATATGCCTCAAATTCACTTGCAACCTCACACACAGGCTCCCTGTCTCTCTCACTGTGCTGTGTGTGAGTGTGTAAGTGAATTTAAGGCATCATTTAGTTTTTTTGTTGGTCTTTCCAGTTGCGTGGTTCGGGCGTTTAACGTGCTTCGCACCTAAGTCCTACGGGGTTTGCGATTCTAGTTGCGTGGTTCGGCCGTTTTATGTGCTTCAGTGCTAAGTCCTACGGGGCTCGCAATGAGCGCCTGCTGCACTCATCGTAAGCCCTGCAATGAGCAGCCAAATTCCTAACTCCCGCGGGCCTTCTGCGCTTATTGCAGCCTAAGTCCTGCGGGCCTCGCAGTCACGTGCGTCGACTGCTTGCCTCGCTTTGCGAGGCCCGCAACGTTCCTGACCGTTACCAATGGCCCGTAGTATCCACAACTATTATTTGTGATATATTGTTTGTCACTACTTTCCTGGCTACTTAAAACAAACTATAATGCCACACATGTGTGTATAGCATGAGGAGAATACTTAAAGCACTTACATCGTGCTAGTCCTAACTAATGATCAAATAATTATGTACATACATGAATCTGACCTTTCCTCTTCATTACTAATTTGCATTGACTTTAACTTTAGTTTTTTCTTTCTGGTAGGTTTTACAAGAATTATACAGCGAGCTGTTCACTTTCATTGAAGCATAACATATTTTTGTTATATTCTGAAGAAGCACAGTGCAAGGTTGACAGCAATGTGGTATTACTAATTCAGAGGACCAAAATGATCATTAGTTTCCAGAGCAAGTGTTTTATAGTTTCCATGGAGATCACGAGGAAAAAACATTTGGGACCATTTCTTGATCTATATTTTAAAATGAAAATATAGGAAAATATAGGCAAAATGTCCTATAAATAATAGGCATTTGCTATCTTTTAGCTTTTAGCTTATCCTAACATTTATGTATGGGTTACCTAGTGGTCCTGTGGTTAGGATTCAGAGCTTTCACTGAGCAGGGTGGGCCTGGTCAGTACTTGGATGGGAGACCACCATGGGTGTAGGAACGGGGGGGGGGGGGTTGTTTGGATTGGTCCTGATGCTTCTAAGTTGATATTAAAAACAATATTTTATACCATTAGGTAACCCTTTGTTCCATTCAGTTGGTAGCTGCATTTGGTTTCCATTGTGCTTCTAGATGAGCAATCACTCTGACAATATCTCCAGAAGAAGCCTTAAAGTAGGTGAAACGCATAGAGACATTGCCACAGGGATTGCTGCTATTGTGAGTCCTTGGTAACGGTAACACTAACATCACCGCGTTGTAAGATCATGTCATCTGGAAGCACAGCAGGAATCAAGAGCTGCAGCTTGCAACTGGATGGAGTGAACTATTACCTAAGGACTGTGCTCAAAATATTGTTTTTATTATTATTACAGCAGATTTTAATATATGATTCTGCATCTTACCAAACTGAAGTTAAAGGATTGCAGTCAAAGTGGAAATGATTTTCTAATTAATAATACAGTTAAGTAATTACTCTTATTTTGTGAATATATAATGACCAAAGAAGGACACTCTCAATGAAAATTCCTTATCACAATATAAGTTTTGAGCCATCTTGCTTTGGCAGCAGGTGTGTATTACAGGGAAACTGTCACAAAAAATATATTTGGTTTCATCATTTAAAACTGGCTATACATTATACTAGCTTTCTACTTCTACAATTAATAATTCCTGTGAAGCACAGCATTATTTTGCGCATGTGGAAGGGCTTCCAACTAAATGACAACATTAGGGGGTCATTGTTTTGGCCACCACAGGGGAAAACAAGTAGTGTGATTCTAATTAGGACATCAATGCAGTTAATTCATATTTAGGAGCTGCTCATTTGCACATAAATCAGCACAAATAATATCAAATTTTCTCACGAATGATCCACTTAAAAATGGCTAATACAATGTATGTACATGTTTTCTTATGAACAACCTGGAAAAAAACAACAACTTAATTTTGAGGTCATTTAAGAAAAGCACTGATAGTGATCAGTAGGTTATGAATATTCACGGGTATATAAATAATTGGTGTATTTAAAATATTCTTTAGAAAAAAATGTTGGCCAACCATCTTCTTAGATAGACAATATACTGAGAAACTGTAAATGCTAATTTGGGATCTATCCCGTTGCGTATGTGCAAGAATATGCACTAGATGGCACTGTCAGGTTTCAGTGAAGGCCTATAATTATTCCCCCCTCCGATGTGGCACAACTTGAAGGCACTGAATCTACAGAGAGGCCATAGCTATGTTCGGCGAGGGGCCTCGGCCCTCGAGGGCCTCTGGCACGCCTATCATAGCTCAAGGCCTCTTCTGTCGACGAGCCTTATATGCAATGTGCAGCATTATCTATCGGTTGACGGCGGCATTATCTATCGGTTGACGGAAGAGGGAAAGGACCCTTATTTGGATGAACGGGTTGTAACATAGCTTTGTTAATATTTTTTCTGTTTTTATTTTTTGTTTGTTATTTTTTCCACCATGGCCCTCCATTCTCTAACTCTGTCACTGTTGCCATCTATAATCAATGAACCTAACATATATTGCCTTATAAAATCAACAACCCATTCTACATCAGGGACATCACATATATAGTTGTGAGCATGCGGATTGTTGCTAACGCTGGGGGCTCGCATAGCGAGCCTGCAGCCCTTGCGAAGGCAATCCTTGCCAGCAACTGCAGACCTCGCAAAATTTACGGACTTACAAGAAACAAATAGGAGACGCAGAACTTTGAGAAAAAAAACACTACGGCTTTGCAAAGATACCACTTTAACGGCCGACCCGCGCAAACCTGAAAACATTAGAAACACAATAAATACACACAACAAACACATAAAAAGCTTACCCACAGCAAGGGGGTGCACCCAGGACCTCTGCAAGTGAAGTTACACCTCCATTTAAGTCCAAATTACAGAGTTTAGACACCCGAAAATCACCTAAGCGAGAGAAAAAATTTCTGCCGAAAAAAACGAAAACGAGGCTACAGGATGCTAAAGACGCAAAACACCACCAAACACATACGGATTTTCTGAAAAAGCCGGACGAGGTCCAAGAACAAGGACGCAAAATCAGCCACAGTCGCGTACCACACATTAGGCGCCATTTTACAACACTAACTTACACAATCCGGAAGTACACAGCTACCCTAACGGATTTTCCTCGAGGCTCGCAATGAGCGCCGAAGGATCTTGGAACACCAACAAAATTAATGTCGCACACAAACAACATTACCTGCCTTTCAATGTTATTGCCGTATTTTTTGACGGGCAAGTCGCTAGTTTCAGTATAAAAGTCTTACAATTCGTTTTCTCCAAATACGCTTGTAGAGCAATTTACTTTAATGCAGTGAGAAAGAGTTTGGTTGATTTGTTAGATGAAGTTTTTCAAATCTAGGGCGAGCTAAAGAAGAATAAAACAAATGAGACTTAATAGATGTGTCTGCGATATAGAGAGCAGATTTTATGACTACTGTTTCCATTGCTGTTCGTTTACTGCTTCTTGCATGACTGATCTTTACTGAAACACTGGATAAAAAATGGCTTCTTTCCAAGATACTGAAGTAACTAATTCCAGTTCTTTTGATTAATTCTTAAATATCTTTATTGCACAAACTTATGTTTTAAATGTTTAAATGTTTTAAATTTTATAAACTGTGGCGTTGATCAAGAGACAGAAAACACAGTGGTGTGTTCATGAGGCCCAGGCCTAGGGCAAAATATATTCAGGGGGCAACCATGTATATGTATACATTAACATATATAGTTATGGTTTGGTATGTAGCCTGCCATAAGTGTGGCAGCCCAGGGCAGCATAAAACCTAAACATGTCCCTGAGAAGTTGGCTATAGTGCAAAAAGCTGTACAAACATATAGTATAATGTATGGATTATGAAAAAGTCTGTATTATAGTAAATTATAATAGAAAAAGACTAAATAAAGACAGTATCTCTATAGACAGAATCTCCAAAAGCATATTAATAAATTAGAAATAATTAAAATAGTGCAAATCTAAAAGATGAAACTTAGAATTAAAGACCTCATGAACCTAATATGTATATCTTAAAGGACAAAAAGGAAATAGGTGGTATGACATAACCCTTCAAATATATTTTTCACATGTATCAAAAGATTTAATACACTTTAGGAGGGAAGTATAGATTAAAACAAAGAGGCCACCTCAGGGGTACATCCCCTGTTTATTTTTAAATAAGATTATTAGTTGATCTAATGAGGAGTTTGATAACAGACTATGGACCCTATTTAATTGTCCAAATTGCGATTACGTGAGCCCATAATGGAGCCCATAAACTGATATTGTTACTGATATTTAATTGGGTACATTTAGCTACTCTTATTCCAATTGCGAGTTACAAGCTCAAAATCACTGCGGTTGTCAAAATCGTAACTCTGTCCTATCTCCTCCATTGATGCCTCAAGCCTGTAAATGTTACCAGTACTAAAGACACAAAGTCCATATTTAATTAAAACAATTCAACAAGCCCGCAATTGCATTCAAACCTGTAAATGGCAAATGTATCAAAACATTCTACGAGTACTAGACAGGACCCACAAGTGGATTATACACCTGTTCCTACGCTGCAAAAGCAATTATAAACACACTACTGTACATAAAAATATAGGGAAAGCAATGAAAGGAATTATAATTAATTGCACAACAGTCTCAAGCTTGCAAATCTGCAATAAAAATATATATTTTTAATGTTTTATTTCCGTGTTGTATCGACCCTGAGTTAATATATATCATGGAACCCGCAGTTGATTTATGGATTTTTTCTACATTTCTGGATTGCAAGTCTGATTACAAATTGTACTTCTAAACACTAATTCATTGTAGTTTCAACTCCATGTTTTTCTGACGTCTTGATGACGCTCTCATTTACTATTGGTTCTGCCTGAATTGTATCTTAAGGGCTTGCTTAATTGATCATGATCATGCCCTGAAATGATATGTATGGGTTCATGGTTTTGGTCAATTGAATACATCTGTAACTGAAACAAATTTCTAACTAGCAGACACATGAGCAGTGTGAAGGTAATTACAGGCTTGGAATTAAATGGGGGCCTATGATTGTTAGGACATACAGTGAGGGAAAAAAGTATTTGATCCCCTGCTGATTTTTAACTTTTGTCCACTGGCAAAGAAATGATCAGTCTATGATTTTAATGGTAGGTGTATTCTTACAGTGAGAGACAGAATAACAAACAAAAAATAAGTTCATTGGCAAACTTCAGACGGGTCTGTACATGTGCTTTCTTGAGCAGGGGATCTTGTGGGCGCTGCATGATTTCAGTCCTTCACCGCGTAGTGTGTTACCAATTGTTTTCTTGGTGACTATGGTCCCAGCTGCCTTGAGATCATTAACAAGATCCTCCCGTGTAGTTCTCGGCTGATTCCTCACCGTTCTCATAATCATTGAAACTCCACAAGGTGAGATCTTGCATGGAGCATCAGACAGAGGGGGACTGGCAGTTACTTTGTGTTTCTTCCATTTGCGAATAATCGCACCAACTATTGTCGCCTTCTCACCAAGATGCTTGGCAATGATCTTGTAGCCCATTCCAGCCTTGTGTAGGTCTACAATCCTTGGACAGATCTTTGGTCTTGGCCATGTTGGAGAGTTTGGAATCTGTTTGATTGATTGCTTTTGTGGACAGGTGTCTTTTATACTGGTAACAAGCTGAGATTAGGAGCACTCCCTTTAAGAGAGTGCTCCTAATCTCAGCTCGTTACCTGTATAAAAGATACCTGGGAGCTAGAAATCTTGCTGATACTGTATAGTATACATTAGTATGGTTTTTAGCATTCTAAGAAACAACCAACTTTTTGCCAAAAGTGTTGTAGTTACAACACACCATTATCACAACACAATGGAGGTTTATGATTTGGCATTTAATTGGGGATGACACTGGGTATACCATTTTGCACATCATTGGGCATACCATTGGGCCCATCACTGGGCATACCATTGGTCATACCACTGGGTACATCATTTGGCATATCATGGTGCCTTCTCATACATACTGGCTTTTTTGTAACAAGAAGGACAAAGTAAAAGAAAGGAGCAAGAATAAGTGCCTCAGGAGACAGAGATCAAGTAAATATCAAAATGTATTAAAGCTAAAAAGATGGAGACAAACAAATATTTGGAATCTTTACATACATTTTGATTTACTTTACTTTACTTTTGGAGTGCCTTCTTAATTCCTTTCTGCATATGATGTAGTTGAAAAATTGTACTGATTTCTAACACCAGTTAATTGAACACTGTGGACCATTACTGGTGATGCTTTGTGGTTTGCGGTTGTGATTGGACACAGACCCTTAGTGTTTCAGCCTGTAGCACCACGTCAGATACATGAATGAAAAAAGAATAACCAGCCATGCAGTGAAAAAAAATTCTGTATTTAAAAATTCAAAAATAAAACCTAAAAACTCTAAAGCCAAACAATAACTCTACATTGGACAGTTCCAATAATCAAAATGAGGGACAAACACATTTTGGGTTATGAAGAATAAATCAAGCAATGGTGCCCCTTTATTGTGCCAGCTACTATATCTACCTTTGCTTATTATTTGTTATTGTTTTTCCCCCATATGTTTTTACACGCTAATTGCAGAAAATTAGAACGTCATCATGAGGTCAATGAAACATGGAGGTCAATCAATTAGCGTTTAGGGGTTTGATATGCTATCAGACTCGCAATCCTTCAATGTACAAATTCATAAAAATGAATGAAGGAAATGTTATCGAGAATGATATAACACGAAAATGACACAAAACAAAAAATTATTTTTGTCGCAGATTTTCGAGCTTGAGACTGTTGTGCACTTTCCCCGTCTTTTAGTGTGTAGTATTGATTTTTTAGTTGCATTTACAGTGTTAAACCCCCTTGCGAGTCCGATCTGGTACCCGTAGGATTTTCTTCTACATTTGACATTTACGGGTGTGAAAATATTTGCGAGCTGGAGGAATTGTAGCAATTGAATGGCGATTTGCGATTGTAACTCTTGCGGTCTTGAAATATCAAAGGCTTACCTGGGGTATAAGTCACGGTTGTAACAACCACAGGTATTTTCAGCCTGTAACCCATAGATCGTTTGCTACTCGCAAAAAGACACCAATTGAATAGCAAATTAGTTTATGGACTACATTATGGGCTCCCGTAAGCTACAATTTCTGAATGAGGCCCCTTGTGACCCACTCATGTTCTTCCAGTAGTGTGTTCATCTCTTGTTAATTAAACAGGTATGGGAGGTTTCTGGAATCTCACTAGGAATATTTTACACATGTGTATCTATTTAATTTTTTTGTACTTTATTTTAAGAAATGTTTAAAAGATCAACTTTTACTGCCTAAAATCAAATAAATTGTCCCTGTAATGGTCTACCCTTTGCAGCTGATGAAACCAGAGTATGTAGTACTTGCTGTGCAGTGTCTCATTTACTCATAATAGTCAGTGACCATTTCTCAGCAACATTCAAGGACATGCGGCTGAGACATGGTCTCTGTTAGGCTAGGACACTACACTGGACCTCCAGCCCTACAGAGACTGTATCTGCAGAAGGCAGACCCATACAGGGCATTTTTTGTTTATCAAGAAAAAGACTTGCACAATTTTGAGAACTTGCAGCTGTCTCACTTTGTGTCATGGTTCCCTTGTTTTCTCCTCTCCCTTTATCCTTAATCTTGATCTTCTAGTCAGCCAATGAGAGAAAACATCCTGGGATGTTTTTTTTTTTTTTTTTTACCATGACACAGCTATTTTTCTCGATCAGAGTAATCTCACCTGTAACTGGCTGGAAAGATCATGTCATTAGAGAGACGATTGAGCATTTGCTAGTGAAGTGAAAGCAGGGGAGCCATGAGACAGTGTAAAACAATTGTAAAGTAAGTTATCAAGTTTTTGCTTGCATTTTATTCAATTACATGCAATAACACTAACATTTTAAAATATGTTGTATAGATGATTGTAAATGTATCACATATAATAGTTGTCAAACTGTGAATCGTCGTCATGCTTTGCAAGCTTGCTAATCGAGCTCGCAGACGGACGCAGTTCTGGCTGCAAATGCGTACCCTCGCAAAGAGAGGGGTTGCATTTGCCGAGGTGGAGGCTCTACGCCGCCTCATTCCCAGGACAAATAAACCCCAGAAAAGCACGGCTTTGCAAAAAAAAAACAAGTTGCAAGACTTAGAAAAAAAAATACAACCTGCGGGACTTAGAAAAAAAGACAATAAAAGGTCACAAAAATACGAACTTAACGGCCGAAACGCGTACACCAAAAACCACCAAAAACAATGAAAATTATAACAAAAAAATTACAAAAACATCACACACAGCACGGGGGGACAGCCAGGACCTCTGGGGGTGAGGTTGCACGCAAATTAAAGTCGATTTTACGCAGTTCCCCACTTGAAAATCGGATAAGTGAGAAAAAAAATGTCGACAGAAAAAAAAACGCAGAACTTAGAAAGAAAAAATACGAGGTCGCAAAAATAAGAAGTTAACGGACGAAATGCGTACAACAACACAAAAGAATACAAAATACAACAAAAAAACACACAGACCATGGCGGGACAGTCATGACATGTGCCACAAAGGTTGCACGCTAATTAAAGTCCAATTTTTTTTACAGTGAGAGACAGAATAACAAACAAAAAATATGTTCATTGGCAAACTTCAGACGGGTCTGTACATGTGCTTTCTTGAGCAGGGGATCTTGTGGGCGCTGCATGATTTCAGTCCTTCACCGCGTAGTGTGTTACCAATTGTTTTCTTGGTGACTATGGTCCCAGCTGCCTTGAGATCATTAACAAGATCCTCCCGTGTAGTTCTCGGCTGATTCCTCACCGTTCTCATAATCATTGAAACTCCACAAGGTGAGATCTTGCATGGAGCATCAGACAGAGGGGGACTGGCAGTTACTTTGTGTTTCTTCCATTTGCGAATAATCGCACCAACTATTGTCGCCTTCTCACCAAGATGCTTGGCAATGATCTTGTAGCCCATTCCAGCCTTGTGTAGGTCTACAATCCTTGGACAGATCTTTGGTCTTGGCCATGTTGGAGAGTTTGGAATCTGTTTGATTGATTGCTTTTGTGGACAGGTGTCTTTTATACTGGTAACAAGCTGAGATTAGGAGCACTCCCTTTAAGAGAGTGCTCCTAATCTCAGCTCGTTACCTGTATAAAAGATACCTGGGAGCTAGAAATCTTGCTGATACTGTATAGTATACATTAGTATGGTTTTTAGCATTCTAAGAAACAACCAACTTTTTGCCAAAAGTGTTGTAGTTACAACACACCATTATCACAACACAATGGAGGTTTATGATTTGGCATTTAATTGGGGATGACACTGGGTATACCATTTTGCACATCATTGGGCATACCATTGGGCCCATCACTGGGCATACCATTGGTCATACCACTGGGTACATCATTTGGCATATCATGGTGCCTTCTCATACATACTGGCTTTTTTGTAACAAGAAGGACAAAGTAAAAGAAAGGAGCAAGAATAAGTGCCTCAGGAGACAGAGATCAAGTAAATATCAAAATGTATTAAAGCTAAAAAGATGGAGACAAACAAATATTTGGAATCTTTACATACATTTTGATTTACTTTACTTTACTTTTGGAGTGCCTTCTTAATTCCTTTCTGCATATGATGTAGTTGAAAAATTGTACTGATTTCTAACACCAGTTAATTGAACACTGTGGACCATTACTGGTGATGCTTTGTGGTTTGCGGTTGTGATTGGACACAGACCCTTAGTGTTTCAGCCTGTAGCACCACGTCAGATACATGAATGAAAAAAGAATAACCAGCCATGCAGTGAAAAAAAATTCTGTATTTAAAAATTCAAAAATAAAACCTAAAAACTCTAAAGCCAAACAATAACTCTACATTGGACAGTTCCAATAATCAAAATGAGGGACAAACACATTTTGGGTTATGAAGAATAAATCAAGCAATGGTGCCCCTTTATTGTGCCAGCTACTATATCTACCTTTGCTTATTATTTGTTATTGTTTTTCCCCCATATGTTTTTACACGCTAATTGCAGAAAATTAGAACGTCATCATGAGGTCAATGAAACATGGAGGTCAATCAATTAGCGTTTAGGGGTTTGATATGCTATCAGACTCGCAATCCTTCAATGTACAAATTCATAAAAATGAATGAAGGAAATGTTATCGAGAATGATATAACACGAAAATGACACAAAACAAAAAATTATTTTTGTCGCAGATTTTCGAGCTTGAGACTGTTGTGCACTTTCCCCGTCTTTTAGTGTGTAGTATTGATTTTTTAGTTGCATTTACAGTGTTAAACCCCCTTGCGAGTCCGATCTGGTACCCGTAGGATTTTCTTCTACATTTGACATTTACGGGTGTGAAAATATTTGCGAGCTGGAGGAATTGTAGCAATTGAATGGCGATTTGCGATTGTAACTCTTGCGGTCTTGAAATATCAAAGGCTTACCTGGGGTATAAGTCACGGTTGTAACAACCACAGGTATTTTCAGCCTGTAACCCATAGATCGTTTGCTACTCGCAAAAAGACACCAATTGAATAGCAAATTAGTTTATGGACTACATTATGGGCTCCCGTAAGCTACAATTTCTGAATGAGGCCCCTTGTGACCCACTCATGTTCTTCCAGTAGTGTGTTCATCTCTTGTTAATTAAACAGGTATGGGAGGTTTCTGGAATCTCACTAGGAATATTTTACACATGTGTATCTATTTAATTTTTTTGTACTTTATTTTAAGAAATGTTTAAAAGATCAACTTTTACTGCCTAAAATCAAATAAATTGTCCCTGTAATGGTCTACCCTTTGCAGCTGATGAAACCAGAGTATGTAGTACTTGCTGTGCAGTGTCTCATTTACTCATAATAGTCAGTGACCATTTCTCAGCAACATTCAAGGACATGCGGCTGAGACATGGTCTCTGTTAGGCTAGAACACTACACTGGACTTCCAGTCTTACAGAGACTGTATCTGCAGAAGGCAGACCCATACAGGGCATTTTTTGTTTATCAAGAAAAAGACTTGCACAACTTTGAGAACTTGCAGCTGTCTCACTTTGTGTCATGGTTCCCTTGTTTTCTCCTCTCCCTTTATCCTTAATCTTGATCTTCTAGTCAGCCAATGAGAGAAAACATCCTGGGATGTTTTTTTTGTTTTTTTACCATGACACAGCTATTTTTCTCGATCAGAGTAAACTATCTCACCTGTGACTGGCTGGAAAGATCATGTAATTAGAGAGACGTTGAGCATTTGCTAGTGAAGTGAAAGCAGGGGAGCCATGAGACAGTGTAAAATGATTGTAAAGTAAGTTATCAAGTTTTTGCTCGCATTTTATTCAATTACATGCAATAACCCTAATATTTTAAAATATTTTGTATAGATGATTGTAAATGTATCACATATAATAGTTGTCAAACTGCGAATCGTCGTCACGCTTTGCGAGCTCGCGAATCAAGCTTGAAGAACTGCGTCATTCACAAAGCGAGGGACGCAGTTCTGGCTGCAAATGCGCATTTGCCAAGGTGGAGGCTCTACGCCGCCTCATCCCAGGGACAAATAAAACCCAGAAAAGCACGACTTTGCAAAAAAAAAAATCACGCCGCAAGACTTAGAAAACAAATACGACCTGCGGGACTAAAAAACACTAACACGTAAAGAGGAAATACGGACTTACACAATAGAAAATACGACCGCGGGACTTCGAAAAAAAACAAACAATACGAGGTCACATAAATACGAACTTAATGACCGAAACGCGTACACCAAAAACCACCAAAAACAAAGAAAATTATAACAAAAAAATTATAAAAACATCACATACAGCACGGGGGGACAGCCAGGACCTCTGGGGGTGAGGTTGCACGCAAATTAAAGTTGATTTTACCCAGTTTCGCCACTTGAAAATGGGCTAAGCGAGAAAAAAAATGTCGGCAGAAAAAAATGAAAACGAGGCTCAACGACACCAAAGGACGTAAGACTTTTAATTACGACCCGCAGAACTTAGAGAAAAAAAAATACGAGGTTGCAAAAATACGAGGTTAACGGACGAAATGCGTACATTCAAAAACAACACAAAACAATACAAAATACAACAAAAAAAAACAAAAAAACACACAGACCATGGGGGGACAGCCATGACATGTGCCACAAAGGTTGCACGCTAATTAAAGTGCAATTTAACGAGTTTAGAAAATTTTAAATGTGAGGAATAAAATTGCGGACAAAAAAAATGAAAATAAGGGTACACGACCCTGAAATGTGCAAAACACCGCCACACACGTACGGCTTTTGCCAGTTACGTACAAGGTACTAAAATACACACTTAAGCAGCACGGAAAATGCTTGCGACCTGTGTAGCACATAGACAAACCATGCCATTTTACAACACTAACTACTACGGTTTGCCCTCGCGCACGCAGCATATTTCTAATGCACAGTTGGGACATTGATGACACTTTCTCCTCACAGCACCAACAGGCCAAATGGACATTATATGCTGCAGGACAATAACAAGAGATTGTTAGCTCTTCAGGCTATTCATTGCTGCATATATCAGTTACAAATAGGTAAAGTATATTAATTTATTAAGTAAATAATTAATTAATAATTATACTAACAAAATTTACATATATATCTGTCTTTGTCATGAGAGCCGAAGGCCTTCATAGGAACGAAAGTAAACGAGAGGAGTGGATCGATATGAGCGCCGAAGGCACTCATTGTGAGCAGCGCGATGAGCGCTCAGCGCGAGGCCCGCAATGAACGCCGACGGTCCTCAGAGTATAAATAGTTTTACATTGTGTGTTAAACAGCATTCCCATGGCTTAAAATGTTATTGCCCCATCAATTTTGACGGGCAAGTCGCTAGTAATTGTATAATGTATAATTGTATTATTTTATAAAGATGCCAAGTTTTGCTTCTAATGGTTGTCTTGGCAATCCTTTTTACGTCTTTTTTGGGGGTTTAATTAGCTGTTCATTATTTGTACAAGTTAAGACATGAATAATGAAAAATGTCTTTGATTATTTATCACTTATCCCGTGAGTAGAATTCTTTAGCAATTATTTCTATATAATTCATAATTCCTTCCACGTCTTTGCACATAGACTATTTACAAGTTATTTATGTGCACAGATCAGAGGATTATGCTCTAAGGTTTAAAGTACTTCTGTAGTTCTATATCTAAATATATCCATTTGAAAAATTATACTTGAAAATAAGCCAAATGTTTCTAGAATATATAAAAATATAGAATATATCTAAAATGTATTAAAATATATATTTTATACAATTATGCTATTATAGAATCTCATATTTTGGTTTATGTTGATCAACCTCTAGAGGTGGAAGGAGACTTACTAGGACTGATGGAAAGCTCAGTAAGTAGCAGACAAAATCAGTTCAGAAAAGAAAATGGAAACCCATAGCAAAGAATAATTGCCTCTAGGGGCCTAGAACTAGAGCGTAGAGTGCTCACTATTCCTTCATCCCAAGTGTTTCCTGCTGAGTGTAGAGATTGGGCAGAAAGTGCATAAGTTAAGCAGAGACATCATTGGTAAATTTATATAATGTTTTCCCAATAAAATGTTTATTGTAAGGAAATATTGGTAGAAAGCAGTAGGTTATTTACTTGATTGTAGGAATTCTGTCTGAATGGCTATTTATATGATTATAGTTATTCCTGGCTTAATATGTATCTATTTATATGATTATAAGGCATTTACTCTATATTTACTTTTCTGAATAATTACAAGGGATCATGGCTGAGTTTATTTATTTGAATAGAAGGAACCATGGGTGAAAAATATGTTTACATAATCATAGGTGACCCTGGCTAAATATATGCACAATTATATGATTTTGGTAGACATTTATGTATTTATATTACAATATTAGGACACCCTGACTGTATATTTATATATTGTCACTAGCGACTTGCCTGTCGAAAAAGACGGCAATACAATTTTAAGCCTGGCAATGCTGTTTGGCACACAATGCTAGTCTCTCTTCCCTCTAACTTGCGGACCTCGCGGTGAGCGCCTTCAGTGCTCATTGCGATCCTCTCCCCCCTCTACTTTATGGGCCTTGCGGTGAGCGGCTTCACCTCTCATTGCAGGCATTGCCCAACCCCCAACTTTTGGGCCCCTCCCCACTCTCTCCCTCCCGTGTCTCTTTGCCCCCTCTCCCTCCCCATGTTTTTTCCCCCTTATCTCTCTCCCCTGTCTCTTTCCCCCTCTCTCAACCCTGTGTCTCTTTCCCACCCACTCCCTCCGCCGTGTCTCTTTCCACCCCACTCCCTCCACTGTGTCTCTTTCCACCTCTCCCCCCTCTCCCTCCCCTGTGTCTTTCTCCACCCTCTCCTTCCTCTGTGCTCCTGTTTGCATTCAAGGGTGGGAAACTATTTTCTGGCTTGGGAAACTGTTAATTTTCCCCAAGGCCAAAATGTGTTTCCCATTTACAGGCTTGAAAAAAAGTTACGGCTTTACGGTTGCCATTTTTTTCCTCGCTTAGCTGTTTTCAGACTTCCCGAAAATGCCAATTAAATATCAAATTAGCTTGTTGATATTTGGTGTCTTCTGGCGGCCTTCCGACGGCTTCCGAGTTACGGACTTGAGAAAAATGTCTGCCGTTAAAGTTGTAATTTTTTTGAAGCCTGTAAATCCTTAGCCGTTTTGAGCCTCTCCCCCTGCTCATTGCAAGCCCTGAAATGAAACCTCCGGCGCTCATTGCAGCCCCGCCAAGCCAGTCACGTATAGGCCTCGCGATCATTTCAGCCACCGTCAAGCCTGTAACTTTTGGGCCTCGCGATGAATTTTTTGTTATTTTATAAATGCCGCTCTTATTATATCAACAATAGTTACCAGCTACTCTTTTATTGTACATATTGCCATTTAAGCTCACAGTTATTATTTTACAACCCATTTTGAATTCATCTTTAGGGTTAACCTTTAAGTATTTTATATTTTATCACTGTTCTCGATTTGGATGAATTGGCTGAAGCTGTTGCTTAAAAATGTTAATCTAAAGCTGATAAAAAAAAAAAAAACACTTATTATTTTCATATTGCTCAATTACATTTTAAGATATTATATTCTTCACATTTATTACATTTAAAGCTGATTGTTATATTATTAGAATATATATATATATATATATATATATACTGTGTAAGCAACATTGCTAATCCAATGATGTATATAAAGACAGAGGGCCTCATTCAATTGTGATTTGGCCAATTGAATAAGGCTCTATATAAGCACATAGCATATTTTTTTACAGAAGTGTTTAGTTAGTGATCTTCTATCCAAAAGCTAACTAAAAACTTCTGTAAAAAAATATGCTCTGTGCCTATATAGAGCCCTATTCAATTTGCCAAATCGCATTTGAATGAGCCCCTGAGTATTGTAGTTCACAGCATTACCTATTTATTATACTAATAATTACAATATATAGACAACCTTTGGGAGGTTTGACCTCCCTTTTTGAATCTTGTTTCTTACTTGATAGGAGGTCAAATCTCTTGAAAGCTCATCTAATTATTTTGAAAATAATGTGTTTCTGGCTGTACTTACCGATAACATTTTCATGGCAAAGATAATGGAGTGGGTTGCCAGTTCCTTCTCCAGTGGACCACAATTTGTCTGACCTCTCTCCTACACAAACCCCTTCACCATGACAAGGAAGAGATCCAGAAGGTGAATTTGATATTAGTCCAATGAAAAAAAGGTATCACTATATACTGCAATAAAAGTATTTCTCTACATCATTACATTGACTCGTGAAAACACATCTTATGCTATGCATAAAAGTTGTGATATAATGGCAGACATATGTAAAAGGAGCCATGTATAAAGTGGTTTTGGATTAAAGAAAATAAAAATGCTTTGTGGACTCATCTATCTATACACACAGATATATATATATATATATATATATATATATATATATATATATATATATATATATATATATATATATATATATATTTTACCTTTCAAAACAAAAAAGGTGAAAAAATTCGGATTCGGTATTAGTTCAAAAACTATACTGCATGCCCCTCAGGCAGTTCAGGAAAACATGCTTTATATACAGTTTACCTGCCAGGGGTATATATTTGCAGTGTGTTTGTTTGAAGAACTAAATTATTCCTTTTTTTAGTGGGTGAAATGTTTTAGTATAAATACCAATAAAAACAAGTTTGCAATACCATGAAATACTTTATTTAATTAAACTGTGCCACATTAAAAATTGAGAAACTGATCGCATCTGCTGGTGAACTACTCACCAATTTAATCAAATAATTTCCTCAGGTAATAAGCAAATATTGCATGCGTTATAGGAACAGGCAATGGCCGTCCACTGATGCTGGTGAAAGGAGAAGAAAAAGGCCCGTGACCCTCAAATGGTGCCTCCTATATGGAAGGCTCACTATGTGATGCCCCAAATCTGACATCCTGTAGCTAGACCCAAATTTCGAATCTTAGTAATCAGCTTCAAATATGGCAGACGATAGTAAATGTTTAAGAAAGAAAAGATTGGAGTAATGTCCACCCACTGGAACTAAACATTACACACCAGCGTCCATATAAAACCATATAAAAACAATGATACAAACTCTGTGCATGCTTCAAAGATCCTGTTATATATAATAACATGTCCTAGTAGGCCTCACTAAAGGCTAAAAACTTGGCGAGCCACACAATAGGTATATACATGTTGAAAATAGAAGAAGGCGCATTGTTTAGCATCAAAATGTAATGAATTAAGTATAATTTTAAGGGTTTACGATGTTGATTTGTAATTTCTAAAAAACATTTTGCCCATTTTCAAGTGAATATCTTCTGAACAGCACTATGGAAATATGAATCTTTTTGTACAGTTAGAAAATTTATACTTTGACTACGTCAAAATTAGGTTCCATTTTTGGAATAATGTAGAGCTCTGTTAATATATAGGAAAAAATGATGGTGATAAATGATAGTCTTAAGGCTTCATAAATGGACAACAATAGCACCAGATCTATTTAGTTATGGAATTGACCTCAATGGTTTTCAACACAAGACACTTTTTGATACATTTTTCATGTCTCTCTTTAATTTAGTGTACCAAAAGACTTTGATTTATAACTCTTTGTGTCTCGATTGCCACTCTTAAAATTTATCTTGCATGGCCATCTCCCAAGTAATGTATCAATTTCAGAAACCCTATACATTTAAGAGCGTTGCTGTCACACATCTGTGATTTAGTTTATAGATTGTGACTCCTTTTAGCAGAGAAAAATATTAATCATATAAAGTAGTTGATGTTAAGAATTGACTCTATACCAGGGGCCAGATAAAAAAAATGAAAGAAGTTATCAATGTTCCTGGAAAATATTCTACAACTATATAGTTTTGGAGATTTTATTATAGAAAAAGGCAAAGAATGATGCTGAATAAAAGAATAAAATTGTATTATATATATATATATATATATATATATATATATATATATATATAATCTCGAGAGGGCACCTCTCTTTTTCAAGTCCGAAGCAGCTCAGACTTGAAAAAAAGAGGTGCGCTCCTACAACCTACTCATGATATCTATGAATTTGTTGTCCAATAAAAAAGGTATCACTATATACTGCAATACTGATTATTCATCTAGATTCTGGGACACTCATGGCTACCTTACTCATATATTGTAGGAAAGCACCTCTCTTTTTCAAGTCCGAAGCAGCTCAGACTTGAAAAAAAGAGGTACGCTCTCGAGATATATATATATAAATACATACATACATACCATACTTACATATATATACCGTAGTTGTCTCTACATATATATATATATATATATATACTCACACACATTTGGATTTCTACAAAAAAGGTACATGGCTCCATTTAGCATATGCCTACCATTATAACACAGATTTCATATAATAGACTTGCATATGGATTTTATGGGGAGGCTATTAACCACAGTATCCTATAACTTCTGGTGGCCATCTAAAGAGATTTGAAATGGTTGAAACAGCAAGTGTTTGTGGGTATGTTTTCTAACACATGTAAATGCATCCTATGCTATGCATGAAAGCTGTGTTATACAGCAGGTATACGCCTAACAGGAGATATGTATTGGATTAAAGAGTAAAATACATGTCCCGTCCCAGTTTCCAGAGAGCAGTGCAATAACTGTATTTCTTGAGATTCTGTGCAGGAAAAAATATTTTTAGCTTACTTTAGACATTCAAAGGAACACACCAATGTAGCATTATTTAACGTATTCTGTACAGTGGAGATATTCTATCACTCTTTTTCCCACCACAAGCAAAGGACCTAAATATGTTTTTCTCCTCTTTGATTGCCTGAAAACATATACTGCTAACAATAAAACAATAATTTTAATAGCTGCACATATACTGCTTTAGCACATTGCCAGGTGGTCAGTTAAATATTTTTTTAACTGCTGCAGCAGTCATTTTTTAATGATAACAGTAAATTAAACATAATATTTTAAGCACAGGGAGCATATAAAGTAGAGTGTGCTTGAAGGGCTCAATTATATGACATTTACTAAATTTTTATGGCTGAAAAATTGTTACGATCCGCTTCTTCAGTCGGGCTGGATAAGGCTGTTGTGGCCAAACCCACCCAGCAGATCTTTCAGATTCTTTTGATCCCTTCACCAAGGCAGCTGATATCTTTAAAATGCCCTTACTTATATGCAATATTTACAAATAATATGAGTTCAGCAATATAAAAATCAGGAACTGCTTTTATTGTTGTTGACATTCATAACAGGTTCAATATACCGTATATACTCGAGTATAAGCCGTCCCGAGTATAAGCCGAGGCACCAATTTTACCACAAATACTGGGTAAAATGACTCGAGTATAAGCCGAGGGTGGGAAATGTGCTGCCCCCTGTGTCCCTCTTGTGCCCTCTGTGTCCCCCTCTCTCTCCGTGTCTCTTATCCACCTCTCCCTTCCCTGTGTTTCTTCTCCCCTCTCCCTTACATGTATCTCTTCCAACCTCTCCCTTCCCTGTGTCTCTTCCCCCCTCCCTTATCACCCTCCTCAACACCACTCCTCAACCTCCCTCCTCATCCTTAACCTCCCTCCTCATCCTCAACCTCCCTACCCATCCTCAACCTCCCTCCTCATCCTCAACTCCCTCCTCAACCTCCCTCCTCATCCTCAACCCCCTCCTCAACCTCCCTCCTCAACCCCCCATCCTCAACCCCTTCCTCAACCTCCCTCCTCAACCCCCATCCTCAACCCCCTCCTCAAGCCCCCCATCCTCATCCTCCCTCCTCAACCCCCCATCCTCATCCTCAACCCCCTCCTCAACCTCAACCCTCCTCAACCTCAACCCCCCCTCAACCCCAACACCCCCTCCTCAACCCCCTACTCAACCTCCCTCCTCAACCCCCTCCATCCTCATCCTCTCTCCTCAAACCCCCTCCTCAACCCCTCCTCCTCCTCAACCTCCCTCCTCATCCTCAACGTTCATCCTCAACCTCCCTCCTCAACCCCCTCCTCAACCTCCCTCCTTAACCCCCCCATCCTCAACCCCATCCTCAACCTTCCTCCTCAACCCCCCATCCTCAACCCCCCATCCTCAACTCCCCATCCTCAACCACCCTCCTCAACCGCCCTCCTCAACCTCAACCCCCCTCAACCCCAACCCACCTCCTCAACCTCAACCCCCCCTCAACCTCAACCCCCCTCAACCTCTTGCCTCAATCCCACTCAACACCAACCCCCCTCCTCAACCTAAACCCCCCTCAACCCCCCTCCTCCACCTAAACCCCCCTAAATACCTCCCCCCTCTCCCCTCACTTACCTGCTTGTGCTCCGCCTCCGCTCCTTGACCCGGCGCACATGGGACGTCACACATGCGCGCCGCGTCATTAGCATATACCGGGTGCGCACCCGGTATATGCTAATGACGCGGCGCGCATGAGTGACGTCCCATGCGCGTCGGTGCCTGGTTAAGGAGCGGAGGCCGGAGCACAAGCAGGTAAGTGAGGGGAGAGGGGGGAGGTATTTAGGGGGGTTTAGGTGGAGGAGGGGGTTGAGGGGGGTTTAGGTTGAGGAGGGGGGAGGGAAAGAGACACGGGGGGGTAGAGAGACACACGGTGGGGGGGTTAGAGACACACGGTGGGGGGGTTAGAGACACATGGTGGGGGGGTTAGAGACACACGGTGGGGGGGTTAGAGACACACGGTGGGGGGGTTAGAGACACACGGTGGGGGGGTTAGAGACACGGGGGGGGGGGGGGGGGGGAGAGTGACTCGAGTATAAGCCGAGGGGGCCCTTTTTTGCCTTAAAAAAAGGGCTGAAAAACTTTGCCTATACTCGAGTATATACGGTATGTATATTTAAACTTGAGCTGATAACATTCTGTAACAGTCTGTGTGTCTTCTGGATTTTGTATAAATTATTATTGACATGGCTTCATCTGCAAGGCATCACAACATCCACTTCAGTATTATCTTCTCCAGGAATGCTGACATATACACATATCTTCTAGATAGGTTTCCTCCCCTTTGATTAGGAGCATATACTAACTTCATTAATTGTACAGAATCAGGGCAGCCCTTTTCTCGGACACATATATATCTTATATATTAATCCTATCTTCACTGGGTTCTGGCATATAGATATATCTTCCAGATATCTTATTCCATATGTATATATTAAGCTTCTGAGAGTCACTGATAGCTCACTTCTCTCCTGTCACAACCATCACAGACTGTCTTCAGACTGGCTTGCTCTTAGAGACACCATTATATCTCACTCAATCTAACTGAATCTCAACTGACCCTCTCTCTGAAAGTTACAGCCTGACAACACAACAGTCTAAATTATTTAACACTTCATGAACCAAACATGCAACATATATAATCAAACATCACAAGTCAATTACACATAGGGAAGCAACATAACATACAATAAATAGCATACATAGGGTAATCAACTTAACATAAAAACATACCGTATTAAATAACAATTACTGAACCCAAAGGATGGTCAGGGGAATCATGACAAAAATAATGATGAAAAGCTCACAATGCTATTTCATGCTGAAGATAGAAAACCATGATGTGCAACTTGTCCCTGCTTTATGTGCTGATTAGATCACATTGCTATTACAGGACACTAGTTAAGAAGTAGTGTATGTTTGCCAAGATCCCTGATCACTCACTATGCCCCCAAAAAAACTATGTTCAAATCCTTAGCAAGTGCAAATAGAGGCCCTGGCTATTACAAAAATGTTTGCGTATATGAGTATACTCAATTCTGACTGGATATCAATCAACTAACCAGAACAGGGAGTGAAACTCTTCTCTGATTGGTTAATATTTATTAGCTGACTTTTGACTGACACTTATTTCAGTCAGTTAGAAGACAGGAAAGTCTGTATAAAAAGGGGACCAGTCCAAAGTGCACCACTTGTCAAGGGGAGATACTCATGGGAGCCTGTTACTTTAGTACTGGGTAGTGTTAGGGGCTGTGGCGGTCCATATGGAAAGTCATGGGGACATTAGGGACCATGGTGATCAATAGGGATTACAGGGGTCCTTAGGGACCCCCACTGGGAAATAAAGGCAAGTGTTTAGTATGTTTATGTTGCTTAGAGGTGGTGTCTACTGTGTTAGAGCAACCAATTAACAATCAACTTCTTTATCTACATGCATTTAAAAATAACCTAACTCATTGCAAGGACCATGTAATAGCATTTATTGGAGCTTACAGTCTTATAAAGAAGGTATGAAATAAAAGCTACATTGTATTTATTATATCCGTCATCTTCCTCTAATTGAAGTCTTACCTGTTTTAGTATTTGGTGTTCTTTTGGCCAGACACTCAGGGCCTCATTCAAATGTGATTTGGCCAATTGAATAGGGCTCTATATAAGAACATAGCATATTTTTTTACAGAAGTTTTTAGTTAGTGAAGACCTTGCATTTGGATAGAAGTTCACTAACTAAAAACTTCTGTGAAAAAAAATATGCTATGTGCTTATATGGAGCCGTATTCAATTGGCCAAATCTCAATTGAATGAGGTCCTAATTAATTACATCTTTGATCTCAAATTATGTCTCTTTAGACTTCAGTGATTAATAATTTTGATATAGATTGCACTGTTTGCAAAATGGAAGAACAGCATAGAATTCATATGGATTAGTCATAATAATGTTTTTTTAAAGTTATCTAGTTTTTTTTTTTAATTGACACTTAGTTATACATACTTTTCATAAATTTTTTGAAAGTGTTAACAAAAAATATATATATTTGATAACTTTTAAGCATAATGTACATGGCTTATGACTTATGGTTTATTACAATTGAAACTAGCTCTCTGTGGAACCTGTTTTTCTATCAATGAAACTTAATCAGAGACTAATATCATTACAACATATTTTAAGGCATATCTAAATTTCCTGGATTATGAATGTTTTTGATAGAGGAGATTTAATAGTGTGTGAAAACTATTTTTTGCATTAAAAATACCAAAATAATCTGGGTCCTAATCCTCAACTTCCCTATAAATGGGTTCTGAACGAATCCCTTCTGTCTAATCCGAGTAGTGTGGATTCCATATCCAAGGACATACAGCTGTTTTTTGAGACTAATGACTCCCCTGAAACTGGGGCTGGATGGCTCTGGGCCGCCCATAAGGCTTTTGTTAGAGGAACTTGCATTAAGCTGTCCTCTATACATAAGAAACTTCTTAGGCAGAATGAGACAGAGCTTTCAACCTCATTAAAGAGGTTAGAGGAGAAAAACCAACAGCGTCCCTCTCTTCAGGGGCGTAAGTTAATTGACCAGACTAGGCTGGAGCTGGACGCAATTTTGTCCCATCACACTGAACGGGCTATGAGAAAAATGAAGCACCTCTATTACTGGAAGGCAAACAAACCTGACTCCCTTTTGGCTAAAAGACTAAACAATAAATTTTCCCAACCCAGAACCACTCAAATCAGGATACCTGGCGGTCAAATCTCCTACAGCCCCAATGATATTCAAAAAACGTTTCAAAATTATTACCAAAAAATATACTCCTCGCAACCCCACTGCAGTGGATCAGATATAGACTCCTTCCTAAATGTATGCGATCTTCCTAAAATACCGGATTATCAACTGGATGATTTGAACTTAGAAATAACACAGGAGGAGGTTAAACTTACCATCCAGAATCTTAAGTTGGGCAAATCCCCAGGACCGGATGGCTTTACTAATTTGTATTATAAAAAATTTGAACCCCTTCTTACCCCCCACTTGACATCTCTTTTTAATGCCATATTAAACGGAGAGCCTATGCCCCCGGAGCTGCACCGGGCTGATTTAGTGATTTTCCCAAAAGACGGCAGGGACCCTCTAGAGGTGAAAAATTACCGCCCTATATCCCTAATTAATGGGGATGTCAAAATCTTGGCGAAAATTATGGCCACCCGCATTTCTAAATTTTTACCAGATTTGATCCACAAGGACCAAACTGGGTTTGTTCCCTTTAGAGAGGCCGGGGACAATGTTAGGAGGGTCATGAACGCTCAGTTCATGGCTCAGAAGTCTAATATACCTGTCTGTCTCTTAGCTTTAGATATAGAGAAAGCTTTTGACACAGTAGAATGGCCATATTTATATAAGATTCTGGACAAATTTGGATTCGAGGGACGCTTTATTAATTCACTTAAGAGATATTATGACTCCCCAGTAGCCAAACTAAAACTTCCAGGGGATCACAAAGCCGACATTCACATTCAAAGAGGGACCAGGCAGGGGTGTCCGCTCTTCCCACTGTTATTTGCTCTTGCCATAGAACCCCTTGCAAGAGCAAATAACAGTGGGCCAACCCAGGCATTCAGGGGGTACAGGTAGGCCTCCAGCATTTTAAATGCTCTCTCTTTGCGGATGACATGCTTTGCACCCTGACCAATCCCCTTACATCCATACCTGCACTCATGTCCACTGTTCAGGACTTTGGCAGAATCTCGGGTCTCAAGCTGAATGTTGAGAAGACTGAGGCGATGGGGATAAGATTGCCGCAGGGGGAGACTGACATTCTCAAAGCTAATCACCTGTTTACTTGGCCCGCACAGTCTATAAAATACTTAGGTGTCAGACTTACCTCCAAGTTCGGGGATATGTACGGGGCAAATTTTCCCCCCTTGTATAGATCTCTGACATTGGATATGCAGAAATGGAGGAGCTTTAAGATCTCATGGACAGGCCGCATTGCGGCTGTGAAAATGAATATCTTACCTAAATTACTATACTTATTTAGATCCCTTCCTATCCCTCTCTCCCTTAAAGATCTAGATAAATTCCAGAATAGCATTTCCCGGTTCATATGGGACGATAAACATCCTCGCATTCCCAGGCAGGTGATGTTTCGCTCCAAGAATAGAGGTGGCCTCGCGACGCTGAATTTAAGACTTTATCTTAAAGCCGCAATTCTGGCCCCTTTGCCTAGAACTCACTCTACGAAACACCATCCATCTTGGGTGTTTATGGAAAATTATCAAATGTCTCCACATAGTTGGGATAAGTTGGTTTGGATTCCTGAGGATTCTGCCCCTTTTATAACTCATCAAAACCCCATGATCTCCTTAACGCTTCAGGCCTGGAGATGGGCTAACTCTAGGCATCGACTTAGCACGGAATTATCACCTCTTCTATCAGTTATGTCCTTTCCACAAATTCTAGCAGACTCAAGCTCTATGTCTAAATTCTGGTGGACCTCCAGACGCTTGGATCGCATAGGGACCAAACTACTGACCTATGACCAATTTTGCACGACTCACGACTTGCCAACTACGGAACTCTATAATTACTTAAAAATTAGAAGTTGGGTTACCAAGATGGTTAAGGATTCCGGACCCCCCAGAGCCTCCTGGCTATCGGTTATCTGTAAGAATCTCCCACTTGCCAAGGGTAATCTGAGTTCTCTGTATAACACTTTTCTGGGCACTACGGGGGGCCAGAAACCCAAGTTTATGCTGCATTGGGAAAATGATCTGGGGGTAGAGTGGGACTGGAACAAATGGACTGAATCTTGCTCCAATCTTTCAAAAGGATCACTTAATTCGGCTTTATTAGAAACATCAATCAAAGTCTTACACAGGGCCTATTGTACTCCCGATAAAATGCAGAAGTTTAGGCCGCAGGAGAGTAACAAATGCTTTAGGGGATGCCAGGATGTGGGGGATCATATACATGTATGGTGGGCCTGTCCACGCGCCCAGAATCTCTGGGAACGATTGACCCGTTTAGCCTCCACACTTTTTCAAAAAGAAGTAGCTTCTTCAATTGAATCCTGTTTACTGGGGGTTCATATTAAAAACTTGTCGCAATCCCAGAACAAGTTGTTTCAAATAATGGCATTAGCTTCAAAGATTCACATAGCCAGTAGATGGAAGGACATGAATCTAAACTTTCAAGAGGTAATCAGGAAGATTAACTATTTACTCATTAATGAGAGGCTAACTCATATTGTTTTAGATAGGATGCCCCAATTCCAGATAGTTTGGGACCCTTGGATAACATCCTCCTTTAGCGTTCCCCTAGTATAATGTCTGTAATTGCTTGAAGCGATTCTGAGGAGTGGACTGGAGTGGGGGAGCTTTGGAGATCTCTCAGTGGTGCCAGATGGCAAGGAGGATTTGAGGTAAGAGGGAGAAACCAGTCGGGATTGCTTCATGGCCGACATGAGGGGCCAATGATTATTTTTTTTTTTTTATTCTTTTGGGGGGATATTGTTTATGATAGTTTAGTTAACATAGATAGGTAATACATTTTATATTGTATTCTCCTATCAACGGTGTACTTTAGAATTTAATTGGCTCATTTTGCCTTGTATTTTTTATATGGTTGAAAAAACCAGCTTAGATACTAGAAAATGTTCTCACTAAAAATTAAAAAAACAAGAAGGTTTAGTCAGTTACATGCTGCAAAATGATAATTTTATGACTTGATAAAACTGATATTTATGACTGTTAAGAATGTTTTATTTATGTTTGGATTTTGCATACCTTCTAATAAAAGAATATTTATTCAAAAATACCAAAATAAACATTTTAAACACTTACCTTGAAGATAGCAAAATGTCTTGTAATTTCTGACAGTTGAAAATTAGGGTTAACACTCCCTCCAAACCAAGACTAAATTAGCATAACATTCATAATTTATTTTGTCCAATCAGGAGAAAGTAGAAATTAGCTGAAACCTTTGAATAAAAATCTGGGGTTCCTGATTGTGCCTGGGATATGTAGTGTGGTCCATGTTAGAAGGTGCTATGGCAGCAGCACAGCACACAGCACAGACAGGAAGCAGCAGGGAGGGTCATATTCCAGCAGTGACTTGGGGGCTGACATAACTGCTCTCCTATTGGCTGAGGAAGACACAGCAGGTGAATAATGAATTAACATGGGTCCCCTAATTCTACATGCTGATTTAGTGGGGATCAGGGGCCTGTGTAGACAGCGCTGGGGTGTCAACATAATAATAAGAGGGATTTTTAGATATTAATTAAAAAAAATTAAATGTGTGGCATACATAAAGGATACTTTTTGCATAAAGAGTGCCAAAATTTAATAACCCAGGAAACTTAGATATGCCTTTAAGGATTAAGTCAAAATTCTTGATCTCAACAATATCTATTCTACCTACATCTATAACTGGATCTCCAAATAATTCTCCAACTGTAAACTCTGGCCATAGATTACTCTTCTCTTTTCCCATCATTATTTCATGCCAATCCCATTTATAGTACTTGTCCCAGGCTGCCAGTACCATGTGGGATTTGCTACATATTTTCCCTCTTTTTGAAAACTCATCTATTTAGACAAACACACCACTATACTCCATTATGTCCACTCGAAAAAATGCTCATAAAACACAATAAAGGTCTCCAGTCCATGGATCCTTCGCCTCACAACACCATCACCTGTCAATTCCCTCTCTGTCATCTCTAAAACTCTTGTCTCCTCCATAAATTGTAAGTTTTCATGGTAGCAATACTGGCAGCTCCTTCTATGCATCCTTTTATCCTGTCTAGCTTTTGTATTCAGTTTTATCTTTCACCCTACTTTGTTAGTTTTTCACATGTCTTTGAGTGCAAAATATCTTGTGTCTATCTATTTAATATACTTGCATACTTTACTATAGCAGTATGGCCATCAGAACATGCACTTCTTTCGTATTGCCTGTACTATTCAATACAGTAAATGTAAGGAGAACAAAAAGTGGAACAGGTTTTGGAATAGAATTGCTAGATTTTCTTAAGACGTCTAACAGCTGGTTACTCCGCATGCATTAACTCAGCATGTCTATGCGCATTAAATCACATGTGTCCTTGACACATTTTATTTCTGTTTAGTAAGCCCTCACATAACTTACTGAATTTTTTTTAGGAAATGAAAAGCACATGAATAAAGTCGCTTTTTATATACTTTAAAAGAAAGTTGTGAGATAAAAAGTGTAGAACTTGACATGTTTCATCTTTGCCAAAACCTGACGCTCTAGACTTCATGATGAGTTAGATATATCAGAACTAACCGAGATATTGATGGTCTTGGTTGGAATATTTACACAATCGTTCTCCACCTACTGTTTTCCACTCTTATTTTGAGGTCCTCATAGTATCTTATTTAAAAACAAAAACAAAATTAGACGCTCTCAATCAGATTCTATGGACATGAAGGGAGAAATACCCTGTAGTATATCAGTCTGGTTTCACTCAATAGAGTGAAACAGCCCCAAAATTCCAGGCAATTCTATACTGAACAAGAGAAACAACAAACCCCAGATGTACGTTTTGACCTTCATTGGGCCTATTCTACAGGGTGTAGCTGAACTCCCTAAGGCACAGTGATCAAGAGGTCCATGTCTGTAGCCCCTATCACCCTTAGGGAGACTATGGGTGATAGGGGGCACCAAGGGTCATTTTATTAAACAAAAAAATAAATAGAGGAGCTCAGTGAGAAAATGAAATAACCTTAATGGGCCATTTAAAAAAATTACATTCATCAACATTTCAATACATTACAAATGTTGTAAATCACTGAAATGCATGAGGTATGATATTTTTACATGAAATTAAATCATATTCAATAAAATTATTTTATCAGTATGAAGTATAGCTAATTTTGCCAAAGGTAAAAATGTGCCCCTAGTATTGTACCATTAAGTCACTCTTCCATTCCTTTCTTAGTGCTTCAACACATTGCCCAAATATATTTAATGAAATGCAAGGGGTCATTTGTACTAAAGGGTGAAGTGTTAGAAAGTTCTTGAAGATGTTAAATCTTAGTACAGGTAAATGCGACTCACTGGTTAAAACTCCAAGACCTTAGTAGCACTGAGCTTTTGGTATACACACATATTCCCTGGTTTGTACTTTAGTCATGGTATTTGTCTTACTTTTAGTATATTTAATAAATAGATTATATAATATTCCATCTTCAGTCTTTTTATTGTTTCTCTATTCATTTTATATTTTCACTTGGAGGTTAGGTTTATGACAAGGCTTCAATAGGCCACATATCCGAGGAAAGAGCTGGTTGTATTGGTTCTTGAAAGATATCACCTTCTACAACTAACAAACAATAGGAAAGTAGGTCTATTCAGGCACTATGTCCTCCAATCAATTGCAACAATTAGAGAGTGATTCAATTGATCAAGCCCGCAGCTACCTGGCCAAAATCCTAAACCGTAAACCATGTAATCATAAGTAGCATTTCAGAGTGTGATCATGAGCAATTAAGCAAAGCCGTAACTACCAATTTAGAAACAGCCAATAGTAAATGAGACCGTCATAATGACGTCAGTAAAACATGGAGATTAAATCACAATCAATTAGCGCTTAGAAGTCCGATATGCGATTGGACTCACAATCCGGCAATGTACAAAATAATAAAAATGAATGACAATACTTTTTTAGTCCACGTGAGTGGCCGAATATGTATTAACTCCTTGATTAGTGTGAATGATATAACACCGGGAAAAAAACTTAAAATTAATATTTTTTTATTGCAGATTAGAGGGATTGAGACTGTTGTGCAATTAATTCTAATGTCTTTCATTGCTTTCTCCATCTCTTAAAGCACAGTATTGATTTTTCATTTGCATTTACAGTGCTACGATCAGGTATTTAACCCTCTTGCTAGACCTATCTGATACCTGTAGGATTTTCTTCTACATTTGCCATTTCCTGGTGTGAAAACATTTGTGGGCTTGAGGACTTGTAGCAATTTAATAGCGATTTGTGATTGTAACATTTACGGTCTTGAAAGATCAAATGCTGGGGTTGGGAGTTACAATTTTGACAACCGCAGGGATTTTCAGCCTATAACCCGCAAATGTTTTGCGTGTGGCTAAAAGACGCCAATTGAATAGCAAATTATTTTACAGGCGCCATTACTAGCTCTTGTAACTACAATTTGCTCAATTGAATAGGTACCCATGTGTTTAATCTTTAAAGGTTTATAATAAAGCATTATGGGTAATGTCAGTGAGCATGATTGTTAAACTTTTTGGGGCTCTGTCTGAAAGTGATATGTTTATCTATTTATCCTTGCTGCGCTAGGAAAACACTGCAAGCCTTTTTTGCAAACTATAATTGCGGCTCAATACACGTTTCCCAGGAATAATGAGTTTTTGGCGATCCAAGCTTACACTTTAACAGCACTTTAGAAATCATTAGACATGTAATGAATTTGTGTGCCTGTCATTGCCATCCGTGGGCACTGCCTCCTGTGCCCTCAAGATTTTTGGTACATTTCTGGGTAAACAACCAGCAGAGCACGCCATGCCAGAGTGATGTCTCACATAATTTTTTTTTTTTTTTATATTTTAACTAGTTCAATGCCTGACAAATCTTAATTTTATTTTGTAAGGAATAAGACCTGACAATGTACAATGTACTGTATGTGAAAGGGGGGGCTACCCAGCCAGAAACTACACATGCGAATGAACCTCCACCGAAGCTACAACAAAAAACACCATGAAGACAGCTACTGTACTCCAGTGGGACACCATTTCACCCAAGAGAATCACTCCATCCAGAACCTCAAAATAAAAATACTCAGAGGGAATTTCAGAACTATCCAACAGCGGAAAACCTTTGAATTAAAAATTATTCAATTTTTTAATACAAATGGATTTGGGCATTAACATTGACTTAGGCTTTCTTCTGGCCCACTATCTTAATGTCTTATAGCACATACATTCCACTACCCCCCCCCCCCTTCTATTACTGTTTTTGTAAGCTACATGCTATGCTGAAATGTATTGCTCTTTATTTTACTGTACTGTGTTCTTATCTACAACCTGATCTATAGACTTACTGACCTCTCGGGACATTATTCACTATGCTGGTCTATTTCTCACTTAACTCTGGCCAATGACTTTTGTCTTTCTTGTTTTTCCAATTTTTTCCCCCCATCTTTTTCTGTTTACTGTTTTTAGCTCATACTTGTATCAGTATCACTTTTTGACTTGATAAAGAGAGGCATTATCTCTCGAAAGCTCGTCGCTTTATTATGAATACGTTTGTTCAATAAAAAAGGTATCACTATTCACTGCAATACTCTGATTATTCAACTATATATATATATATATATATATATATATACCGTATTGGTCCGAATATAAGCCGCACCCGCATATAAGCCGCACCTGTAAAGTTCAAGGGGAAAAAATAGAAAAAAGATAGTACTCAAATATAAGCTGCACCCGTAAAATTGGAGAGAAAAAGACTCTCAAAGTGATCAGCCATTGCAAGAAACAGGCTTTTTTTGCAGGTTACAGGCTTTACAGAATCACTAAATTTGTAAATCGCTATTCAATACCGCAGTCTAAAGCACGAAAAACAGCACCCTTAACTCGCAATCGCGCAAATCGGCAGTAATTTTGCATTCGCGAATAGAAGTCGCACGCGTTACAAGCAAAGTTCGCAAATCGGCAATGATTTTTTGACGGTCGCGAATATAAGCCGCACCCTTAACTCGCAAGCTCAAAAAGCAGAAAAAAAGGTGCGGCTTATATTCGGACCAATACGGTATATAGTATGGATGTAGAGTTGTAAGTTCACAAATATTGCACATTTACTGAACTCTCTCATATAATGATGTGTTAAATTTACACTCTGTGCTTCGACTCTTCTTAAAGTAAACAACTTTATAACCCCTTTTCCTTCAAGTCATGGAGTTCAATATCAGAATCACAATGCCAAAAACTTCAGACAACATGGGGAGGTTTTCACCCATACCAAAAATTGTTGGTTTACTATAAAAAATGAAAAATAGCATTTAAACAAGGACTAAGCATTTTGATCATATGAAACTACCCGTGTAGGGACTTGCAATGTGCATCTTTATCACATGGATACTGTATTTTATGTTTAAATATAGCATCAATGTTTTGCAAGGATATTACATCAATAACAAAAAATGTAACTAAAAATAATTATTTTGATTCCTTGTTCCTTCCTATACAGTAGATAGCCTATGTTATACAGAAACATTTAGGAGTTTTTTAACGGTACATTTATACATTTATAAATTTTAGCATTTGCCAAAAAGTTCCATCTGTCTGTTCTTCTAAGGTTCAGGAGCTGTGATGTCCACTACCCTGAAGCGCTACTGCTGATTATGATTTGCCCTAAAAAAAGTTTTTGTGATACAATTTATTCATGTTTGATTCTCAAATATGCATGTTTGAAGAGTCCATGCATTGCTACCGGCTCTTTGGGCATAGATCGCTGAGGAAAGCAGGGAGAGCTGGAGGCATTGCCTTCGGCCTGTTCATGGTGAACCAATTCTACATGTCTTGGGGCTTCTGTCATTATGATCTGATGAGACAATCTTCGGAGGTTACTAAAAAAGCTGTATCAAACATACTTAAGTTTGCGATTAATTTTGAGAAGTATCAAGAAGAAAGTGTAGGTAAATGCAAGATGATTCTGATCTTGGTGCAAGCAGTGCCGGATCTACCTTTTTGGAGCCCCTAGGCAGTGAAGTGGAGGAGCCCCATGGGAATGAGTATGTACGATATGCACAAACATATTTTGCCTTTTCTTTGCATGTAAGTTCCTTTTCTCTCTTGTTCTAGTAACTAGTAACTAGTCTATGAACTGCAGCATTTCTTTTTTAAGCCATGAACCATTTTTATTTAAAAAGTGGAACCCCTCACAGGGAAACGCCCCTGGGCAGCTGCCTAGTTGGCCTAATGGGTAATCCGGCCATGGGTGCAAGGCTTTAGATATTGTGCACAATGCAAGTTACAAGTACAGGAAATTGGAACTGAAAATTTGATCTGCCTGGGAAACTAATTAAAATGTCAGTGTTTTAATATATTTTTTTAAAGTAAAACAATATTTAGAGAATATTCCATGGCACGCATGGAAGTTTAGACCTGTGCAAAAGTTTAAGCTGTGATGGTGCTGCTTGTAAGTTGGAGCAGTGGAGACCACCCACTTAATCCATAGGGTGCAGTCAGAGCTGGGTATATGAACACAAATTTAATCTGAGTAAGAGATATTTTGTAGGGTTGCCTGATGGTCCAGTGGTTTGGATTCTGTGCTTTCACTGCTGCAATCTTGGTTCGATTCCAGTCAGGGAACCAAGAGGTCAAGATCTCTCCTTAATCACCCTCTTTTACTACATCTATTTTATTCTCTATTTGTTTGCACTGCACATTTGTATTGGTAATAAAGATAGTTTGCTCATACTTTTGCCTTTACAGGACACTTTGTGGCCCGCCCATGTGAAGGTTTTCAAGCCCCTAAGAGCGGCCTGTTCCCACATTGTGCACCACTGCTCAACAAAATTTACTGTGCATCCTCAAAAAATTCAGGCTCCTCTTTATATTATTTTGAGAATTGGCATAGGAGCACAAAAAAACTGGGGGGGGATAATTCAACTTTACTCCCAGAACAGGAAGCAGGCGCCCCCAAATATAATAATAAAAAAAAAAGAATATATATATGATAAATTATAGGTCACAGCTTTCATACTGTTCCATAGCTCTAGCCTTCTAGTGGCCAAATCTGGTAATGCATGATTACATTTAGCTTTGCTATTTTTTGTGTCCCCTATTCATTTAATCTGGAGGGATTTGTCCCCCAGTTCCTACACCCCTGATTTTAAGTTTTACTTTTCCAGCATTTTCCACGCATTTATCAGATTTGTACTTAATTTATTGAGAGATGGCACATACCATTGTCTGCCCGCTTCTTTTTTTTTGCAGGAACTAAACAAACTCTTATTAAAAATGATTTACTAGTACAGCTGCCAAACTGCAAATCATTAAAAACTAATAAAAACATAATTTATTTTTGTTTTGCAAAGGCTAAAATAAGTTTTTTAATTCCTGACTATTTTGAGAAGTATCAAGAAGAAAGTGTAAGTAAATGCAAGATGATTCTGATCTGGTGCGAGCAGTGCCGGATCTACCATTTTGGAGCCCCTAGGCAGTGAAGTGGAGGAGCCCCATGTGAATGAGTGTACGATATGCACAAACATATTTTTGCCTTTTCTGTGTGTGTAAGTTCCTTTTCTCTCTTGTTCTAGGGGGTTACCCCCTAGTAACCAGTCTATGAACTGCAGAATTTCTTTTAAGCCATGAACCATTTTTATTTAAAAAGTGGCACCCCTCACAGGGAAACGCTCCTGGGCAGCTGCCAAGTTGGCCTAATGGGTAATCCGGCTATGGGTGCAAGGCTTTAGATATTGTGCACAATGCAAGTTACAAGTACAGGAAATTGGAACTGAAAATTTGATCTGCCTGGGAAACTAATTAAAATGTCAGTGTTTTATATTTCTTTTTAAAGTAAAACAATATTTAGAGAATATTCCATGGCACGCATGGAAGTTTAGACCTGTGCAAAAGTTTAAGCTGTGATGGTGCTGCTTGTAAGTTGGAGCAGTGGAGACCACCCACTTAATCCATAGGGTGCAGTCAGAGCTGGGTATATGAACACAAATTTAATCTGAGTAAGAGATATTTTGTAGGGTTGCCTGATGGTCCAGTGGTTTGGATTCTGTGCTTTCACTGCTGCAATCTTAATTCGATTCCAGTCAGGGAACCAAGAGGTCAAGATCTCTCCTTAATCACCCTCTTTTACTACATCTATTTTATTCTCTATTTGTTTGCACTGCACATTTGTATTGGTAATAACGATAGTTTTTGCTCATACTTTTGCCTTTACAGGACACTTCGTGGCCCGCCCATGTGAAGGTTTCAAGCCCCTAAGAGCGGCCTGTCCCCACATTGTGCACCACTGCTCAACAAAATTTACTGTGCATCCTCAAAAAATTCAGGCTCCTCTTTATATTATTTTGAGAATTGGCATAGGAGCACAAAAAAACTGGGGGGGGATAATTCAACTTTACTCCCAGAACAGGAAGCAGGCGCCCCCAAATATAATAATAAAAAAAAAAGAATATATATATATGATAAATTATAGGTCACAGCTTTCATACTGTTCCATAGCTCTAGCCTTCTAGTGGCCAAATCTGGTAATGCATGATTACATTTAGCTTTGCTATTTTTTGTGTCCCCTATTCATTTAATCTGGAGGGATTTGTCCCCCAGTTCCTACACCCCTGATTTTAAGTTTTACTTTTCCAGCATTTTCCACGCATTTATCAGATTTGTACTTAATTTATTGAGAGATGGCACATACCATTGTCTGCCCGCTTCTTTTTTTTTGCAGGAACTAAACAAACTCTTATTAAAAATGATTTACTAGTACAGCTGCCAAACTGCAAATCATTAAAAACTAATAAAAACATAATTTATTTTTGTTTTGCAAAGGCTAAAATAAGTTTTTCAATTCCTGACTATTGTCCTGACTTAATTATTCTACTTAATCCCAGATAATTATCTGTCTAAATAAAACCAAAGCTATTTCTCATATACACTTGGGCCCTCATTCAATTGCAATTTGGCCAATTCAATAGGGGTCTAAATAAGCACATAACATATTTTTTTTAAAGAAGTTTTTATATCCAAAAGCAAGGTTTTCACTAACTAAAAACGTATTAAAAAAAAATATGTTATGTGCTTATTTAGAGCCCTATTCAATTGGCCAAATCGCAATTGAATGAGGGCCTTGGTATTTAAGCGCCTAATGCTACAAATCAAACACATAACTGTACACTAATGTATATTAAACTTCTTTTTTTGACTAGCTTTCATTTTCATTTTATCATTTCTCCTCTACGGATATTGCTCCCTGTTCTGATTTTATGGCCTTTGGATGTTTAGCATAATCAGCAAAAATGGAGCATGCTACCTTTAAGAACATTTAAGCAAAATAGTACACGTAAATTGATATGCAAGGTTCACAGATTTTACTAGGTATATAATATCCCTGTGTATCTATTTACTTTTATGTACTTTATTTTATTTTAAAAGTTTTTACTGCTGCAAATTAAACAAATATTACCTGTTTGTGTCTGCTCTCTGCAGCTCAAGAATACACAGACTCTGCTATACTTGCTGTGCTATGTCTCATACTAGCCAATCAGGGACCATCTCTCAGAAACATTCTGCAACTTGCTACTGAGACATGGTCCCTGATAGGCTCGGACACTACATTGCACATCCATCCCTACAGAATCTGTGTCTGCATACATTACAGATTGCAGACCCCTACAGGGACTATTTTTATATTTTAGGCAGTAAAAACAGATCTTATTAGCACTTCTTAATAAAAATAAAGTACATAGAGGTAAATAGATACACAGGGATATTATATACATATTAAAGTCCAGGAACGATCCATATCCCTTTAAAAAGCACTCTCATAATGGTCATATGTATATTGTACCGTGCAATTAGTAAGAAAGAGAGAGAACCTAAGATTTAAAGTTTATTTGCAAAAATTAAAAACTCGTATTTATAATAAATCATAACGAGTAACCATGAAGTCACTTTATTACTCATAGTGATATAGCTCTCATTAAATCAATCAATTGAGATTTAGCCAAATATGTAACCTTGAAAAATAATATATTATGTATCCTAATAGATGATATCCCCTTCTGGATAGATACCTTGTCATTTGTAAAGTGGCTTATGAGCTATACCATGTAGAGCTACCCAAGATGGGCAGGTCATAGCTGAGAGGTCAGACAAATTGCGGTCCACTGTCGAAGGAAATGGCAACCCACTCCAGTATCTTTGCCAATAATACCTTATTCATAAGCACAATCAGAGACTATTGTGCCTGATGTGCTGTGGTCCATATATGATATATTTTGCTAAATTGATCAAATGTATCTTCTATATACATTACATTGCCTGGTTCCCTGGTGGCCCAGTGGTTAGGATGCAGGAGCTTTCACCACAGCATCCTGGGTTCAAATCTAGCCATGGAACCAAGAGGTCACGCTGGTCAGTACTTGGATGGGAGACCACCTGGGAATACCAGGAGCTGTATGCTGTGGGCCACTGGAGAAGGAACAGGCAACCCACTCCAGTATCTCTTCCATGAAAACCAAGTGGATCAGCATGGTGTGTTGTCCATGAGGTCATGGAGAGTCGGACACGACTGAGCGACACCATTTAATTTTTTTTTACATATACTGTACACTACACACTTGATACATAGATCAAACTCAGGGTTGTTCAAGGCAAAAGTTTTGAAAAAAACGAAAATAGTATTGACTAGCCCAACTTGCTAAGAGACAATATCCGTCCAATCCCTTGTATATAGAGGCATTCTGTTCCTTGAAAATGATGAATATAGTAAATACTGGAGGATGGACATACATTGACTGGCACTGCTCATTGGCGATCAGGGTACAACATTCATCGACAACAGCTGACTAATAACTAATAATATAAATAAAGGAAAAAGCATAACGTTTAACGCCTTTAGCCTGAGGCTCCATCAAAGGATAAATCTCAGCTCGATTGGATTTAATAGGAGATATAAGACTATCGATAATTAAGTGACTTCATGGTTACTCTTTATGATATATTTAAATTTGAGTTTCTAATTGTTACAAGTAAAAGTCAAATCTTAGATTCTCCCCTCTCAATCTTAGGTTCTTGTTTAGTATAATGGAAAAAAAAATCTATATTTGGAAACTGTGAGTCTGTGTAAGAACATACTTAAACAGGTGAAAAGTCATAAAGCTAGTTTTGAATTTGAAAAAAAACAAACTTTTAATGCCTCTGTTGGACCCTGTAATTAGTTTATTACATACATCACAGGGCAATTCCTTTTTTTGTAACAACTTTGGTCCTTTAACTTATATAAAACAGTGCTGCAGTCACAGGTATACAGGATGGCAGCCTGCATGAGAGAATAGAGGGAGAAAAGGGGAGGTTTCAGAAATTAAGAAACTGTTACTTTGTGGGTCTGGTATCATTTTAGATAAAAAAAACTACATTGAGGGAATTAATTAAAAAAAACATAGCTAAATCATTTAATATCAAATAAATTGTTTTGCCCAAAGAGCCCCTTGAAATATTATATAAGATGGTTGGGCGATGACTAAGCTGAACTACTTTACAAGCTATAAGTAAATGTCATCTTGATTTTTTTCAAGCTGTTTTTGCACTTCTTCCTTCATTGCCAAATGTCACTCTGTGTTAAGTTTGATGCATCTTGTTTCTAGGTACAGTTTTCTTATGCTCATGAGGCACAAATTATACTCTTAATTCCCAGTGGGTAAAAGTGCTCCAAACAACCAGTTTACTATTATAAAGTGACATATTCCTAAAATAAAATGTAATTTGCTAAAATAAATATTTTTATATTGTTTTGTTAAAGGACTTCTAAGTGTATTTTTTATAAAAAATGTACTTAATAATGTGTAAAATGTTTTACTATATTATAAGATAAAAAAAATATAGATTTTAAAGGACCACTTTAATGGTCTTATGTCACAACCAGCTCTTTGTTGGGCTTGAAAAGGCCAAGAAGACCAATCCTACCCACAGGTTTTTAGGTTCCTCTTTATCCCCCCACACAGGAAAGCTTAGCCGGAGACTAGGACAAGTTGCCGATTCTCCACACCAAGTTGTGGTTGCAGGGCCAAGCTGCAGTTGGGCCTATTGAGGGAACCCATTGAGGGAACCATGAATGCCCACACGTACTGTGACATACTAAAGCAGAGTATGAGCCCCTCCCTTTGGAGACTGGGCCGCAGGGCATTATTCCAACATGATAACAACCCCAAACAACTACAGGATGACCACTGCCTTGCTAAAGAAGCTGAAAGTAAAGGTGATGGACTGGCCAAGTATGTCTCCAGGCCTAAACCCTATTAAGCATCTGTGGGGCATCCTCAAACATAGGGTGGGGGAGTGCAAGGTCTCTAACATCCACCAGCTCTGTGATGTCATTATGGAGGAGTGGAAGAGGACTCCACTGGCAACCTGTGAAGCTCTGGTGAACTCCATGCCCATGGGGGTTAAGGCAGTGCTGGAAAATAATGGTAGCCACACAAAATATTGACACTTTGGGCCCAATTTGGACATTTTCACTTAGGGGTGTACTCACTTTTGTTGCCAATGGTTTAGACATTAATGGCTGGGTGTGGAGTGATTTTGAGGGGACAGCAAATTTACCCTGTTATACAGGCCGTACACTTACTACTTTACATTGTAGCAGAGTGTCATGTCTTCAGTGTTGTCACATGAAAAGATATAATAAAATATATACAAAAATGTGAGGGGTGTACTCACTTTTGTGAGATACTGTAGCAAACTGTGCTTATGGACTGCTATATTGTTGTTTTCCATCACAGCTTGCTGTCCTGGAGAGTGAGTGGATGTTTTTGGTTTTCCTTTTTTAATGGTATGTGAAGTCAACCTTTTAGCATGAGACATCCCACACTTCTCCTGCACATGGTCAAAAACTCAGAGTAGAAAATGCAACGTATGCTTCCCCTTCTTAATACCTACCACCAACAATCACAGAATTTTAAAGGATCACAATCATGGCAGTCCCTAGACAGGACCGGAGATTTATAAAAGTATCATTTTGTCTAAAATTGCCTTTTCCCTCTTTTTGCTAGCTTGTTATGTATTTCAAAAATCTGAGTTTTTCCCTAAATTTCTTCCTCAGTAAGTATACTACAAAGATGTGCAGCCACCATGAAAAAAACATCAACATGTTTCAAAGTGATCCTGTTTATTCTTGTAAGTAAATTGTGTGATTAAATGGTAAGTAATGCCGATAAAACCAATGATGAGATCTTTCTAGAACAAGCTGCTTGTAGAGGCTAACGAGATTGGATGTGCAAGATATTCATCGCAATCAGACCAGTAAAGGCTCTATGCCCTCAGAAGGCTATAGTGTTGTTGTTTTTTACCCTTGTTAACTTCCATATGGCTGTAAATCATTTATAAACATCTTTATAATGTAATGCAATAAACTAGCCCAGAGATTCTTTATCCATCATACAAAGACAAAGATGGCCAACACTAGTGGTCAAGGTGTTCAAGATATCATTTATCAGTACAGGTGGGCCCTTGTTCTAATGGTTTCCCAGTTTTCTAACCAAAAGGCTTCTGTAAAAAAAAAACACTGTAGTCTAAAGAAAGACTAACCAAATTAAACTTATTTTCTCTAGAAAAAAGCTGTCTAAGAGGGGATATGATTACCCTACATAAATATATTAAGGGTCAATATAAGGCATTGTGAAGGGAGCTTTTTGTGCCAAGAGGTTTTCAACTGACAAGAGGACATCCTTTGAGGTTAGAACTAAAAAGATTTCACCTTAAAGAAAGAAAAGGGTTCTTCACATTAAGGATGGTTAATCTGTGGAATTCTCTACCAAAGGAGGTGGTGACAGCGGATTCGCTAGATAACTTTGAAAAGGGACTGCATATATTTTTAAATAAAAAGGGCATTCAGGGTTATCCTGGATAATTACAGAGCGAGTATTGATCCAGTGAGGAATCCGACCGCCAGTATCTGGGGTCAGGAAGGATCTTATATTTTTCCCGTTTTGAGACAATTGGGAAAGTTTGACTTGGGTTTTTTTTCTGTTTGCTTCCTCATTAATCTGCAAATTGCAGGTCAGAGGAGATCTAAAGAGGTTGAACTTGATGGACTAAAAGTATTTTTCAAACTCAATTGCTATATAACTATGTAACTATGTATTATGTATTTTTTTTTATTTATAGATCATTGAAACTATGACACTACAGTGTCCCTTTAATGGCTAAAAGTTCCAAACTTGGCAATGAGCTCAATCTTTCTTTATATGTTATAACAGTTTCATGGGTAAATCGAGTAAAATAGCAAGAAACACTCAAATACATAGGAGATCTTACTGAAATCTATGAATTTAAATTACTAATTTAAATTACTTTTTAAATTACCACACATAGACAATGTATGTCTTTCAATGTATGAAGCATAATATTTAGTATAGTGTGCCCTGTAGCTGTAAGATAAATCATGGCCCATTTAAAGTATAAATCATTTTCAGGACAATGAAATTCTGCCATCTCATCATAGAGTTGTGAATCATTACTATGTTTTCTGTTTCCGTTAGCTCGCCTCTAGGTGGGTACCATGTTGGTTTCTTCCTGTCCTACTGGACTCTATCCACTGTATCCTATTATTGCACCATTCACTCATTTGTATTCATTTATTTATATCCTGTGACACATGTAAGTGTACCCTGAAGGATGTTTTATTCCTTCCTGGATATACAGTGGAGAGATTTTTAATCACCATTCTACTCACCATAACATATTTAGTGATCTAGAAGCATCTATGTTATTTCAATAGGACATTTTCCATAATATTATTTATGATTTTTTAACAACAGCTGAAGAAGAAAAAAAATGTATTTAATCTTTAAAGAAAAAAAGCAATTATACCTTGAAATCAGTTGACTAGTACAAAAAATTAAAGATTTAAAGGTATAAATAAGTTTCCTGGGCTTCAAATGTTTGGTAAGAAACAGTCAGTGATCATCACAAAAAGATGTGTTACATAGAAAAATTCTATGTACTTACAAAGTTATAGAAAGGAAAGTAAATTCCAGCTTTGCACACCCACAGGGAGCTTACATACCTGAGTACACTGAGGAAAGCGGTCAGGTACAGAGTTTGACCTTTCAAAGGAAATGCAAAGGATGCAATTTCATGGTTGGGTGGGGTCTGAGCTCATAGCTGAATCAAAGCACAAGGATAGAAAGATACTACATGTCCCAGGTTGCTTTGCAACTCAGGAACCCCAGAGTTTAATACAAATGTATCAGCTAACCTCTGCTTTATCTTGATTGGTCAAAACAAATTATGAATTTTATGCTAATCCTAGCAGGGATTTTCAGGGGTGTCAGCTAACAAAAGGGATTTAGCAAACATCAGGGTGAGTGTGTACATGTTTATTTTGGTATTTTTTCATGCAAAAAAAAATTGTATTCACTACTGATTCTCCTCTATCAGATGCATTCATAATCCAGCAAATTTAGATATGCCTTTACGTGATTTCTGATATATAATTTTAATGCTAAAATTATGCAGGGAGGCTCTGTGCTCCAAGTGGAGTTTGGAACAAACAAGATGAAGTCTCTGTAACCAGATTGCAGCCAAATATGAAAACATCGCATGATACCATTGAAAATGCAGATTATTAAACATTTTAGATTCATAAATGTATCACACATAAATTACCTAAGACATCTTTCTTATTAAAATATTTTAGATTCTAAAACATACTTATAAAGTATATCTAATTACTCCTAAAATGGTGAGCTATATGTAGATGTTGACCACATTGCCTGGTGTACTTGATTTAAACATGTATTTATCTGATAATGTAGATAGGGTTTAAAAGCCAGGTGGACATTCACGAAGAGTATGCAGCTCCAGTTTGTTCACTAAATGTGTATACCTTTTATCTGTAGGTAAATTTGCCAAATTATGTAAAACATCTCAAGAATCTAAAGCATCACTGACAGAATCAGGTACCATCTGGTAAATCACAGTGTGCAGAAGTATTTTTGTGCCAAATGACTCATTAATCAGAATATTTACTGCACAAGTCAGTGTTCCACAAGTAATGTAATTTCCTATCTAGAAAGCAATAATCCTCTTACCTAAACATACTTTTTGGAAATGTTGGAAATAGATCTGAGAACCAGTATGTTGAACATTTTTTGCCAGAAGATGCTTGTCTAACCATTTATCTGGAGTTTATATACAATGAGTCATAATTCCTATTTCAAAACAGCCAGAAAAGTGCATAAAACAAAATATTAATTGTCAAACTCAATCTTCTATGTAAGTATAACCAACATCCTTTTATATGAAAATTATATTATACACAGACTCAAAAAAAGAATGAAATATAAAGTAAAATGAAACACTGATTATTTATATCAACCATAGCAAAATAAGGAGACCAACAACAAGTAAAAGGAATTATTATTGATTTAAATCAAGTAAACAATTAGTGTTATAACATTACATGGCCATGTGGATAAATATAATTAGGATTTACTAGCTGAAAATCATTTGATCTAAAATACATTACAGATCCCTTGAGTACTGTAATAATTCAAGTTCATTTTGAAGTAAGAACATTTGCTGCTGGTACTGTTTGAGGATTGATGGCATTGTGGCTGCTTTTTACAATTTACTGTGCAATATCCATCCATTTTTACTGGTAATGCATACAACAAATATATTATCTCTATTTTATAAAGTCTCAGAAACGGAAAGTTCACAACCTTGTGTGCAAGGTTATCATTGGTGCAACTGTGGGAAATGTTCCCAATAAATAAATAAAACTATAAATATATTTAAAAAGGAGCTTCAGTGAGGTTTTTATGAAGGAATACAAATATTTAAATCTATATAGTGTAGACAAATGTATAAATGCTTGATAGTTCTCCGAACTGAGGACAAATAATTTATGGTGCAGCAAATGATCAGGTATGAGACCAAGGGCTCTTCCCACCCAAGGTAAACTACAAATTTATCGCCCAGCTCCCAAATACATAAATTAGATGTCTACAATATTTTTTTTATATATATATATATATATATATATATATATATATATATTTTATTTTTTTTTCCTTTAAAAATTTAATCATTTGATAATTATTTGGTATAAACTTACTTGATCTAAATCATAGTGCCAACCACTTATGTCTGGAAAAACAGTGTTATCTCCGGGAGTAAGACACACACACTCCCGCTCTGTGCTTGGGAAATATGATTTGGAGGTTGATGCTCCCATATGGAATTAAGTAATAAAAAAGCTGAAGTAAGGCCAACTGCTGGAGTATCATGGGATGTCCTTAGCCGAAAAGCTCACATTTTAGAGATATCTGATTTTGTGTGATGGGTGGGAATGGCTTTGTGTAAAGAGTATATGCGGCTGTGTATCTATCTTCATCATGCTTTTTCTACTCGGTTCTAGAGGTATCTTCTTCCTTTCCTGTAACACTTTGTGCAACTTGTCCTGTCAACCTGCCAAGAACCTGATAGCATCTGGCAAGGAAAGGCAAAAAGGGAGAGAGGATGAGGTTTTATACAAACTGGCAGTTACTGCTAACTTTCATGTATTATCTGTTGTTGTTCAATAGTCCAGTGATGTCCGACTTTTCGTGACCCTTTGGACTGCAGCATGCCAGGCACATTGTTATGTCTCTGTTTGTGCTTATCCATGAGGTTTTCTTGGCAAATATACTGGAATGGGTTGCTAATTCCTTCTTCAGTAAACCACTATTTGCTATGACCTGCCAATCTTGGTCAACCATACATGGTTTAGCCATAGCTTCATTGAAGTACACAAGCCACGTCACCACAACATATAGTGATCCAGAAGGGGTTCATGTATGATACTGAAGCCTAATCAAATCTGTTGAGTATATAGAGTTGAAAAGAAAATGGACTTGAGTAAATCATTGGTTATTACATATATTCATGGATATAGTATATATTATTTATTTACATCATTTTGAGATCTATTTATTCACACTTGAAGGATGGGCCCTTGCATCCAGGCATGCCCTTTATCTACTAGACATTTCAAACGGGGAATAATTTTACACATCACTTGACGAAGCTATGGAAGATTTGATACAGAAATCATAACCCACATCTTGCCAGGAGCCCACTCCTCTTTTTAAACTGCAGCCTGCTATCTAAGGCGAATGATGTCAACAACTTATTAGTCATTTACAATTCAGTTCATCAAAAAAAATCTCTTTCCAGAGGCAAAACTCCTGTCAGAAAGCATTAGGGAGACAGAGTATGAATTATTCCTTGTGTGTCTGAAAGCAAGTAATTCATTTTTGAATGATGACAAACATGAGTGCTTAAAAAACGGTTTAAAAATTGGTTTTCGAAAATGCCTCAAGAAAATCTGTGTATATTTATTTTTCCATCTAAGATATTGACGTAAAGAAATATGACTTGCTTAGGGATTTAACTATCATAAATTGTTTTATATTGTGCAAAATGGCTTGATAGGATAGCAATATTGCTTGTTTACTTATTGCGTTGATACTGTAGATATTGGAAAAGAGTCAGGAGACCCATTTTCTAAGGCTTTGAAAAGTATTATTGCATATTACAGGCATAAAATATCTATAGGGCAGTAGAGATCAAGGTTGCCAGAAACACTCATATCTCTCAAAGCAGGGACAGAAATGATATTATGGGTCACCAGCTTGTTCTTTTATAGTGAGCACTGGTTACATCTTAGGGGTTGTGTTTATTACAGATTCCATATATAAATACAAGGTTAAAAAAGCACTTGCTGGCTGGGCTTTGTAATGTTAAAAGTTATACTAAGGGCAACTGGAAAATGATTGAAAATTAATGAGCCAGGAGTTGTGTGGTGGTTTTTTACTGTAGGTGCGGGTCAATATGTTGAACTTTATTATGGATAAAGTGGCAAGAAAATGGGATGACCATTGAGCAGCAGCTGAGGAACAACTAGTGAGATGGATAAGCCTAGCAGAAGAATTTAAGATGAACTGGGCTGGGTAGAGGCTAATTGAGTGGAAGGCTAATTTGGAGATAGCTGGAATAATGATGGTGGATACATGTTGTTGAGTGATTGGATGATGGGTCTGAACAAGAGTAATTCCAAAACAACAGGATTGGGATGTGCAGAAGGAGTGAGGATGATGTCAGGTGCTGGGGATATTGTAGAGGACGGATTTATTAAAAGCTCACTCGATGACATGTTTATTTTTAGATGATTGGAGGCCACCCTGCGGGAGGAGATGTTTGATTGGTAGCTGGTGACCTGATGAAGTAGGGAGAAAGAAAAGGTCTCGAGTGAAGAAATAGATTTAGGTATTAACAGTGTACAGATAGCACTGAAAATTAAATGGTTTACAGTATTTTGAATAAATAAAATGCACCCCTTGGACTTTTCCACAATTTAACAAACAGAGATCAAAATGTATATAATTGAGCTTTTATGTCACTGACCAATATAAACTAGTCTATAATGGGGGAAAAATATATATATATTTTTCAAAAAGATTTATAAATACCAAAATGAAATGTCTTGAGTGCATTAAGTAACATCAAGATTATTTAAATATACAAGTATGAGTATATTTCGGAGCAAAATAGGCCGACTTCCATAGAAGAAGACCCGATACCAGTGATGCAGAGAATTTTACTCTACAAAATGAGTATTAGCAACATTCCTATTTAATGCTAAAGCATGTGTTTAGGATATGTAGCACAGTTGTATATATTTCCCGCTGTTTCTAAATTGCTGCTAACAAAAGCTATAATGAATAAAACAAAAATGAAATGTATTTAGTGTTTTTGCAGTCCAAAGTCCATTAATTATCCCTTCTCCTTTCATCTTGCTTTTTTCCTTTATTGGTGCTACCATATAAATATCAATGAATATATTTACATATATAAATTGTCATACAAAGTAGCACATACTGTACACAGATGTAGAAATATATGTACTTTTGTTTACATATGGACCAACTGTTTTATGCTACATTAATCACAACTTGGACAGCCTTTAACCCGCAGGAAATGTGATGTCCCAGACATTGGTCTTGTTAACCTATGAAGAAAAACATCACCATTTAAAACAGTTGCAATTACAGTTGGGAGTCTTTACAGAACACCCTGGCAACTTTACCCATCTGGCACCTACAATATTGGCCTACTCTTATTGGTAAAATTGCCCAAGGTCTGTCAAAATCACTGTGTATTTGGGTCATCTATCTTGCACACAATCCCCACAAGCCCCTGCCAATGAAAAGCATCCTCACATGATGCTACCACTACCATACTTTATCATGGAGTGGTGTTTATAGGAAAAAGTACAGTTTGGCTTTGCGACACACACAGCATTTTAGCCTACGGTCAAGAAAAATGAATGTTGGTGTCATCATACAAGGGTCGTTTTTTCCAGATTTTTGCTGTGTCTCCTACATGCCTTTTGACAAACTCCTGAGATTTCATGTATGTTTTCAGCAAAGGTTTTCTTCTTGACACTTTTTTTTCTGTACAATTTAGCTTTGTAAATAACTTGTGTTAAAGTTGCACCATGGCATTTCTCCAATATCAGCAATGGATCTCTCAAGCTCTGTCCAAGTTAAGATTGGCTGCTTCTCTGATTTGTGAAACCTCTATATAATCAATGAGCTTTTGCTTCTGGGTTTGCTTCTATATATATATTAATAGTAAGGTTGAACAACATTCTAGGAGAATAAGCTTTGTATCCTCTAAAGATTAATAAGATCATATATCGTATAGATATGCCTTCAGACAGCCTAGTATGTGTAAACACACAGTACTAACATAATGGAGATGATTGGCAAATCACGTATAGTTGGCAAGATAAAGTAAAATGGAGTTGGTTGGCAAATTACGTATGGTTGGCAAATTAACTACATGAAAAAAACGTGGTGACGTCTTCACGTTGATTACGTCACCACGTAGTGACGTAATGATGCTAATTGCGTTTAATAAGCGTAAATGGATGGAAAAGGGCTATAAAAGCCCCATTTAAACCTAAATTCAGTAGCCCATAAGTAAGCCCTAAGGAGGGCGAAACGGGACCGTCGGGACTATTTCTACAGAAGCGCAAGTACTCTGGTTATGTTTATTTACATATCAAGGAATTGTTTTCTATTATGGTTAACTATGGTACATTTTTTTGACTCCTTTTTGACTACTTAGAATTGCTAGTCTGCTTTAATGACATTTAGTAGTCCAAGTCAATATAGGAGTATAGTATCAAACAACCATTATAGTAATTAAAGCACTTTCTATATATTCCTCATTAGTAAATACAATATTACTATTGATAATACTTTTTTTGATAACCAATAGAGTACTATAGGTGCGCTTTTTTTCTAGATTGATTTTAAATTTAACTTTTGTGAGCTAACAAAAAAGCAAATTTTTTTATCTTCCCAAGGATTAGCAAAGTAATTTTGCCATATGAGGGAAGATTTAATGTGTTATAAATATGGGACATTGTATGCTAATAGCTCTTAAAGAGTAACTATCCATCCATAGGCTATTTTTGTTCCCTTATTTACCACAATTATTTGTATATTATAATAAGGTGTTAAGCACCAGGGAACTATTGCACAGTGATATATTGAATTAATGGGTTGAATTAATGCTCTCCTTAACCAGTCCCTGAATTTTTAGCCTCTTGGTTACTTCTCTTACTCGTGCCCTCCTTACCTGGTTACTGAGTATATCCTCTTGGTTACTTTTCAGATTAGTGCCCTCCTGACCCAGTCACTGAATTTTAACCTCTTTGTTACTTCTCAGACTAGTGCTTTCCTCTCCCGGTCACTAAGTTTAGGCCTTTTGATACTTCTCAGAATAGTGCACTCCCTGCCCAGTCACTCAGTTTTAGCCTGTTGGTTGCTTCTCAGACTAGTGCCATCGTTACCCAGTCACTGAGCTTTAGCCTGTTGGTTGCTTCTCTGACTAGTGCCCTCCTTACCCAGTCACTGAGCTTTAGCCTGTTGGTTGCTTCTCAGACTAGTGCCCTCCTTACCCAGTCACTGAGCTTTAGCCTGTTGATTGCTTCTCAGACTAGTGCCCTCCTTACCCAGTCACTCAGCTTTAGCCTGTTGGTTGCTTCTCTGACTAGTGCCTTCCTTACCCGGTCACTGAGGTTAGGCCTTTTGGTTACTTCTCAGAATAGTGCACTCCTTACCCAGTCACTGAGGTTAGGCCTTTTGGTTACTTCTCAGAATAGTGCACTCCTTACCCAGTCACTAAGCTTTAGCCTGTTGGTTGCTTCTCTGACTAGTGCCCTCCTTACCCGGTCACTGAGGTTAGGCCTTTTGGTTACTTCTCAGAATAGTATACTCCTTACCCAGTCACTAAGCTTTAGCCTGTTGGTTGCTTCTCTGACTAGTGCCCTTCTTACCCAGTCACTGAGCTCTGGCCTCTTGGTTACTTCTCAGACTAGTGGCCTACTCACCCAGCCTCTTGTGTGCTTCACTGATGCCATACGTTACTAGTCATTGATACTGTTGGTAGTTTTTTGCTATTTCTGATAACATTTCTTTTAATGGTAAATTGATATGCATAAAACTTGGATGAAGATAAAGTTCCAGTCTCTGCTGTTGTGTTTTCCTGAGATCCCAGATCTCTTCTGATGGTGACTACAGTCATGAAAAATGTATATAAAGATATATCACTATCAACAAAGGTCCACATAATTAAAACTATGGTATTCCCAGTAGTAACAGATGTGAGAGCTGGACAAAATAGAATGCTGAGCACCGTAGAATTCACACCTTTGAATCTTGGTTTTTGGAGAAATTTCCTTACAGTTCCTTGGACTGCAATAAGTTCTATTAAATCAGTACTATAGAAAAGCAGGCCTAGTTATTCATTAAGGAATCATGTCCTCTCATGATATGGCCCAAATATTTGAGCTTTTGGCTCATGATCAAACCTTTCCAGTGAACAGTTTGGCTTGACTTCCTGTACTATTGATTGGAAGATTGGATCTTCTTGCACTACACCTACAGTAAGATAGATAGGGTGTGAAGCGTGATAACCTGCTGCAGGGTATGTACAGGAGAGTGGTGAAGGTGTCAAATAATAAAAAGCTGAACTTACTCTCCAATAAGACGGCAAGCTCTCCCTTCTACATTCATTTATGAATAGAAGAAAAATAAATTGAAAGAGAACACCCTTAGGCTTCAAGCCAACGGGAGCAAAAAGTGTTGAAAATAGACAACAAGCAAAAGCTGATAAAAATAAGATTCTCTGAAAATGCTACTAAAGTAGTCTTAACAAACAAACCACCTACAGCATATATATGCATATAATAGTCAAGAAATTAAACAGGACAGAAGACTGAGATATCAGGCACTGCAGGTAACTTTAAATCGACACATTCTTTACCACTACATGTATAAAGAAAGTTCAGACAAATGCAAAACAATCTTCAGTTAGGTATATCAAGTCATAAAATAATAATAATAATACATTTAATTAATTGCTGACTAAAGATATGTGGATGTACCTGAGCTCTTAATATATACTCTATCTCAGTCTGCTAGTTTGTCAAGGCTTTAAGACACTTGAGCACCAGTGACGCCAATGACCTATGACCAGGACCATGCAACAATAAATCAAATGTAATGAGGCATGGTGTGCAGTGGTAGGTGGAACCAGTGGAGACCTTGATGTTGTTGTTGTTGCTCATTTTTTCAGTCATGTCCAACCCTCTGGTAACCATATGGCATGCCAGATGCATCTTTCTGTGTTTCTGGTGTGCTTATCCATATGGTTTTCAAGGCAAAGACACTGGAGCATGTTGCCAGTTGCTTCTCCAGTGGACCACAATTTGTCTGACCTATTTGCTATGACCTGCCCATCTTGGGTGACCCTACATGGATAGCTCACAGCTTAGGTATTTTATAATCAATGCATAATTCAAATACCGTAACTAGCTTCTCTATATTAAAGGGGCTTCTCTGGTGGTCCAGTGGTTAGGATTCAGTGCCTCCAATGGTGCAATCTGGGTTTTATTCCGGTCAGGGAACCTAGAGGTCACACCACCCTGAAGCCGAGCAGGGTTGGGCCTGGTCAATATTTGGATAGGAGACCTCCTAGGAATACCACGACCTATGTGCTGTGGCCCACTGGAAAAGGAACTGGCAAACCACTTCCTTATCTCTGCCATGAATACCAAGTGGATCAGAATGGTGTGTTGCGGTCCATGAGGTCACGGAAAGTCGGACATGACTAAATGACACAAACACATAAAGGACTACTGTATGCATAAGTATACTTGATTTATAATGTTTAAACTTTGTAATGCTAGTCTAAGCTCTTACTCAGATCTGCACCAGTCAGACGCCAGATAACTCAGCAGGAAGTCTGCTATAGCTGCCCCACCCCTAATTATGCAAAAGGGGCAGAGCTAAGAGACACAGCACGAAGGACAGAAACCTATGAAAGTAAGAGCTGTAAAGAATAACTACTAGCATTAAAAAGTTTAAACAGTATAAATAATTTATACTGATGCATATACTTTCATTTTTCAGTCATTATACAGTTGTCCTTTAATTTGTTTAATTCACTATGTGGGCTTTTCTAATTAGCGATAGCTAAGTGGTGATCTAGTGAAATAGAAGTTGTGTTTATTGATGGTTTTTGCTTTGCAGGCCTAGCCTAGCATTGAATATAATGGAGCCCATTATGAGGCAATGTATTATCAAGTAACCCAATAATGTAAATCACGACTGTCAGTTCAGATATATAATAAATTCATGTAAAGCTCCACAAACGTTCCAAAAGAAAAGAAAAGCCAACAAGCATACATACTAATATGATAAAAACACAATGAAATATTCATGTGTAAAATCTGATTTTCTCCTGCCTTTGCAATTATGTTTCTCCTGTCATAAAAAATATTAGACATATGTGCAGAAATGTAAATATGCAGTTTTAATTTTGACAGAATTCATTATTTATGATCACTCTTTGTAAAATCAGCATAAAAACATGCAGCAGGGCACAGTGAATTTATTATACTTAGGGAGATTTGCAGTTTTTTATTCTCACACTTGCATAACTTGAATCTTCTAAAATATTTTTTTTTTATTTGCTTAACTGATTATGTACAGGTAGATCATTTAGCAATCCAATTTATATGATATAATAAAGAGGCAATTTTATTAAATTATTTTTAAATTCTGATATATTACACTCTATAGAATTTGTGTGTGTGCCAAATTGAACTGGCAAACGCTAGCGGAGTCACAGAGCACATTATCATCAGAACCAATAGGATTTAAACGAGCAATATAGAAAGAACCAATAGAAATGTGGCATCAAACAGTGGGAGGATCCTCTCAGACACTTATGCTCATGCATGTACTATCATGTATGCAAATGTATGAATATGTACAGGTGCTCATGAACATCCACACCTTCTCTTACACACATGGCCTTATAAAGTCACTGCCACACTCAACCATGCACTTACTTTTAAGCATGCATGTACATGCATGCACACAATGTACTTGCACAAAGGCAGTAAATCCAAGACATACATAAATGTATGCACTCTTACTTTCACAATTATGCACATAAGCTTGAGGCATCCATTAAAGGAAAAGGAAGGGTATGGATTTACATAAAAAAAATATATATATATATATATATATATATATATATATATATATAAAACAACAAAGTCAGAGGTGCTCATCAGAGAACGAACCAACCTTAATAGGTTGGTTCTATAGCCATGATAAGCTACTCTGAGAGCAACCTCTTTTAGCTCACTTGTGCCCTTCACAGGGAGAAATCTCCTGTAGTATATCAGTCTGGTCCCACTCAAAAGAGTGACCCAGGCCCGAAATACCAGGCAATTCTACCCTGAACAGGAGAAACAGCAAACCCCAGACGCGTTTCGGCCTTTATGGGCCTCGTCAGTGAGGTGCAGCTGAACTCCTAAAGGCACAGTGAGCAAGGGGTCCACGTCTGGAGTCCCCTATTACCCTTAGGGAGACTAAACCCTAAAGGTAATTTGCATATAGAAAACAACAAAGTCAGAGGTGCTCATCAGAGAACGAACCAACCTTAATAGGTTGGTTCTATAGCCATGATAAGCTACTCTGAGAGCAACCTCTTTTAGCTCACTTGTGCCCTTCACAGGGAGAAATCTCCTGTAGTATATCAGTCTGGTCCCACTCAAAAGAGTGACCCAGGCCCGAAATACCAGGCAATACTACCCAGGCAATTCTCTGATGAGCACCTCTGACTTTGTTGTTTTCTATATGCAAATTACCTTTAGGGTTTAGTCTCCCTAAGGGTAATAGGGGACTCCAGACGTGGACCCCTTGCTCACTGTGCCTTAGGGAGTTCAGCTGCACCTCACTGACGAGGCCCATAAAGGCCGAAACGTGTCTGGGGGTTTGCTGTTTCTCCTGTTCAGGGTAGAATTGCCTGGTATTTCGGGGCTGGGTCACTCTTTTGAGTGGGACCAGACTGATATACTACAGGAGATTTCTCCCTGTGAAGGGCACAAGTGAGCTAAAAGAGGTTGCTCTCAGAGTAGCTTATCATGGCTATAGAACTAACCTATTAAGGTTGGTTCGTTCTCTGATGAGCACCTCTGACTTTGTTGTTTTCTATATGCAAATTACCTTTAGGGTTTAGTCTCCCTAAGGTTAATAGGGGACTCCAGACGTGGACCTCTTGCTCACTATGCCTTAGGGAGTTCAGCTGCACCTCACTGACGAGGCCCATAAAGGCCGAAACGTGTCTGGGGTTTGCTGTTTCTCCTGTTCAGGGTAGAATTGCCTGGTATTTCGGGGCTGGGTCACTCTTTTGAGTGGGACCAGACTGATATACTACAGGAGATTTCTCCCTGTGAAGGGCACAAGTGAGCTAAAAGAGGTTGCTCTCAGAGTAGCTTATCATGGCTATAGAACTAACCTATTAAGGTTGGTTCGTTCTCTGATGAGCACCTCTGACTTTGTTGTTTTCTATATGCAAATTACCTTTAGGGTTTAGTCTCCCTAAGGGTAATAGGGGACTCCAGACGTGGACCCCTTGCTCACTGTGCCTTAGGGAGTTCAGCTGCACCTCACTGACGAGGCCCATAAAGGCAGAAACGTGTCTGGGGTTTGCGGTTTCTCCTGTTCAGGGTAGAATTGCCTGGTATTTCGGGGCCGGGCCACTCTTTTGAGTGGGACCAGACTGATATACTACAGGAGATTTCTCCCTGTGAAGGGCACAAGTGAGCTAAAAGAGGTTGCTCTCAGAGTAGCTTATCATGGCTATAGAACTAACCTATTAAGGTTGGTTCGTTCTCTGATGAGCACCTCTGACTTTGTTGTTTTCTATATGCAAATTACCTTTAGGGTTTAGTCTCCCTAAGGGTAATAGGGGACTCCAGACGTGGACCCCTTGCTCACTGTGCCTTAGGTAGTTCAGCTGCAACTCACTGACGAGGCCCATAAAGGCCGAAACGTGTCTGGGGTTTGCTGTTACTCCTGTTCAGGGTAGAATTGCCTGGTATTTTGGGGCTGGGTCACTCTTTTGAGTGGGACTAGACTGATATACTACAGGAGATTTCTCCCTGTGAAGGGCACAAATGAGCTAAAAGAGGTTGCTCTCAGAGTAGCTTATCATGGCTATAGAACTAACCTATTTGGGGAAGAAAAAGTGCGTCTTATACGGCGAAAAATACGGTAGTTATATTTTCTCTGTGTTATAGGAGAGGAATGGAGTAGGAAGTGTGTAATATTGGCATGTTGTACCAAACTTGTTTTCTTGTTTGTTTGATGTGGGTGTCTCGCGGCGGGAGGTTAGTTGCCCGGCCCCCTGGCTTAAGTGGGCGTTGACCTGCCTCATGGGCGCGCTTGAAAAAGCACTGGGTGGCCCTAGGCGCGGGCCCATGGCGTGAGGTTACTCTCCTGGCCGGGCTCCTCCTCCATTATGTTAATTAAGGAATGTTATGTTAATTACGGCAATTATGTTAAGTTATGGATTATGTTAATCCAGTTGATAAATAAAGCTGTGGCCCGTGTTACTCCCAATTTAGTGTCAGTCGTTATTTCACAAGCTAATGGATCTTGCTGGGGTCATGAGTTTAGGGCAACAAAAAATTGAATATTCCCTTATGGTAGCTGCCCTGCGGCTGCCTCATTGCTGCACAGCACAGTACAAAGTAAACTACAGTCTGCCACCAAAGCTACACAGTGTGCAGCGATGGGAGGACCAACAATACAATTAAACCAGCTATTTTCAGTGTAATATGTCTCTCAAAAGATAAACTACAGAAAAAATTTATTTTCCTAGTGCTGCAGCTTACATGAAAAAGTCATGATGCACAACTGCACTATATTTTAGAACAACTTTAGACAGAATGTATTTTGTTCTGAAGTGGAACAAGAAATTGTAGAGTCCATTAGTCTTGTAGCAAACTGTAAAGATAAAATCAATATTGCAAGGACACATCAGCACTGCAAAAAATAGAAACTCGGACATGTTCACCTGTGGAAACTAAACTTTTATACTAACCCACAAATAAGTAAAAGGAAAAGATAAATATTTCAAAAAAGATATATAAAAACTAAAGACTAAAAAGAATACTAAAGATGGATTGTTATTTGGAGATTTTGAGTTGATGGGCAAAATGTTTTTTAGAAACTTTTAAAAAATATACACCCTTATTAAATTGCAGTTCGGCCAATTGAAAAGCGCTCTATATAAGCACAGAGCATATGTTTTTAGTTAGTGAAGACCTTGCTTTTGGATAGAAGATCACTAACTAAAAACTTCTGTAAAAACTTATGCTCTGTGCTTATAGAGAACCCTATTCAATTGGCTGAAACGCAATTTAATTAGGCTGATAGCCTTTAACTTTTTTATATTATTCTCAGCTTTGCTATGAAAGCCCCTAGATATGAGCAGAGTGTTCTAAAAATTCAGATTTTATCTAAAAAAGATGATGCCGTTAGTTTTTTTCTGTAAGGTATTTAAAAAAAACTAAGCTTGATAACAACTTGATAATAAATAAATCCTTTACATAGTCACATAGCAACACAGTAATTGAGGTTGAAAAAAGACATTAAGAGCCTTATTCAATTGCAAGGCCGCAGATTACGTTATACAGGCCGAATGTCTGCGGGCTTGAAATTGGCTACAATTACAGAGCGATTCAATTGAACAAGCCCGCAATTTACGAGGCGAAAGCCGAAACCGTAAACCATGCAATCGTAAGTAGCCTCTCAGATCATGATCAATTAAGCAAGGCAGTAACTACCCATTTAGAAACACCCAATAGAAAATGAGAACGTCATCATTACGTCAGTAAAACATGGAGTTTACACGTCAATGAATTAGCATTTAGAGGTCCCATAAGCAATCAGACTCGCAATCCGGGAATGTACAAAATATTAAAAATGAATGGCGATACTGTTTTAGTCCATGTGGGTGGCCTGATATGTATTAACTCCTTGATTACCGAGATTGATATAACATGGAAATGAAACATAAAAAAAAAATATTTTATATTGCAGATTTGCGAGCTTGAGACTGTTTTACCAATAATTATAATGTCTTTCATCGCTTTCCCCGTCTTTTAAAGTGCAGTATTGATTTTTTTATTTGCATTTACAGTGATACAAACAGGTGTCTAACCCCCTTGCGCGTCCTATCTGGTACCTGTAGGATTTTCTAGTACATTTGACATTTACATTTGACATTTACGGGTGTGAAAACATTTGCGGGCTTGAGGAATTGTAGCAATTGACTAGCGATTTTAGCGATTGTAACTTTTGTGGGCTTGAAAGATCAAAGTCTTCAGTGGGTTGTAAGTTACGATTTTGACAACCACAGTGATTTTCAGCCGTAACCCATAGATCACTTGCAGGTAGCTAAAAGTCGCCAATTGAATAGCAAATTAGTTTACGGCCTACATTATGGACTCCAGTAAACAACAATAACTCAATTGAAAAGGAGCCTTAGTGTGTCAAGTTCAGTCTTTTCAGATCTTGTCTAATCCTTGTAAATACTGAATTGTTAATTGTTAATTGATCCAGAGGAAGACAAACAAAATAAAAACATTAAAACATTGCCAATTGTCTCATAAAGGGGAAAAAAATCCTTTGTAAACCAAAATTCTGTCAATCAGACCAGGATATCCTTGAATGTCTTCTTTTATCCAAAAATTATAGCCAGCCAATTTTTTTAAGTTACCTATTGAATCTCCTGTTACAAACTCCCTCGTTAGTGAATTCCACAGTGAAGAACTCTTTTCTTTCTATAATGTGGAATCTTTTTGTTTCTAACCTCAAGAAATGTCCATTTATCAGTTGAAAACCTCTTGGCACAAAAAGTTTCTGACAAAGCCTTGTATTGACCCTGGATATATTTATATAAGGTAATCATATCCCCTCTTAGACACCTTTTTATAGAGAAAATAAGTTTAATTTGGTTAGTCTTTATTCATAACTTAGCCTCTCCGTTCCCATTATTAGTTTTGTAGCCCTTCTCTGTACCTTTTTCCAGCTCTAAAATGTCCTTTTTATGAAGTGGTGCCCAAAATTGTACTCCATATTCCAAATGAGGGCGTACTAGAGATTTGTATAGTGCCAGAATTATATTTACTTCCCTTACTTCTATACTCTTCTTAATACATGCTAATATTTTATTTGCCTTTGCAGCTGCTGCTTGGCATTGAGCACTGTTACCTAGGTGGTTGTCCATAAGCACTCCCAAATCCCTTTCTGTCTCTGATACCCCTAGATTTGTCCTAATTACATTATAAATTAGATACTTATTTTTCCTTCCCAAATGTCTACATTTATTTGTAATAAATCTCATCTTCCATTTAGCTCCCCATCTTCTAATTTATGCAAGTCCTTTTCGGTGAAAGTTCATTGTTTTATCACGTTTAATAACTTGTTACTTTGTTATCTAATTACCTTGATCAACTTGCCAACAGCAAATACAATCACATTTATAATTCTCAGAAGGCGGGCTTGCCAAAATCCGGACTCGCAAAGTGAGGGGCCGCATTTGCGGAGGTGGAGGCTCCCAGGTCGGCTGCAATGAGCCGCATGTGCGGAAGGTGGAGGCTCTACGGCGCCTCACAACCGGTTACAAACGACCACACAAGCGGGACTTTGAAAAAAAACAACAAACACTCAAAAACTAACTACGGACTTACAACAAAAAAATACGACTTGCGGGACTTAGAAAAAATCCATTAGGGGCTTGCAAAAATACGACCTTAACAGACAACCTGCGCACAGAGGCAAACATTAAAAAATACAAAAATACAGACAAACATAAAATAAAAACCTTACCCACAGCAAGATGGGACACACAGGACCTCTGCAACACACCTCGATTTCAGTCAAATTTCCAAAGTTTAGACACTCCAAAATCCCCTAAGCGAGAGAAAAAATGTCCGGCGAAAAAAATAAAAACAAGGCTACACGACCCTAAAGACGCAAAATACCACAAAGCAAATACGGCTTTTCAAAAAACCCGTACGACCTACAACATACACCATTACCAAGGATGTTAAATCATACAAACGCGCATACCACATACACATTCGCCGCCATTTTACAACACTAACTTACCCAATGCGGAAGTACACAGCTACACTAACGGCTTCCCCTCGATCACATAGCCTATTTACACTGCACACATTGCTGACACTTACACCTCAACTCCACAAAAGTGCAAACCGACATTGTAGTATGTCTAAGATGATTCTGAACGACGCGGAGGCTGCACAGGCTCCCTGGGTCAGCCTGTAGCGTCACGTGACCCAGCGGAGCCTGTGAGGCTATCAGCCAATCAGGAGCGTCGGGGGCGTGTCGGAAGCCCGTTTCGCGCCATTGAGCAGAGCAGCGCGGTCTCCCGACTGGATGGACGGAGGTCTGAGGTCCTGCAGCTATAAAAATACAGTAGGAAGGTTTAATTACTGAGATTTCACCCCAGCTTACCAGCATATAAGGGGATATCACTGTTGAGGCTATCCTTGTCTGTTTTGTGTTCTTTTCCTCCTCCGTTTTTTGTGTGTGTGTGTGTCCCTGTCTCCCTGTGGTGTGCTGTGCCTGTGTGTGTTCCTGTGTCTGTGTGTGCCTGTTTTCTGCTTGTTGTGCCCCCTGTTTGTTCCCCTGTTAGGTATTTCTATGGATCCAGAAGGCTTAGAGGCCTTACTGGCTGAGGTTAGGACCCGTGCCTTAAGCCAAGGGGTCAGGTGGGTGCAGGACAGGCTGGGACCTCCCATGCCTTCTGCGCTTGGAGCTCAGCACATTGTACAGGAACAGCCTGCGGTGGCTGGTGTCCTAGCCAATCCTGATGCCTCCAGGGAAATTTTTTCCCATCCCACCGCTGTAGGGCTGCCAGACCCACGTCCATCAGGTAGCAGAGACACCAGAGATGGGGGGGTTACAGGTCAGGACGGCCGGGACCCCATACCCCCCAGGCAGGCGAGCGCCAGGATCACGGGCGGTGGGGGTGAGGGCCTAGCAATCCGGCCACCACCTGCCAACTTGCCTAAAGGTCCTAGGCCGCGACAAAGGTCGCGAAACACCCCTCTAACACCCCGCAAGGGGGGTGCAGGGGGTAAGAGAAAAGCCGGGAGTCCTAAAAAGGCTCCTACAGGCCCTCACGGTGCCAAGCAGATGGTCCCTGGGGTTTCCCTAATTAACAGTGCTTCTGGTACTTTACAGGGACGCCCAACTGGCAGCGAGAGGAGCATGGCGACGACGAGAGAGAGAAGAGATGGGGTCATCAGAGAGATGAACAGCCAAGACAGCATGGTCATGATTGATGACATGCCTGTGACAGCGGCAGTGGCGAGGCTAGGACGCCCCACTCGAGCTAAGAAGGCTACGAGCAGGTACAGTCCGCTGCTATTTACGCACACACCGCTAAGGCGTAGCAGAGTAGAGACTGAGGGCGATACGGTTAGGCCACAGCGCAAAGGGTCTAAGACTGACCAACAGCTGGATATTCCAACGCCCGAGGAAGTCTCAGGGGGCCCCCTACAGGGGGCGGCGGAGGCAGTGCTAGCCTACTCCAGCCGCGCAAGCTTAGCTGACCAGGACCCTTCCTCAGACGAGGAAAGGGCGGTATGGGCGCGGGCATGCAGGTCGCGGAGAGCTAGTGACTGTTCTTCTTGTACCCACAGATCCAGAAGGAGATCCCGGTCTAGAAGCAGAAGATCTTGTCAGTGCAGCTGTGCTTGCACTGGATCTGAGAGGAGAAGCCCGCGGAGGGCCAGACGGTCAGAGTCCCCGGAGCGTCAGGAGAGACGCGGGGATACTCCGTTGGCCGTATCTACTCCTAAGCTTCCAGAAGCAGGTGAGCGCTCAGAATTGAGCTGCGCAGCAGACAAGGGTGGTTTTATTGGGTCATTAAGGACTCTATTAGCTGCGCATAACATTGCAGTTAGCGAGCGCGAAATGGGAGCGTGGATAGGGGGGCTAGCAAAGGGTGCATGGTCCCAGCCAGCAGCGGTAGTGGCGCCAGCGAGCGCGAGCGAGGCGCTAGCTAGCTTGCGCGCGCCCGAGCCGGTAGGCAGCGCAATAGCAGCAGTTGGGAATAACACTGTGGGGGTTACCGACGCAGCCATGAGGCCCATAGTCCTCTGCTCGTTTGATAATTTGGGTGCACACCTTACACAGGAAGTAAAGGAAAAGATCTGGAGGAGGGAGTTTATAGAGTTGTTTTCCCTTCTCCCTATGTCTAGGCAAACAGACCTGGCCGAGAGGGCCCCCAGGGAGGGGAAATCCTTTGCTAGGCTACCCAGGACGTTTGATACCTGGCTGCAAGCATTTTCTATTTGGGCTTGCGTACTGTGTGAGCGGCACCCTGAACAGAGTTCTGGATTGTTCGTCTACATAGACGAAATTCGGAATGCTCACAAGGTTTATGGGGGTACAGCCTGGTGGCGGTACGATGAGGAATTCCGGCAATACTTGGCCTCAAGGCCAAGTATGGCGTGGAGCGACAAAGCGGTGGCGTATTGGCTAAACATCATGACACCCATGAGAGTCACGACGCCCTTTCGGAGCGGGGCCGGTGGAGGTAAGGGCCCCACCCACGCCTCAGGAGCAGGTCTTAAGACCTGTTTTTCGTACAACGAGGGGGTCTGCAGATGGGCGCCTAACTGCAGGTTTAAGCATGCATGCTCAAACTGCGGAGGTGAACACCCCCTGTCTAGATGCAGTAGACCCAAAGAGGGAGGCAGGGGTGAGCCTCCTGCAAAGGGGCAAGACGCCCATACGCCTCCCCGCCATGCTGCCGTGGCTAAAGCGCTACGGTAAATTGGCAGGCACCGCCGAAGCGGCGCGCTTATTGGAGGACGGGTTCCGAGAAGGATTCCGGATTCCATGTGGGGTCGACATTCAAGGTTTTCTTGTCCCAAACCTGAAGTCGGCTAGGGATTTCCCAGGGGTAGCCAAAGCTAAGGTGCTTAATGAAGTAAAATTGGGGAGGATGGCCGGGCCATTTGCGGCCCCGCCCATCCAGGGTTTAGCTGTGTCTCCTCTTGGGGTGGTCCCCAAGAAGGAGAAGGGTAAATTTAGACTGATCCAGCATCTCTCATACCCCAGAGGCCGTTCGGTAAACGATGGCATATCAAGAGACCAGGCTACTGTGTCTTACGAGTCATTTGACCGGGCGGTCGATTTGGTGAGGAGGAAGGGCCAGGGGGCCCTTATGGCAAAAGTGGACATCGAGGCAGCATTCAGATTGCTCCCCGTGCACCCGACAAGCCATCGGTTGCTGGGGTGCTTCGTAGACGGAAGTTACTTCGTTGACTTATGTTTACCCATGGGATGCTCGATATCCTGTGCTTACTTCGAGGCTTTCAGCAAATTTTTACAGTGGGTTGTGAGCATCGAGGCGGGGTACAAGAGTGTTACCCATTACCTGGATGACTTCCTTTTTGTTGGCCCAGCGAGAAACGACGCTTGCCGTTTTATGCTGGAGGTGTTCACCGAAATCTGTACAGAATTCGGGGTACCATTGGCCCATGACAAGACGGAGGGCCCTACGGAACAATTGACTTTTCTGGGGATTCGGATTGACTCCTGCAAAATGGAGTGCAGTCTTCCCTTAGAGAAGGTGGAGGACATGCAAGCCGAGATTACGGCGCTGCGGGGCGCACGGAGGGTGACCCTGCGGCGGCTGCAATCAATATTGGGGAAGTTGAATTTTGCGTGCAGAATTATCCCCATGGGGCGGATATTCTGTAGACGGATGTCTCTGGCTACGGTAGGGATTGCGAAGCCGCATCATTTCCTAACAGTCTCTAAGGCCATGCGCGACGATGCAGAGGTATGGGCAATGTTCCTTGCAGACTTTAACGGCCGGGTGGTCCTTCAAAAGGAGGGCACCACCAGCGCAGAGCTAGACCTGCACACCGATGGTTCTGGACCGATCGGTTGTGGGGCGTATCTCCAAGGGAGATGGTTCGCTGCGGCATGGCCGGAGGAATGGGAAGAGGCGGGTTTACTGCTGAACCCTACATTCCTGGAGCTGTTTCCTATGGTGGTAGCAGTGCACTTATGGGGTCCTTGTTTCAGGGACAGGCGAGTCATTTTCCATTCGGGTAATAAGGGGTTGGTTGAAGCCGTGAACAACATCACGGCGGCATCCGTACCAGTGATTAGATTGCTTAGGCATCTTGTGCTATGTTGCCTTCGCTTGAACATATGGTTTCAAGCAAGACACGTGACAAAGGTGAATAATGGAATTGCTTACGCCCTCTCTCGGTTTCAGGAGAATCGTTTCAGGGCGCTGGCTCCTCGTGCGAACGCTCTGGGGGAGCTCATCCCCGAGGAGCTCTGGGAGATTGGAGCTGTCAGGTAACGAGACTCGTGAGACAGTCTGTTGCCCCAGCGACGTGGAACGCTTATAGACGCGTGTGGGCTAAATGGGATAGCCTAGTGGCACTGGCAGGTGGTGCCACGACGGAAGACAAGAGCGTAGGGATCTTGCTTTGGTACCTGCTGCGGTGCGCCGAGCAAGGCAAATCAAAACCCGTAGTAGGGAGACAGGTCACGGCGCTTGCTTTTATGTTTAAGCTTGCTGGGCAGAGGGACCTTACTAAAGAGTTTCTAGTGCGCAAAGTGGTGCGCGGAATGTTCAGCGGTGCGCAAAGGCCAGATAGTAGGCGGCCAATAACATTTGCGCTGTTGCTGAGATTGGCTCAGGAATTGGTGGTGGTTTGCAGGGATCCCTTTGAATCTCTACTTTTCCGAACGGCTTTTTCCCTGGCGTTCTTCGGAGCGTTTAGGATAGGGGAGTTAGTCGCGAACAGTAGACACGGTTCGGGGGGTCTGCAATTGGGGGATACCTGTCTCAGGGAAGGTACGGTGGTATTGTGGTTGCGGAGGTCAAAGACTGACCAGGTGGGTAAAGGAAGAGAAGTGGTTCTGCATCAGGTTGGCACGGAGTGTTGCCCATATGCATGTGTAGTGGAGTACCTTAAGCAGCGACCGGTGGGACGGTGTTCGCTGCTGGTCCACGCCGATGGAACGGCACTGTCTGTGTATCAGTTTAAAAGAGTTTTAAAAAGCGCACTGCATCGGCTCGGTTTCACGCAGTCCGACTTTGGGACGCACTCCTTTCGCATTGGAGCTGCCACTGAAGCGGCTAGGTTGGGGTTGCCCGACGCGGCAGTAAAGCGCATCGGGAGGTGGGACTCAGACCGTTTTCGTTCCTATGTACGGCCAAATGCAGTGGTTTAATGGTGTTGCTTTCTACTTTCAGGGGAACAGAAGCAACTATGGATTGTGGGCCATTCCTACGTGTACTGGGCCCATAGGTTAGCCGCAGTTACCGAAGAAAAGGCACAACTGGGCTTTCCTATTACGGACTTACGCGTAAGGTGGTGTGGCATTCGGGGTCTGCGATGGGCGCAGCTCGACGGTCTCTTGGAAACGTACGCGCAGCGTTACGGTCAGCCCAGTGTTATAATTCTTCATGCCGGCGGGAACGATTTGGGGACAGTTCCCATGAGACGAATGCTAAAGGTGATGAGACGAGACATCGAGAAATGGGTAAAGAAGTTCCCTGGCACGTTCCTTATCTGGTCTGAGATGATCAAGAGAAGATCATGGCGTAACGCGCGCGACCCAGTATGCTTAGATAAGGCTAGACAGAAGATAAACCAGCAGATTGCGAGCTTTGTGAGAAAACAAGGTTTCTCTGCCATCCGGTATAAAGATTTCGAGCCGGTCGGCGCAGATGATTTTTTCGCAAAGGATAAGGTTCATCTTACGGAAATAGGATACGAGTTGATGATGTTCGAGTTTAGGGAGAGTGTTTTGCGGGCCTTGGCTTTAATGTCTAGCAGGGGGGGATCGCAGCCTCGGGAGGCGTCCCTCGCATGCTCCGTGGCGGGAGGTGAGTTGCCCGGCCCACTGGCCTAAGGGGGCGATGGCCCCACCTCACAGGGCGTGCTTAAAGATAAGCATTGGGGCTTTGGGCAGGGCTCAAAGCGTGAGGTCACTGTTCGTGGCCGGGCTCCTCCCCCGGAAGGAAGGACTAAATTAGTCATCTAAACAAGTTACGGTTGTTTGTTTACATTGTGTCTAAATAAAGCTGTGGCCCGTTGTTTCTCCCAACTCAAGTTGTCGTGTCATTTATTCCATCAACTAGCCTGAATGGATCATGCATGGGTCATGAACGACGCGGAGGCTGCACAGGCTCCCTGGGTCAGCCTGTAGCGTCACGTGACCCAGCGGAGCCTGTGAGGCTATCAGCCAATCAGGAGCGTCGGGGGCGTGTCGGAAGCCCGTTTCGCGCCATTGAGCAGAGCAGCGCGGTCTCCCGACTGGAATCCCACCCACCCACCCTGTATTTTGTTGTTAACAGATGTTATGGTTTATTCTTTTAAAAAAAAAAAAAAAAAAAAAAAAAAAAATAAGTATATATAATATAAATAAGAAATATTGAAATTAATATATATATTTTGGTTAAAGAATTCGGAGAAGTGGCTATTGTATGTTGTGTTTTGTTAATTTATGTCTGTGCGGCGGGAGGTGAGTTGCCCGGCCCACTGGCCTAAGGGGGCGATGGCCCCACCTCACAGGGCGTGCTTAAAGATAAGCATTGGGGCTTTGGGCAGGGCTCAAAGCGTGAGGTCACTGTTCGTGGCCGGGCTCCTCCCCCGGAAGGAAGGACTAAATTAGTCATCTAAACAAGTTACGGTTGTTTGTTTACATTGTGTCTAAATAAAGCTGTGGCCCGTTGTTTCTCCCAACTCAAGTTGTCGTGTCATTTATTCCATCAACTAGCCTGAATGGATCATGCATGGGTCATGGCTTTATACAACTTTAAATTATTTCTATTGAAAGTATTAGCAGCATTAGATGCCACATTTTTACTGTGCATATTGACAATTCTAGGTCTCCTACCACTTAATAAGGATTAGCAGAAATTAAAATAGATTCCACAGCAGCAAAAATGCATATGGAAGGCAATACATTAGACAGTATTCATTGTTTAAGTGTAGTTATTAAGCAGAGTATATTTAAATATAGGATTACAGTGGTTCTTTAAGGTCACCAAATTGTTGTGCAAAATATATTATACAAAGCTTGAAATGTCCTTGAAAATGAACAATCATGGATTACAGGGCCAGACTAAGATTCTCACTGCCTATAAAACTTGACTAATCTAAGCAATAAACCATTTTTTTTTGTTATTTCACTTTTATAGCATTTTTATATAGATCATTACTTCCCAAACTGTGACCCATGAACTGATGCCAATCAGAAGCAAATGTCTTCAACTAGTGCAGATGGTCTGTCTGCTTTAAAAAAAGCAGATTTGCATAAATTACCGTTTCCTGCACAGAGACGTGCTCTGGAGAACACAAGGAAGCTTTAGGCAATTTGTCCTTTTCTGAAGAGCAGTAACTGCCACAAGAATTGCTTTAGGAGAAAAACTTTACAGTTCTGCCTGGTAACCTATTTAAAAAAGTGTCAGAAAAAGACAAAATCACTTAACGTAATGGATAGTTGTATAATAAACTGGAATAAACTGGTGTTTAAGAGCATAAAGAAAAACTAAGTGTTGATACATCTTTTGCATCATGGTGGCATCCATGATACTTTGGTCAATGTTGTGTGTGCGAGATGTATGTTTACATTTCTGTTGGAGCAGTGCTTGCATTTATTGTTGCAAGCTTCCTGCTTCTGAGCATGCCTGGATGAAGTGGGTCGGTGTGGAATGAATATATATATATATAAAATTATGGTGGGCAATGGAGTGACAGAAGCCTCCACCATACAGTAGTACAGTGAATAAATAGTACATTTGTGTTCACATATGAACGTCTAATAAAAAAAACACTAACATTTTAGACGTTCAAATGTGAACACAAATGTACTATTTATTTACTGTACTACTGTACGGTGGAGGCTTCTGTCGCTCTTTTGCCCACCATAAATTTAAGATTTTACTGCACAAGCTAGGAACCTGCCCCACGCGGATAAGAGGCAGTAATCTTGAAACAACTGTTTGTGGGTGAGATTCCTAGCTTGTGTATAATCCACCATGAGCTTTGCTCAAAGCTGTGTAATACAGTGGGCATATGCTTAAAGGAAGCCATGTTTAAAATGGTAATGGATTGCAAGAGCGAAGCCTTTGCGGGCACATTTGCATGTCCCTGCCCAGGTTCCCAGAATGCAGCGTAATAACTGTATTTCTCAGAATTAAGGCCAACTCTAGACGTTATATATATATATATATATATATATATATATATACTGTAAGACAAAATCCTAAATTCCAACTATTTACTATTATTTATTGACTCATTTCATTTTATTTAAATTACTATTTTTCAATCATGCCCCAAGGCTATATAAGGTTCAGATCTCTCCATCCCCTGAGTGAAGTATTGTGTCGGGAGTGGACCCACCAAGAGGGGAGGGCTATGTAAGCTGGCATACCAAAACTTCAGTATGATAGTGGGTGTGACTAGAAAGTGTGTGTGTACACAGCCAACAGCTACTAATAGGTGTTTAAGAGAGGTGGTGACAATTAGACACTTCCCCTGGCTGTGTCCACTCTGGACACAATACTTCATTCAGTCGTTGGAGCTTATACAGACTGGGGATCAATGAAAAATAAAAGTAATTGTTTAAATGTACAATAACATTTTGATTAGTTTTTTTTTATATCAAGTCTTACCTAACTATTCTTAAGAGTTTCATTTATAACACTGCTATTAATGAAAACCCTTTCGTTAGGAACAGTAGTGTGTGTTTATTTGCTTTTGCAGTGTTAGGAACAGGTGTTTAACCCACTTGCGGGTCCTATCTAGTACTCGTACATTTTTATTATACATTTGCCATAATAATAATAATATAAGATTAATACATTTTAAAAAACGCTCATGCCTCTGCTTCTGGGATTTATTAAAACGGGCATCATTGAAAAGAGGTGATAAAGTACATTTTGCATATTATTACTATTTTGTGTGTGCACAAAGTGAATAATACTTTTCAGATTCATATTTAACCTTTCAAAGCAGTCTAAAGTTACTAACACAAGCATTGTCTCTTTAATTGTAATAAATCCAGCAAATTGTTACTTGCAAAGAAATGAAATCTGCATGATATATTTTTCTATATGAGATTTTTCTGTACATGACTTTATAATGAGTTTGGCCCATTATCTCTGCTAATAAATCTCACTGTAAATCGATCACTCACTCATTGCACTGCCAACTCTCCCATCCAACTTACGTGTGATAAAGAAAGTCTATAATTACAGAAATGGTTGAATTTCAGCATAATTCCTTTAAAATGCAATCATTTAAACATATTTGCAAACATGTTTTTGTTGTTGTAAACAGATTATTGTTTCATATTGGACATTTTGGGTTATATGTATGATGGCGAGAAGCTTGAAGACACTTTTTGTATCCATAGGAAAGCACTGAACTGGAGGGGTCATCTACAAATTGTCTAAGAGTGCTTTAAGTTTCCCAATTTACTGTAGTATATATTGTGCTTTATATATAAAATTGCTTAGTACAGACAAATATTGTTTATTTTTTTTTCAACTGTCAACTGTTGGATACTGTATTATGTAGAGCAGTCAAAATCAAGTGTAAATGCTGTGTTTATTTACTTTGGCCTCCATTTAATTCCAAGCCCGTAATTACCTTCACACTGGGAATTAGAAATTGTGTGCAGTTACAGATGTGTTTAATTAACTCAAGCCCGCAATTACATGCTCACAGCCCCAACACGCAGACCATGAACCCGTACATAGCATTTCAGGGCATGAATTTGATCCATTAAGCAAGCCCGTAAGTCACAATTTAGACACAGCCAATAGTAAATGAGACCATCATCATGACATCCGTAAAACATGGAGTTTAAACAACAATCAATTAGTGTTTAGACGTACGATTTGCGATCGGACTCACAATCCAGAAAAGTAGACATCTATAAAAATCAATAAATCTACTGTTGTAGTCCATGCGTGTTCCATGATATGTATTAACCCTTTGATTGCCAGGATCTATATAACACGGAAAAAAATATTTTTTTTATTGCAGATTTATGAACTTGAGACTGTTGTGCAGTTAATGAAAAGCCTTTCATTCCCAGTATTTTTAAGTACAGTAGTGTGTGTTTATTTGCTTTTGCAGTGTTACGAACAGGTGCTAAACCCACTTGCGGGTCCTATCTAATACTCGTAGAATTTTTTTATACATTTGCCATGAAGACAATGCGGGTTTGTAGAAGTGTTGCAATTATATATCGATTTGCGTCTGTAGCACTGGTAACATTTGCGGCCTTGAAACATCAAAGGAGGAGATACGACGGAGTTATGATTTGGACATCTGCAGGGATTTTGAGTCTGTAACTCGCAATTGGAATACAAGTAGCTAAAAGAAGCCAATTAAATATCAGTAACATTCACGGGCTCCATTACGGGCTCCTGTAAATGCGATTTGCTCAATTAAATGGGGGCCTTTGGCTATTATCTGATGTTTGACTTTCCCAAGAGATGGACTTTATGGGGAGTAGGAAGTAGAAAGTTCTCATGTCCCAATAATGGCAAGATCCCTCAAATACTTACATAATCTAATCAGTTGAATAACATATTTCAGCATTTTTTCCTTTGGGTTAATATGTCTAGAGAAAACAAAGAAAAAAGCTAATTTTGGTTGCAGTGTATAAGCACCTGCAGGGAGCTTGTTATTGTTGTTCCTTTCAGACCCTGCAGTCACAATCACTACGCATGCTGGTATATTGTCCAAGTGAGGCTGCTCTGCTGGTGAAATAATTAGATTATATAAAATAATCTTTTCTTTGACTTTATTTAGCCTAATCATTATTTTTTTCAAATAGGAGACAATTAACATGTTTATATCTACAGCCATGTGTTTTTATCTCTAAACCTCTTCAACATGTTCATATACACTGAATGGTGAGCTGTTGACAAACTCTTTGAGAAGTCATGTCTTAGCATATATGTCCTATGTAGAGATCCTATAAGAGTTTTTAAACATGCCACCCCTCCAACATGCATTTCGCCTATGACCCTCCACCATAAGAGTTTTAGGTTACATATGAAAGAAACATGCCTAATTAAATTAGTTTATAATCACTATAAAACCTCAAGGCCCCTTTTTCCATTATTATGTGAACAATTCTCTTCTCGCTCAGGCTTCCACTTCCCTGGTATATTATCCTTGTGATTTCCTTTTTCTCTATCCCTATTCATATTCTTGCTAATATTTATGTTGGCTGAAATGCTGTTAGTAACAAGATTTACTAGTCCGCCCAGTGGGCCACAGCATACAGCTCAGGGTATTCCTAGATGGTCTTCCATCCAAGTACTGACCACGCCGAACCCTGCTTGGGTGATGTGACCTCTTGGTTCCCTGACTGGAATCAAACCCTGATTGCAGCGGTGAAGCACCAAATCCTAACCACTGTACCACCAGGGAATCCACACAGTCATTCTATTTATACATTTGTTGGATTGAAGCAAATATACAAGTTTTACATTAATCAGTACAGTACATTTATTACACTCAGTGGCACTTGATATTTACCTCTTTACCTATCTCGCATCAGTTATTTTCCTTCCTGTCCCTATATTAATGATATTGTAGAGCACTGCATTGTTTGTAAACTCTATGTAAACACAAATAAGTATTAAAGAGTAATGAGGTATGGTTTCTCTGTTAAGAACTGAAATCATCTTGATTATAATTTATAAATAAATAAAATACATTAAATGGAACAAGTTTACAGCAGAATAAGCAAGTTAACGGGAACCCCTTCTTTGCTTATATTTTATTAAATTTTTATTCAGATGATAAACGTAAACTAATAATAATACATAAACATAAAAGAAAACAGCATAAAATAGTAAAATGTTGCTTTGCATTACATGACAAAATAGTATTAACTTATAAAGTCAGACCTCAGTCTCTATATCTCATTTTGAAGCTTACATAAAAGGGAAAGATCATTACCAAAATGTTGTTAAATCTAAATGATTATACTCTGTCCATGGTTTCCAAATATTTAGAAATTGGTCTTTTTTTCCAATTGGAATATATGCCAGTCTTTTTTTTTTTATTGATTAATGCTTGGTGGTCCAGTGGTTAGGATTTGGAGCTTTCACCACTGTGACCTTGGTTCGATTACAGTCTAGGAACCAAGAGGTTACACCACTAGTGCTTGGTGTCTGTATTTGCAGCCACTAAGCCGTGCATGTGCAAGGTGCGGCCCTAGCGGTGCCTAAGGGGAGGGGGAAGATATACAGAGGCAGAGGGGGGATAGAGACACAGAGGGAGAGGGGGGATAGAGACACAGAGGGAGAGGGGGGAAAGAGACACAGAGGGAGGTGGGGGAGAGACACAGAGGGAGAGGAGGAGAAAGAGACACAGGGGAGGGGGAAAGAGACGCATGGGAGGGAGAGGGGAGGAAAGAGACACAGGGAGAGGGGGGGGAAAGAGACACGGGGGAGAGGGGGGAAAGAGACACGGGGGGAAGATATATGGGGGAAGAGACACAGGGGTGAGAGGGGGGAAGAGACACAGGGGGGAGATGGGGAAAGAGACGTGGAGGAGAGGGGGGAAAGAGACACGGAGGAGAGGGGGAAAGACAAAGGGTGGGGAGAGGGGTGGAAAGAGGCATAGAGGTGGAAAGAGACACGGGAGGGAGAGGTGAGGAAGAGACACAGGAGGCAAAGAGACACAGGGGAGGGAGAGGAGGGGGGAAAGAGACATAGGGGAGGTGAGAGGAGGGGGGAAGAGACACAGGGGAGTGAGAGGAGGGGAAGAGACAGGGGAGTGAGAGGAGGGGGAAGAGACACAGGGGAGGGAGAGGAGGGGGAAGAGACAGGGGAGTGAGAGGAGCGGGGAAGATACACAGGGGAGGGAATTGGGGGAAGAGACACGAGGGAGGGGGAACAGACACAGGGGAGGGATGGGGGAAAAAGACACAGGGGAGGTGGTTAGAGACATGAGAGGGGGGTAAAAACACAGGGGGGAGATGCAAGGGAGGGAGAGGAGGGGTAAAGGAGACACAAGGGAGGAAGTAGACAATGGGAGAGACTCACAATGAGCTCCAAAGGCGCTCATTGTGAGGCCTGTGATGAGCGCCAAAGGCAAGTAAAGTAGACGGTGGGGGAGGCTCGCAATGAGCGTCATTGTGTGGCAAACAGCATTCCCAGGCTTCACTTTTTCATGCCGTAATTTTTGACGGGCAAGTCGCTAGTATTATATAGTTAGTTTCTTTAGTCTGAATATTTTTCAATGGTCTGGCATTCGGACTCCATATTTTTTTTGTAATAGACTTCCATTTGTGTGCATATGTTAATGTACTATTTGCATTTAGATTGCATATTACGTATATAGCTTTGATATAGTGCCAGGACCATCTCTAAAATGGAAACATTGGCTTTCAAAATGGTAAGGTTGTAAGAAGCTTTATTTTTCTAGATATGTTTGACAGATGGCAATAACTTCAAGTAAAACATTATTTACAGAGTCATATAAATCATAATGTGTTCTGACTTCACCATTTGCTATGATATGAAATAAGAATGAAATGCCCTTTTCTTGCCATCTTAGAATGGAACTAATTAGCATTCATGGGCCAAAATCTTAATTTTGAGACATGGGTCAGCCTTTTAGACTCACTTAAGCATGGAATGGTCTTAGTTTCCATTGTAAAGCATAAATCCATGGTAATGGTGGTTTAGAGTAGTGCCATTGTATCAGTTGTATAAAAGTTGCTGTTCTAATGGGCAACATTCTAAATGAATAAAGTAATGATGACAAGGGATTAATCTTTAGGACTGCTATCCTCCTTAGTAGGGAAATAAGTAATTTAGTCCGCTCTTTTAATTTTTTAGTAATTTTTGTTATTAATGGAGGAAATTGTCCTAATCAGGGCAGCGTGGGCTGCTGGGATTTTATACCTAGGCACTCATTCTATTAAGGGGTCGTAAAATGGCCGCAAAACTGCAATTCCTTGCGGCCAGCTTATGGCTCTACGTAGCGTTACGCTGCTATTCAAATGGACGGCGCTGCAAAAGGGGGTCCCCCTTACGGCCGTTCACAAACTATGCAATTGGCCGAAGTATTTTCAGCGCGCCCTTAAATCGTGTTTCAATGCCGCAAAGTCGGAAAACTGTAAATGCAAATCTAAATTCAAGACAGCACTGCAAAGCACTGTAAATGATAGTCAACACAATGGGGGACATGAGGATAAACAGCAAAACATTCTCAAGCTTGCACATCGCCAAATTATTATCTTTTATTTTAGGTTTAATTTCCGTCCAAAGTCCCACTGGCTTCAATGACCTCCAAGCCCGTAGCTCGTTATTCAAGCCTGTGCGGGCTTGGAGGGTGAATGTCCTCCAAGCCCATGGGACTTGATAGATAGAACACGAGGATTGAACATGAAATTTAATTTCTTTATTCGGAGATTTGAGATTGGGTTAATGTTGTGTTTTTAATTATAAGACCAAACATCATTTTCACTTTTAATAAAAGTACAGGATGGCTTTTCTATTTGCTTAACTAGTGCTACGATTTGTAAGTAAGCCCTTGGCGACACCTCCATGGCCCAAGTAACCTGTGGGTCTATTTTACCCATTTACGGACTTGACGGAGGCTAATCCCGCAGCCGTTGCGGGTCTGATATGCTCCAAGGCCGTGGGACTCGGACACCGAAATTGAACATGAATTCCAAAAAAAAATGATTTGCAGATTTGAGTGTTGAGGAATGTTGTTCTATGAATTCTAACACCTACAATCACTTTCACGTCTCATCAAAGTACAAGATGGCTTTTTTATGTGCTTAATTGGTGCTACGATTTGTAAGTAAGAACCTTGCAGGACCTTTTTGGTGTAAGTAAGCTGCGGCTTGGTTTTAGCGAAGGGTTCGCGTAGCATTTGAATAGCGACCTGGGCTTTCTTGCGGCTGCAACTCTTGCAGCCACGTAAGATCAAAGGCTTTGACGGAAGTTAGCTCATCGCAAGCCGTAAGCTGCTCAGAGGCCCGCAAATTGAATAGCATCGTAGCCTGCGGCCTCCCCTTGCGGCCCCGCAGCTCTTACGGCCCTTAATAGAATGAGGCCCCTAGGTAGGACATTTTTTTATTAACCTCCTAAGCGGTAATCCCGAGCGTGAAACGCTGGGATAATTTTAAGGTTACTGCATGGAGGATCTGGAGGGGGCCCAGTGCTACCATATTTGCCTGGGCCCCCTCAGCTCACCATTCCTCCTCCTCATCACTCCTTCCCCCTGATCATCCTCCTCCTCCTTCCCCCGTTATCATCCCCCACCTTCACCCCTTATGATCCTCATCCTCCTTCCCCCTTATGATTCTCCTCCTCACTTCCCCCTGATCATCCTCCTCACTTCCCCCTCTCTCCTTACTTGTAATCAGATGAGCTGCCTGCTCATCTCTCCCCCTGCAGCCTGTCTTCCGGCAGTGAAGTGACCGGTATATGCTAATGACGTGATCCGCTTGTGACGTCACGTCATTAGCATATGCTGGTCACTTCACTGCCGGAAGACAGGCTGCTAAGGGTTAAATATATAAGGCATATAAAAGTGGGGATAGGGGACATCCTTGCCTTATGCCTCCTTGTTTTTCTGTTGGAGTGGAAGGAAAACCCATTGTGTGTGCACTAGGTTTATGGTAGAGGGTTGGAATTGCTCTAATGGTCTTGGTTGAGAAGATGTAGGAACATCTTGTTTTATGTGGTCCGCAGCACACATTATAAATTATTACACAAATAATCCATTATTAAACTCACTCATGAGCCAGGTGGTTCCTCTGTTCTCTTGCCAATGCATGAGCATTATATGTGTTATTCTTATCACATTATAATTTAATATAGTTTGATTATAATTAAGTTCCATAAATCATTAACCCCTAAAAAAAAAATCTTCCAAAACCAAGAAACAAAACTTATATAATGGTGAAATGCTTTTCTATTAATATCCAGCCTCTAATTATAATTCATTAACATGAAATTCAAAATCAATTATAAATATATTAATTTAATGCATGATTACAGTTATTGAATCACATATATAGTTGTGAGCGTACGAGTCGTTGCTCACGCTTGCGGGCTCGCGTAGCGAGCCCGCGTCCCTCGCGAAGCGAGGGCCGTGGCTCGCAAAGCGAGCCGCGGCCCTCGCGTAGCGAGCCGCGGCCCTCGCGTAGCGAGGTCACTGGGCAAGGGCCTCAGTTGCTGGCATGGAGCGCCGAAGGCGCTCCATGCCAGCAACTGAGGCCCCTCGCGAAGCGAGGGCCTCAGTTGCTGGCATGGAGCGCCGAAGGCGCTCCATGTCAGCAACTGAGGCCCCTCGCGAAGCGAGGGCCTCAGTTGCTGGCGAGGTCACTGGGCAAGGGCCTCAGTTGCTGGCATGGAGCGCCGAAGGCGCTCCATGCTAGCAACTGAGGCTCCTCGCGAAGCGAGGGACTCAGTTGCTGGCGAGGTCACTGGGCAAGGGCCTCAAACCCTCGCAAAATTCACGTCGCTACTCAAAAAACACGACACACAAATTACGACACTCGCTAAATTTTACGAGGAACGCAAACAACGTACGAAACACGTTACCACACATTACGACCTCGCAAACATCGGACGCAACACGCACATTTAAAACACAATACATACACACAGCACATACATAAAAAACTTACCTACACCAAGAGGGAGCACCCAGGACCTCAAAAATGCAACTTACACCTCGATTTTACTCGAAATAAAACAGTTTAGAGACTAAAAAAAAATCTAAGCGAGAGAAAAAATGGCCGCCGAACAAAACGAAAACGAGGCTACAGCACTCTAAACTCGCAAAACACCACAAAACACCTACGGATATTCCGATACAGACCTATACCACACATTACTCGCCATTTTACACCAATGCGGAAGTACACGACTACGCTAACGGTTTGGTCTCGCGCACGCACAGTGTTACACTGCACACATTCAGCATGCTTATACAGCAGCTCCACACCACTAATGCTGCAGCAACATCAACACAGATTGCCAGCTCTTCATCACAATGCTTCAAAATAGGTACACTATATTCATTTACTAATTTAGCTACCTTACAATTTCATTGCCGTCATTTTTTGACGGGCAATTCGCTAGTTTTTTTATATTTTTAAGTTTTATATCTAATGTAAAGATTGTTTATATACGTCACATACAGTAAAATATATTTGAACAGTTTTTATTTATAAGTGATTTATATTTATCAGGGAAAAATGTATGTAGACTATTGAATTGGTTAAGATATTCTTATATTTTTTCCATTTGTTTGGGGTGTACAGGACATAAACAGAAAATAATTTACAAATTTTTTTTGCCTCAAAAGTGACACTGGGTGAGGTGAGTTTTCAAATTTGTCATATGGGTTGATTCAGTTTTATTGCAATTTTCAGTGAATCTTGGAGAATATAAGAAGGAACAATCAAGGCCTCTTGAAACTTATTATTCAGCGTGTTTGAGGATTGTATGATGAGTAAGTTTGAAGAGGACTTCTGTAAAGCTGCAGAAAGCTGATTTCTAGTTTAGACACAACCTTATTTTCCAAAGAGTGAAGTGTTGGAGATTGAAATTCTTTAGTATACATGACTCACATGGATCAAATTAGCTCTCCATATCTATATAGTTTAGTGCATACAAAGTAAGTTACAATCAGCAAAAATAAAACATTGGAAAACTAAATTTACACAAAAAATGCTGCCACTAATAAAAAACGATAAATGTTGGCAAATGTGAAATTGAAGGGAATGTCCACAACGGTATGGTCACTTGCTATAAGGGGATATCTCTTGTTATTGCCTCGCTGGTGGTAAAAAAGGCCCTGGGTAATACAATAAGTACTGCCTAAGTTTGTAACATACATAAAACAGGGGTAAAGGAAACAATAACAACCCTGTTGGATATATCAAGTTACACAAAAAGTGAAAGGGCAAGAGAAATGTCCTAAAATGCTCAAGGGATCCTATCCTATCTGGAAGACTCAATCTGTATTGATCCCCTTAATTTAGCTAAAATATCTATGATTAAATAGGGTGAAGAAAAAAAACCAAAAGGATAGAAGAGGATAAAGAGACCTATGAACATTGAGGCATCCTCCTATCTGGAAGGCTCAATCTATATTGATGCCCCAAAGCTAGCTGTAATTCCCTACTGTATAAAACAAAATATATGCAGAAACACAATCAACTGGGATCAACAGGAATATACAAGCTCAAGATTCCATGGCTGATCAACAAATACTTGGAAATAAATGTCCCTATTAACATCAGTAAAGTGCTCAATAAGTTACTTACTTAAAAACAAATATGTCTAAAAACAACTTGACAATATATGATGGTTAGCTCACTAGGATAAATAATAATCTGTAACAACTATATATATATATATATATATATATATATATATATATATATATATAAAAAGAGAGAGAAGCATTTGTGGGCACATTTGCATGTCCCTGCCCAGGTTCTCAGAATGCAGTGTCATAACTGTATTTCTTGGAATTCTAAACAGGAAACAAGTTTTTTAACCTGTTTTAGACATTCAAATGTCAACATAAATGTACTATTTATTTACTGTATGTATATAGTAAATAAATATATATATATACCCAGTTTGTGGCATTGGTGCAGTAAATGCTTTTTTCTGGCAACTCGACCACGTAGCTCATTTTTATTTAAGCATCGTCGTATTGTGCTCCTTGAAACACCCACACTGTCTTTTTCCAGAGCAGCCTGTATTTTTCCTGAGGTTACTTATGGGTTTTTCTTTGTATTCCCAACAATTCTTCTGGGAGTTCTGGCTGAAATCTTTCTTGGTCTACCTGACCTTGGCTTGGCATGAAGATATCCCCGAATGTTCCACTTCTTAATAAGTGATTGAACAGTACTGACTGGCATGTTTAAGGCTTTGGATATCTTTTATATCCTTTTCCATCTTTATGAAGTTCCATTACCTTGTTACACAGTTCTTTTGACAGTTCTTTTCTACTCCCACACGAGAGCTAATAAACTCATTGACTATTTATACACAGACACTAATTGCAATTTAAAAATCCACAGGTGTGGGAAATTAACCTTTAGTTGCCATTTTAACCTGCGTGTGTCACCTTGTGTGTCTGTAACAAGGCTAAAGTTCATTCAAGGGTAAGTAAACGTTTGATCAGGGTCATTTGGGTGATTTTATCACTATGATTTAAAAAGGAGACAAACAACTATGTGATAATAAACAGCTTCATATGATCACTATCCTTCAACAAAATATTTCACAATTTCTGCCAGGATCTTATTGTTGTTATTATTATTATTATTGTTTATTATATAACGAGACAACATATTCCGTAGCGCTGTACATAAGAAAGTTCAAGACAAAGATAAATACAAATTAAACATAGCAAAGCAAGGAGGGCCCTGATCTTCGGATCCGGTGTCCATGGTGCTTTCCCAAAGCCCCTTGCAGGATTGAAACTCACAGACTCACAACCTAAAGGTATTGTGTGTGGAAAAAGGAGTGAGAGAGAGGTGAAAGTGTGTTAGGGTGCAAGGTAATACGCTTCTTTTAAAAGATGCGTTTTTAGAGACGTTTTAAAAGTTTTGAGGCAGGAGGATAATCTGGTGGAGCGAGCCAAGGAGTTTCAGAGAATTGGGGCAGCACGAGAAAAGTCCTGAAGGCGAGAGTGAGAGGAGGTGACAAGAGTTGTAGAAAGAAGAAGGTCATTAGCAGAACTAAGAGGGTGGGTGGGGGAGTATTTGGAGATGAGACCAGAGATGTATGGGGTACGCTAACAGAGGAGAAGATGAGGTGTCAGAGATCGATTTTGTAGGTATGATGAGAACCACGAGAGAGCAATGTCTTGAATACCAAGGGAGAAGAGGATATGGAGTAGAAGTGTATGGTTGACTGTGTCAAAGGCAGCAGAGAGATCAAGAAGAAGATGAATAGAAAAGTGACCTTTTGACTTGGCAGTAAGCAGGTCATTAGTGACTTAGTAGAGTGTTTGGGCCAGAAGCCGTGTTCGAAGGTGTCAAGAAGGGAGTTAGAGAAAATAAAGCTGGTAAGGCGGTTACAGACGAGCTGCTCCAGCAGTTTGGAAGCCAGGGGAAGTAGAAACATAGGGTGGTATTTAGATGCGATGTGTGAGAGCTGGGATTAGTGTGGTAGATAGGGGTGGGATGAGCTGAGATGGAATAGGATCATGAGGACAGGAAGTGAGGCGAGTGGATGATAGCAGGCTAGCGACTTCGTCCACTGTAGCCGGGTCAAAGCAGTTTAAAGTGGCTGTTTGAATAGGAAAGGGAGAAGACTGGGTGTTGTTGGTTAGTTGAGAGGGTAGAGTGTGTGAGCCATTATGAGATGAGAGTTCATTGCGGATGTTTTGAATTTTATGAATAAAATGGTTGGAGAAGTCTTCAGCTCTGAGAGAGGAAGGGGTGGGAGGAGGTGGTGGGCGGAGTAGAGTATTGAAAGTGGCGAACAGACTCTTGGGGTGAAGTAGTGTTGTTTGGCGAGGTTGAGGGCAGAGGAATAGGAGCATAACAGGAGCATAACAGAAGTGCGTGATTTCCTCCAGAGACATTCAGCAGTGCAGGAGCACCTCTGGATGTATCTTGTTTGTGTAGTGTGCCAAGGTTGTGGATAAAAGCAAGGGCATCTGCATGTGGTTATGGGGGCGAGAGTCCAGGGTGGAAGAGAGAGTAGAGTTGTGATGTAAGGTAGTAGAGTCAGGGCAGTTGAGGTTAGCTATGGGGCAGAGAAGGGGTTGGAGCACAGTGGAGAGCTGTCTAGGGTCAAGTGCTAGCAGGTTTCTGTGGGTGATGGTGGGAGGGGTTGAAGAAGGGTGGTGAGAGGAAGATGTGGTGAGGTTGAAGGGGAGGAGGTGATGCGTGGATGACTGGGTTGGAGGTTGTGCTGAGATTGGTGAAAATAAGGTCTAGAGAGTATCCAGCATGATGAGTTGAAGAATCTGTAAGTTGTGAGAGGCCAAGGGAAGAGGTGAGTGCAAGCAGTTTGGTTGCTGCTGGGGAGGTGGGAGTGTCAATGGGAATGTTAAAATCTCCAAGTACCAGTGAAGGAAAGTTGGAGGAGAGAAAGTGAGGGGGGCAGGCAGAAAAGTTATCAAGAAATTGAGAGGGAGTGCCTGGGGCAATAGATCACAGAGACACATAAAGAGATAGGTGAGAAGAGGCGAATAGTATGGACTTCAAAGGATGAAAATTGGAGGGATGGGACAAGGTGTAAGAGGTGCAATGTACAGCAAGTGGAAAGCAATACACCTACACCATCACCTTGTTTGTTCCCATGTCTAGGTGTGTGACTGAGGTGAAAACCACTGTGAGAAAGTATTGCAGGGGAGGCAGTGTCTGAGGATGAGAGGTTTCAGTGAGAGCCAGTAGAGTTGGTAATGAATAAGTCATGAGTGAAAGTGAGTTTATTGCAGATAGACCGTGCATTCCAGAGGGTGCAGGAGAAAGGTAGAGTAGAAGGTTTGTGACAAGTGATGGATTTCAGATTCTACATGTTACGGGTATTTGTAGGCCTTGAACCATAGCGTGGATGACAGCAAGTGGAGATGAGTGAGGGGCCTGGGTTAGGGGATATATCTCCTGCAGCCAGGAGAAGGAGGGGTGAAAGGGAGTTAAGATGGGACTGGGACTTACAGTGCAGTTTCTGCTTGTGAGTGTTTGGAAAGGGATGAGGTTGTGACTGGAGAAGGGAGATGATCTCATGGGAGCAAAGAGGAGAAGAGGAAAGAAAGGAAGTTGAGATGATAATATTGTTGGGGACGTGAAATGGAGAGGCTGCAAAGGAAAGTCTGAGAGAGAAGAAGTAGGTTATAAGAAAGAGGAAAGAGTGAGAAAGCATTGTGACAGTGTGTAAGAATAGGAAAACAGAGAGGATAATTGTGTGGGTAAGAATTATTAGCCTGAGTTATAATAGTTGTAGTGATATAGATTCAGGAGGAGGGGAAAAGAGTGTGGTAAGGTTGAGTAGATAAGAGACTTTATTAATTTGTTTTTCGCAGGTGATGTTGACTGAGCAAGTCATGGGAGTATCTATAAATTAAGCTAATGCAAGAGCGGGTGGGAGTGGGGCAGGGAGGGAGGGCAGAAAGTGCAATTGGAGCTGGTAGTCAGACAGAGACCAGGGAGACACAGTGTAGCAAGATGGAGGATGGAAAGAGAATGGAAATGGGTTCAGGAAGTTATAGGTTTAGGAGCAAAACAGAGGTGTTAGATGCTATACAAAATTCAGGGATATACAGATTTGTCTGGGTAAAATCTATGTCAGTAGATATAATATCAGGGAAAAATCATAATAATATTCATTAACAGTGTAAAAGTTTCTTCAGTTTCCAAAGTACAGTATATGCAAACTTTTGAGCACAACTATATATATATATAGAAGAGGAGAGAACCTTCAGCCTAAAATTTTGCGAAAAACTTGATAATTTTATTATACAGTATCTCACAAAACACCATTGTTTTCTTAAGGGACACTGTCACCCCATCAACAAGTTTGTTGCATCTTACATTGTAAAAACTGATTTATTCAGCATTGATTTTGTGGCTCCTTCATGCAAATCTCAGTTTGCTTATCAGTTTCTCAGAGTGATATGGATGGTGGGATCTACGTGCATGATAGTCTTATGGGAGGGCATTGTTTTTGCCACCACAGCAGGCTCTTATCCTAATTAGTGCATCCGATCAGCCTATTCATATTTAGTAAACAATCATCTGCAGGACAATACAATGTATACCTAATTTTTTTATGGACATGGAACTGCTTTTTTTAGTTAAGCTTTTCAAACATCATAATTTAACATTAAAAATGTTGTTTTTGCATGAAAAATATTAAGTAAAACTTGTTTAAACTTCACTGAAATGAACAGGAAAATCTTGGTTTTCGTGTGACCCCTTAATCACAAAAAATCAAAACATTGTTACAATTAGAAGTTATGAAAGCTATAAATGTGAATGCAAAAATTAGGCAAGTTAATTAATTTCCTACCCTTTGGAGTCAGAGAGCTACCATTTAAAAATATACTTCTTGTGTATCACCCCTACTGTGAAAATTAATTAATTGCCTAAAACGAAGGTGTTAGCATAAAGGAAGGATCTTTATAGGTAATTTATTCTTAAATACCCAACTTAAAAATATGATTATCTAACAATGGCACTCAAAGTTTTATTAAGAAACAATTATAAATGTATTTATATAAGTATTTTTGTTTCTGCTGAATAGTGAAAGTGCTAGTGAATGCAAAATAATAACAACATATCCTTACATAGATGCCCTTGGGGGTCAATAAAAAGGCCAACAAAATACAGTTTATTTTCTAACACCTCTGTGCAAGTCGCAGTTGGTCCCCACCCTATACTGGGCATGGTGCATTTCGCCTACTGTGCTTTTAATACCAACGCCACTGTCCCTTTAGTTACAATATACCACTATCAGCAATCATCTGCTACTGAGATTTCCAAATCAATTGTACAGTCAAAAGACAACTGTTGAAACTCATTACCTTAACATGCCACACTGTCTGCCACTTGTTATGTCAGTTGATGCATCAGCTAAAAAACAGAGAAACATTTGTGCCGAAACCAACATTAATGCAAAAGGAAGCCAGGTCAAAATGATTTCCCCGTCATGCTTCAGTTCTCCTTAAAGGGTCATGGATGGTTTCTGGATTTTACTAAGAATGTATCATAGGCCCTAGGATGTCTTGCTGATAACAAGGCTGCAGGAAGTTAGGAAAACCAATTGAAAAAAGTGTTCCTGGCCTTATGCCAAAAAATTTGGAAAATTCAACGGTGACAAATACAAGGAAAAGTAAAGACTACATCCCTATCCCAGAAAAGTTACCAAAGAGTGCTCCAATTTTCAAACAATTGCACTAATTTCACATGCCACCAATGTTATACTAGATCGTGCAAGGTCAGCTCCAACAAAGATGGATCGGGAACTACTAGATGTGCAATTCCCACTGGAAAAAGAGAAAGAAAGAGAGTTCCAGAAAAAACATTTAATTCTGCTTCTAAGACTATTCTAAAGCCTTTGACTGTGTGGATCACAACAAAATGTGTCAGGTTCTTAAAGAGATGGCGGTACTAGATCATCTCACCCACCTTCTGAAGAATCTGTATGTGGATCAAGAAGCCACGGTCAGAACTGAACATTGAACAACAGAATGGTTCAAGATCGGAAAAGGAGTGCAACAAGGTTGTATATTGTCACCTTATTTATTGAATTTATATTCACAATACATCATACGTAAGGCCAGACTGGATGAATCCAAAGCCGGACTCAATATTGCTGGAAGAAATATCAACCTCAGATACACCGATGATACTACTCTGATAGCTGAAAGTGAGGAGGAACTAAAGGACTTATTGATGAGGATGAAAGAAGAAGGCAAATGCTGGGTTGCTGTTCCATTGTAAAAAAAGTTGAAGATCATGGCAAACAGCAATCTCAGTTCCTGCCAAATAGATAGGGAAGAAGTGGAGGTAGTGACAGATTTTATTTTCCTGGCCTCCCAGTTCTCTTTAGATGATGACTGCAGTCATGAAATTAAAACGTGTTTGCTTCTGGGGAGGAAAGCGATGGCAAGCTTGGACAAGCTAGTAAAAAACAAAGATATTACATTATCAACAAAGGACCGCATAGCTAGAATTCTGGTATTCCCAGTAGCAAGATACGGCTGTGAGAGCTGGACCATAAAGCAATCTGAGCACTGTAGAATTGAAGCCTTTGAATTGTGGTGTTGCAGAGAACTTCTTAGAGTTCCTTGGACTGCAAGAAGATCTAATCAATCAGTACTACAGGAAATCAAGACAAATGGTTCCTTTGAAAGTTTAATCATGAGGATGAAGCTCAAATACTTTGGACAAATCGTAAGAGGACAGGATTCCCTAGAGAAGACTCTGAGAGGGGAAGAGGTAATTGAAGCACATAACATGAGCTTGAGGGAGCTCAGAGGGGCAGTATCTGACAGATATGCCTGGTTTGCTGCGGTCAGTAGGGTCACAGATAGTCACACATGACTGAACAACTGAACAACAACATACCCAGATATGTATTTTCTGTTATGTATTTTGCTATATTTAGAAGATCCTAACAATTCTGTTTTCACTGCCTAAAATCATATAAAATAGTTCCTGTATGGGTCTGTCCACTGCGGCATATGCAGACACAGACACTGTACTAGCTTAACATGTCAGAAAACCTTCTCCAACATGATGCTGAGAGTGTGGTCCCTGATAGGCTAGTATACTGCGCATCCAGCTATACATATGTTTGCATATGCCCCAAACAAGGACTATTTGCTTGATTTTATGCAATAAAAACAGAGCTTTTAAGCACTACTACATACAACTATATAAATATATAGATGTAATACATACATAGTAAAATCTCTTTAACCATGCAAAGCCAATCCCAGGGTCCTTAAAAAAACATCCAAGAATATGACATCACTGAGATAGGGTTGGGTTTTCATGAGGATATAATTTTAAAGAAGAGATGGACCCATCTGGTTCTTGCTTGATGTGGTACAATTTTAGGGTGAGTTTATATAATCTTCAAAGCAATATTAGCATATTAGTATTTCTTCAGATGATTTTAATTATATAATAGAGGACTATGTAAACCCAATGAGCTTATACAGTAATCTTCCTCTATCCATGCCATCAACGTATATTTAGAGCATCCACTGCTAACAATATTGATCCGCACTACAAGACACTTGAGTAATTGATGTGCTCAAAATGACATTTCCACCTATTGATTAAATTACACAACATAATACACAAAGTGGGTCAGGATACATCAGAGGTTGCATCACCTTTCCATTCTTTTCATTCTGCACCTATTTATATGTTAGGTAATAAATTCAATCGTGAGTATATTTTTTTCCTTTTATTAAGTTGAGTCCTTCAAAGGAGAGTAATGTAAATGTGGTGCTTCAGATGCACTTTAAATTAACTTCATTAACTTCAATTGTTATGATAAAACATTCTCTTTAAATCACCTCCGCGGTCTTTGTGTCAGTTTAAATAATAAAACATGATAATGTGCTAAATGTTTTATAAAGAAAATAATTAAACACCTTTATATTTTTCACTTTTACATGTAGTTTATATTTATTGCAGGCTTCTATTTTCTCATCTGTGTCTCTGCCCTCTACTTTCAAAGGAGGGTATTTCAGTGTAAACTCATTAGCTTTTCAATAGACCTGCTGAAAGCACTGGCATATTCCCATTTTGTTGTCAGAAACTTCGTGTTCATTCAAATTCTCCTCCCACACCACAACGTTGATCAGTAGAAAATGAAGTAGAAGTTTATTATTATTATTATTATTTTTTTTTTTATATGTAACGTTCCAAAATATTCCGTAGCCCTATACAGGGGTTAAGTACAAGGCAAAAACAAATTGTAACACAATGCAAAGGAATGGAGGGCCCTGTCTTTGAGCTTAAAATCAAACGCACACCATGCTTTCCCTAAAGCACCTTACAAGAAAACTTGCACACTTAGGGCCTCATTCAATTGCAAGGCCGCGTATTGCAGTATACAAGCCGTATGTCTGCGGGCTTGAACTCTGCTACAGTTACGGAGCGATTCAATCGAACAAGTGCACAAGTTATGGGTCGAAAGCCATAACCGTAAACCATGCACCCGTATGTAGCATTTCAGAGCGTGAACATGATCAATTAAGCAAGGAAGTACCTACTCATTTAGAGACATCCAATAGAAAATGAGACCGTCATCATTACGTCAGTAAAACATAGAGGTTACATGTCAATAAATTAGCATTTAGATGTCTGATATGTGATCAGACTCGCGATCGGGGAAAGTACATCATAATAAAAATTCATGGCGATACTGTTCTAGTCCATATGGGTGGCCTGATATGTATTAAGTCATTGATTCCTGAGGTCGATATAACCCTGGAATGAAACATTTCAATTTCTCAATTGAATGAGGCTCTTACAATTGAAATTGTTTGGGTGTGATACAGGAGGGTGATAGACGGGTTATGCTTATTAAGTCTGAAGGTGAAAAAATTATTTAAACAGATACATTTTTAGTGAGGTTTTGAAGGATTTAAGTCAGTAGGATAGTCTAGTGGAGTGAGGCAAGGAGTTCCAGAGAATAGGGGCAGCACAAACATGGATGTGAGAGGAGGGAATGAGAGGAGGAAAGAAGAAGGTCATTAGTAATGTTAAGAAGGCGGCTAGGGGAGTATTTAGAGACAATACCAGACATATAAGGGGCTGCACTGTTTAGGGTGTTATACATTAGGATCATGATTTTTAATTTTATTCTGGACTCTACAGGAAGCCAGTGGGGTGACTGACAAAGAGGTGCAGACACCGAGTGTTGGGCATGGTAGATGAGTCTAGAGGATGCATTCATCATGGATTGAAGTGGAGAGAGACGGTGATGGGGATGCCAGCAAGGAGCGAGTTGCAGTAGTCAAGGTGAGATATAATGAGAGAATGGATTAGGATTTTAGTTGTGTCTAGTATAAGATTACATTGCACTGTATAAAATATAATAAATCAGAGGCTTTATTATTTGTAACATTCATAGACATTTTGCTTGTTTTCAGGTATAGTTTTTCAAAACAGTAAATTTTAAATATATGACTACAGATAGGGTATTTCATGTACCTGTAGAGGTTTTAGCTATTGGTGAAAAATAGTGATTGACAAAGCATAGCATAAAAATAGTAATATGCCTTATCTTGCAGATTTAATTTTATCATGTTGAATTTTCTCAGCTACTATTTTATCTAAGCATTATATTAACATTTACAACATAATGTCAAGTTAAAGCATGACACAATAATAATTCCTTTAAGTATTTTTTTAAAACAGTAAACAAAGGGCCATATTTAGCTGCTCGTAAATGCCCCAAACTCACAAATTTGGCTGCAGGTGTTTTTTTTTTTTTTTTTTAATAAATGTTTAGATGTATTCTATTGACTCCGGCTCGCAAATTCCGACCTCAAGGCTGAACTTTATAAGTCTAATTACAGGGGGCATGATCATATGATTTGGCAATATTTATGTAAGCCTGTAATTTACTTCTTAGACACAGCCAATAATCAATAAGACCATAATCATGACATCTTTAAAACATGGAAGTTATTTTGAGGGTAGTATTACTTTAAGCCACTTCTGGATCACTACCTTGTTGTGGTGAAGGGGCTTGTATATCTCAATTATGCTGTGAGCTATACCATGTAGGATCACCCAAGATGGGAAGATCACAGCAGAGAGGTTAGACAAATATTGGTTCATTGGAGAAGGAACTGGCAACCCATCCAGTATCTTTGCCTAGAAAACCATATTGATGAGCCCAACCAAAAACAACAACAACAAATCACTTTAAGGGCGACCAGTAAACATTTCCAGTAGCCAACCATAATACCCAGCTTGCTCCCAGTTCCAGGGCCTGGTTAGCTTCCTGGCTGGATTCAGACTCATGGTAAGCGGTAGTTCAGGCGCCATAGACATCTATGTGAGATTTATAGACCTGATGAAGTCATTAAGTATAGTTAACTAGATTGTCATACCAGACAGAAATTGAAACATTTTGTATCAATAGACAAATGTCAATTGGTCGCAAGTGCTTTGCAAGTAATACCCCTTTTATTCTTTGTCTCATGGTTAACTTCAAATTAGGAAATACTTGTCCTTAGTCATTTTTCCTCGCCTCCCATGCAATATAATTGGGGACCTTAATTGTTAGAAATTTTATACGAGTCCTGGTCGGGCACTAAAAGTGAATACACCCCAGAGCCCTCTTGACTACCCTGACTCAATAAAGAAATCTCCCCTTGAGTGGGGGCTAGCTAGCCGCCAATTCCCCTAAGCACATAAGGCCCTAGGAATCAACCTTAGTAGCTCACAGGGCACCCTGGGCCCACTAACCACCCACCTATGTTAGGTTCCCAGCAAAGAGGGCAACTTCTCCCTGAGAACCTAGGTCTGTACACCCCGGATTCATGTTCTCCGCTGAGGATAGACCCCGACCCCTCGCTCAGACACTATGGCTCCAGTGTTCACAGTACTCTAAAAAATACTGCTGCGCCTAGACACTGATGGAGATGTGTGATAGTTTTTTTATTTCAAAAATAATTTTCTGCAACTTGTCCCGAAACCCGGTAACTTGGCCTGAGAATCTGCAGAACTGATGCAACCTAAGGGGAGGATCGGTCCTGCGACTTTATCAAGCTCAAGGAAGACCAGGTTGTGACACTCCTTCCCTGTTATAGGAAGAGGTTCATATAGATGGTTAGATATGAGCTGGATAATTACTATTGTATTAATATGTAATGCTGATGACAATGCACAGGCATATTATCATTTTCCTGGGTATTTTGTTATTATAGGTAATTATAATGTAATGCCAACCATTGTAACATGCGCGTGCACCGACTTTAAACTGCTTATCCTTTGACTCTTATAACATGCATACATTACTTGCGAAGTGTATAGGGGTCGGACACTACATCGTGCATTACTGCTTCTCATCTCGAACCTAATTATAATACCCTAATTATAATTTATTTAATGACATTGGAGACCAGAGTAGCGCTAATGCTTGATGTGTTGACGTGTATATTGTGGTTTATCATGTGTCCAATTTATAGAAAACTTTACGGGCTCTTTCAGCTTTGGGTTTACAGTGCCCCTTTAAATAAATATAATAGGTAACATTAAGCAAACATACACATATGTCTGTGTGTATATATATATATATATATATATATATATACTGTATATACATAAAATTGGGAAATGTAGCATATAATAATGATTTTTGTAACAGGAGAAATAAGCACTGCCTACTATCAGCTTTACTTTAAGTGTTCCAGATACTTTAAGAAACAAACCTTAGTGTTTTTGTGATTACAACATAGTACGCATTTTACTGCCTTGGTTTCACAGAAAAATAAGTTATTATTTTCTTCAATCCACTGAGAGACATATACTTAAGAGACACTGCCTCTAGTACAAATGATAGCAGTAGTAATTTCAGATGGTTGTATAGCCGTAGCTCAGGTCAACAAGTATAAGATATGGTATGCTATGATTATCTTTTAATAACAGTATTTTTAGAAGTAGTTTTTCCTTTTCTTTCGGGGTAAAGCTCAGCAAGCTATTGTAGGTGCACAAAATGAATCCTTAAATGCAGACACTTCTGCGGAGTTGTGGCAAACCAAGGTTGATTGCCTTCGTTGACCAAACATAGAAATATTAAAACCCCATTTAAGATTATCTTCATGGCATTGTGATTCTCCTGCCACATTTTACCCAAGCATCACAGAACACACACATGAGTTGTATCTAAGAAAGCTATGGCAGGGTGATAGGTCCAGCACTGCACAATGATGTTCCTAGCTGTGCTCTGCACCATTACGTATGGTTGAAAGACATTTGGAAATTGTCTACTGAATTGATGGAGCTAAGGGCATTTAGCTAGAGGCTGCTATTTTCCTGTAGCTAAATGTGTATTCAAGCTGTAAAAGTATAAAATTAAATAGTACAGCCATTCACAAAAAGCTGCTTACGTTATGAGTCATGTAGATGGATATAGTAGTGGTTGAAAACTTGACTGTGATACTTTCGGTCTGGGGTTTAAATCTAGGTGCCATCTCTTTTTAGTTTTTTATCATTTTTATTGAATTCATAGGATAAAAGAAACAGAGAAGTGATATAATCTGTGGTGATAAATAAAACTATGAGCCACATCTTCAGGCATCACTTAAACCACTTGCAAAGCATTGCAGAACATTATTTCTCCAGAGCATACAATGGCATAGGCTTCACCCCATTGCAGTTGAGAGGGAGCTCCACCACGGCAGGTGCTTGTCTCAACCTAACATCATTTATTTCATTGACTCATAAGCTTTGTGAACATCCGCATTATCTAAGCAGCTATAAGCACTTTAAAGGTAACCTAAAAGCTCTATGTGAAGGGACAATTACCATTTTTCTATCAATGAAAGCAGAAAAAGTATCCAGTAAAATAGAGGGATATTGTTTTTCTGCAAAGTCTCACTCACAGTGAGAATCCCATCGTGGCTTATCATCCAATCACAGATCATATTTCAGGATGACTGTCTTCATAATGCATTTATATATATATATATATATATATATATATATATATATATATATATATATATATATATATATAGTAAAAAAAAACTTATCCGGCACCCACGGGGACTCCCTATTACCGGATAACTGTAGTTGCCTGTTAATCGGGACTCCCTGAATTTAAGGGTCTAAACTACCCTTAAACCCCCTAAAACCCCTCAAAATGCATTTAAAAAGGCTTTAGTACTTAAACTGGGCATATAGGGCCCAAAAAAACAATGAGAAAAAGAGTTAGTATTTTTTTTTTGCTGTCTCGAACTGCCTGATAGTGCCGGTTATGCCGGTTTAAAGTTTTTTTAAATGGGGAATTGATGCCGGTGCCGGTTGCTTGAGAGTCCCAGTTAGTTGGGTGCCGGATAACCGGGATCCTACTGTGTATGTGTATATATATATATCACTTTAGAAAATATTTTGCAAGGGTTGGAGGAAATATTTGAACCCAACTTGACTATGTAAACTCTTTAGAAAGACTTTACATTATCTTAAAATCTATTTTTATTCTTATTTTGGGGCACTACTTCCTTTAATGTTTTTTTTTAAGTGGAAATGAGAAAACACACTAATAAAATAAAGTAAAATAGTATCACAAAATAACCATGCTTCAGTGATTTATTTCAAGAGCTGTCTCATGAAATATTTTAGGAACAGTAATCAAAATGCCAAAAAATAAAAAATAAATAAATAACAGTAATCCCATTTGAACATATTATTTATGGTTTTCAAGCTAATCATAGGTTGAAACAGCTTCTTAAATAAGAAACTTTCTGAATTTTAAATTGCATGGTGTCTAACATGGATATAGAAGAAAAGTATCCAACTGTTTCCTTAATGAATGGTGCTTCTGGTAAATAAAAGTATTGCAAGAGATAGATAGATTGATTCACAATTGAGGATTAGTTTATAATTTTTTACATTTTAATCATTGTTTATTATTTAATAAGATTTTATAAATAATTTTGATTTTTACATAGATTTTTCTGACCATTATATCTGTCATAAGAATTAATACACTCCCAGAGGTGTTTTCAATTAAATATAGGGTTGTCAACTTGTCTCTTGGGACAACGACCCCCCTTACTGTCCATGTCCCAGGATAGGTTACTTCAGTCCATATTTTTGGCGGTAAAAAAACATATAGCCAGTAAGTAAAACCCTAGCTTATGCCTGAGAGAGATCATAAATAGAATAAACTTTATTATGATTAACAAAAAACTTATACACCTAGTTTCAGACACTTACGTCAGCTTCCTGACTATCTGGGAACCCTGGATAGCCTCCAACCACAGCATTGACCCGAGATAGAGTAACACTAGGCAGGCTAGGGGGGAACGGGAGCGGTGGTGGCTGGCTGGCGCATGGCGGGGCACCCTCGCTGGAGACCGGGCGTAAACGTAAGTTGATAGGGGCAACACCTGTGGGGGGCCGCGGGGGGCTGGGGACAGGGGGATCGCCATAGAGGGACACGGGAATCCAATACTGTTGGATTCTGACAGAGCCTACCTTGCAACATAATGGGGTGCAGATACTTATGGAAAAGAGAAATTCTAAGCCTGAATTTTATCGCTCTGTTCTAGGTTAGTTTTAGTCTTTAAATTATTACTAACTTGTTTGTTGTTCTTTTTCCTTTTTTCTTTCTTCTTCTTTCTTTTTCTTGGCCTTTCTTGTTTTTACTTGTTATTGCAAAACGGAAAATTGTTGTTGGTGTGGCTCAAGAGATTGCAACAGGGCAGTCATTATTAAGGTCTAATTTCATCGCAGGTGCATTATGTACTTGCTTTTGTTATGTTTCCTAGAATTGTAACTGCACTTTATATATATTGTTGTAATTTTCTAATCTTTGTGAGTCAATAAAAATTATAGAAAAAAAATATAGGGTTGTCTTTTTCTGTTTTCTTTCTTTTGTCTTATAATTAACTACACTCACTAATTGGAATGGCCGTTAGAGATTGATAAATCTGATGGACAGATTCAATTGACAGAACATTGAATATCACTTGAACTATGGGAATCGTGCTATGTTAACAGTAACAAACCTAAGAATTGTCTCCTACCCACCCTTTTAGATTTTATATGTATTCTCAGTTTTATCATGTGACCTCATCTAAATCAAATTTTCTGATGACTTCCGTGGCCCTTTAAAGAAATGCAATATGTATATTTTGACATGCCTAATAAAAAATGTTGTACTATTATTCCCATGAACTGTGTTTCTGTACCTTATAAATTAGTTCAATATTCTGATGAACTCCTGGCAATGGCTGTGATTTCTTCTCAGAACATATGAGACTGAATAGGCCATGTTCAGGTAATTTGTTATTCAATAAAGCCTGTATTTAAAATTGGTAAAATCACTTCACACTTTAGAGAATAGGTTCCAAGGGTCAAAGTAGGAAATAACGAGGTCTCACTTTTACAGTGAACACGGGCAGTAAATACTCAGTGGGCCAGAGCTGTTATCACATTGTTTATTGTTCTTAATCAAATATAACATTATTTTTAACAGATATGAACCAACATATTTCCCATCCATCCTCCTGTCTACTAGTATGTAAGGCCATTGTAGCCCCATAGATATTACTGTACACTTTTCTGATTAAATACTGAACTGATAAACATTTATTATATTAAGAAATGTACATAACAAAACTCCGAAGATTTTGTTTCCCTATATGCAGGGCCATATCTACCTTTTTGGAGCCCCTAGGCAGTGAAGTGGAGCAGCCCCTGCGAGTGATTATGCAAGGTATGCACGGACCCATCTTTGCCTTTTCTGTACATGTAATGTTCCATTTCCTTTTGTAACTGTCTTGTTCTAGGTGGTTTTATTTTTTTAAGCCAGGGACCATTTTGAAAAGAAGTGGCGCCCCTCACAGGGAAGCGCCCCTGGCCGGCTGCCTAGTTGGCCTTATGGGTAATCCAGCCATGCCTATATGACTGCATGTCTGCTGCATGACAATACATTGCTCCTAAATGTAATAGTGCATTAATATAAAAAATATAGAATAGACAGCCATTACTTTGTTTGAGTTACTAGTTTGAGCTGCATTCTTAATATGGATGGCCCTATTAAAAGAACATGATTTTATTAGTCCATGTAAAAGTAATGACACTTTGTCACATTTGAATTGGAGCAGTTAAGTCTCGGTGCATTCAATCTGCAGAAATAAAAGTGGTTTCTTTCTCGACAACATAATTACATAGAACAGTAAAAAATAAAGGTGTTTTGTACAACTTTGCATGTAAATTTTTACATTGGCATAAAGTATTTTCCAAGAAAATCTTCATTTTATCAGACAGACTAATGCATATAAGCTTCCATGACTGTATTAATTATTTTTCAGGACACTAGGGGGAGGGTAAGGAGTAGGCCAAGTATGGTGACTTGTGGGCGTATCCAGAGGGTGGAGGAAGATGACAAATTCTCATCTGAATCATTCAATGAGCCAATAAATCCCCTCTCTCCTTCCCTTCCTTCATTAAAATAAATAAATGTATACAAATAAATAATACGATTATTACAACTTAGTTGAACACACCCGCTCAGACTTCAAGACAGCAGAAGGCACAGAAGACACAATAATGCAATTGGACACATGTAGTTATGGATTGCTACCTTGTCTTGATGAAAGGGGTTGTGTATATCAATTAAACTGTGTAGGGTCACCCATGATGGGCAGGCCATAGCAGAGAGATCAGACAAATCGCTGTATGCTGGAAAAGGAACTGGCAACCCACTCCAGTATCTTTGCCAAGAAAACCATATGGATAAGTACAACCAGAAACAAAGACAGATGTGCCTGGCATGCTGCATCTATATGGTCACCGAGCGTTGGACACGACTGAAAGACTGAACAACAACAAAGTATCTGCTAAAGTACTATGTTACATACTGCCGAAACGTATGAAGTTTTTCTCAAAATACATATTTCTAAAATTCTTTTGTCTATTGCATTTCTCCCTACCACTTATTAGAAGGCCGTCCCACTTATCTTAATTCCATAAATTACTTCTGAATCCTCTTTTAAATGATAGATAAAACTGCTAGTAATGCATCACTACACATTCCCGTCTCATTAGCTCCAAGTCTTATTCATAGCAGGGACATTTACATATAAAAGGAAACTTTCTTTGATGGCTTCAATCAAACATGCCTAGAGCATTAAAATATCCATATTTTATTTCTATAATTGATCAAATACAGAGTGCATGCCCATCATTTCTCCCTTTTGATTTCTTTTTTGTCTTTTTTCCCCCCGATGTCCCCATGTTAACCTTATCCGCAGTTAAGTCAAAATGAATGTTGTGATTTCCATGGAAACCTCCCACACGCCACCGCTGCTATTTCATCTCACAATCTGGTAAGGTGCGCTGAAACCTCAAAAACCTTCTCTCGGAAATAGCTGCTACTTTGTACACTCAGATTTGAATGCCTCAAGACTTAAGATAAGATAAATGAACCCATAGTCACAAAAACTATCAATCCTTAATGTTATAGGGCCTCATTCAATTGCAATTTGGCCAATTGAATAGGGCTCTATATAAGCCCACAGCATATTCTTTTTACAGAAGTTTTTAGTTCGTGGACTTCTATCCAAAACGGAGGTCTGCACTAACTAAAAACTTCTGTAAAAAAATATGCTATGTGCTTATATAGAGTCCTATTCAATTGGCCAAATTGCAATTGAATGAGGCCCTATATTTGTTCACCAGACAACCCAAAACAATTAAACCATAGTAGACCACCAATACCAAATAACTAGCTACCCTAACCCCTTCTGGATCGCTAGCTCGTGGTGATAGGGCTGGTATACATCAATGAGCTATAGCATGTAAGGTCACCCAAGACGGGCAGGTCATAGCAGGAAGGTCAGACAAATTGCAGTCCATCGGAGAAGGAAATGGCAACCAGTATCTTTGCTGGTCCTTTCCTGTTGGCTGGCCGTGCGCAGTTGGGCGGCCACTTTTTCAGTGAATTTCTTAGGGTTTAGTGTTAGGGTGAGGGGTGTTAGGGGTTGGTGTATTGGGTAATTGGTGTTAGGGTTCAGGTACTGACAGATTATAGTTTTACACTGACAAGAAATTCACGGACATCTCGGCAGTGCCACCTAGTGGCCAATGGCCGCCACTGAGCACGGCCAGCCAACAGGAAAAATCCTCTTGGCTATCTAGATAAGTTGGTGTTAGGGTTAGGGTTCCGGTACTGGCAGATTATAGCTTTACACTGACAAGAAATTCACGGACATCTCGGCGGTGCCACCTAGTGGCCAATGGCCGCCACTGAGCATGGCCAGCCAACAGGAAAAATCCTCTTGGCTAACTAGATAAGCAGAACTAAAGACATAACAATACATGTACCTGGCGTGCTACGGTTCATTGGGTCATGGGGAGTCTGACACAACTGAAAGACTGAACAACAACAAGCTACCCTGAACAAAATAAAAATAAAGCTTTACACAATGATCCTCTCTAATACAAAAACCCTCATAACAATTAACCCACACAATACAATAAATTCACTTGCACCCATCAAAACGGTTGTTGATTCTGCAAATAAATATATGGGGTATCCCTTTGGAAGGAAGGTAGTTAAAGGTCGGTGTCATGTTTAACCTCCCCAGGAATGATAACTCTAGTAGACAAAATGCAAATACAGATGCAGATACATAAATGAATATAAAATATTAAATTAAATCATTTTTTTAATAATCAAAATCAGTTAAGTTACCAAATATAAATAAGAGAGGGGGGCTCTAGGGGGCATGGGCTGGGGTTGGAGGTTTCGGGGTAGCCACCATACTAAAAAAATTAAAAAAACTGAGATTGCTCAATCCTTACAAAAAGTCCCTAGTAGGTAGTACCAAGATAATAAGTGCTACCCGGGACCAAAAAAGTACTCTATCGTGCATGGATTAAAGCACCAATAAAATGTAACTTGTATGAAAACCACTATAAAAAAACCTTGGGGGAATAAATAAAAAAAAATGAGGAGGGGACCCTATGACATTAATTGCTGCTTTCCCGGAGTCTGAGTGGGTGTGTTTTACTAATTTGTAATATTTAAAATCTTTATTCATTGGTATATATTTATTTATATTTATTTTATATGGAAGGAGAGGAGGCGAGAGAGGATTTATTGGCTCATTGAATGATCCACATGAGCATTTGTCATCTTCTTTCACCCTCTGCACATGCTCAGAAGAATGCAGTCATGCTTGCCCTGGCCCTCCCCTTCATGCCTTGGAAATGAATTATTACAGTCATGGTAAATAACTTGCATCCTCTATTAATCAAACATTCACATGTATATTGATTAGCTATACTAGCTAATATTCATGAGTAATAGTCACTGGGCCTCATTCAATTGCGATTTGGCCAATTGAATAGGGCTCTATATAAGCCCAGAGCATATTTTTTTACAGAAGTTTTTAGTTAGTGAAGACCTTGCTTTTGGAGAAGTTCACTAACTAAAAACTTCTGCAAAAAAATATGCCCTGTGCTTATATAGAGCCCTATAAAGAGCCTCCATTGAATGAGGCCCTATAACAGCTTATGAGATGCATTGTTACCAATTGTGATCTATTTGTGACAACAAAGTATATATTTAGCAACGTGAAGAAATACTTATATCTATACATGCCACACACAATATAGGAAACATAATTACTTATAACCAAATTAGAGGCACAATCTCACAGGTGCTGAATATAAACTCTTACCTACGGGCTCCTCTCCGTCTGGGTTAGCCCTATTAAGGGGCGACCATAAAGCTCACATCTAACTAACCTTGCTGTCTAGCACTAGCTAATTAAGCATAAGCAATTCAGAATTAACTTACCAGTCTATCAGTAAAGAGACATAAACAAATGGGGCCTCATTCAATTGTGATTTAGCCAATTGAATAGGGCTCTAAATAAGCACATAACATATTTTTTTAAGAAGTTTTTAGTTAGTGAACATCTATCCAAAAGCAAGGTTTTCAGTAACTAAAAACTTATTTTAAAAACATATGTTATGTGCTTATTTAGAGCACTATTCAATTGGCCAAATCGCAATTGAATGAGGGCCACAGAGTTCAACTCCCATAGATACAATAACACTATAATGATCACATAGATACAGTTTACCTGGAGATCTGTGGTCCTGGGTCCCCTCACACACCCTCATTTTTTATAATCAATATAACTTTTATCTATATTTTGCACTTGCATTAAATAAACCATTTTTAACCAATCAGTTTCTTTTTACCAGGTCATCATGTCCCAAAACTGTCTCATGTTACTTTTCACCATTTGTTTGCCCAAGGATACAAATGTCAAGCCTTGGTGGAGAAAGGGTTGTATAATTTGGAGCAAAAACAAAGATGGTGCAAGCTGTTGATGGGTCAATGACGCTGGGCTGTGATGGTGGAAGTGAGAAGCACAAGGAAGTTGAGTTAATAAAGTTGAGAAAGTGATGATTTTCCGACTGTCCATGAACTCATGGACAGTAACACACCAGGCACATCTTTAAGTCAATGGTCATGCTAATCCACTTGGTTTACAAGGCAGAGATACTGGAGTGGGTTGTCAGATCCTTCTCCAGTAGGCCACAGCATACAGCTCCTGATATTCCTATGTGGTTCTGACCAGGCCCAACCCTTCATGGCTTCAGGGTAGTGTGACCTCTTGGTTCCCTGACTGGAATTAAACCCAGGTTGCAGTGCTTATAGCACTGAATCCTAACCACTGGACCACCAGGGAACCCAGAAGGTAAAGTATTTATTTTGCACAAGTACTACTTTACTGAAAGGGGTGTAGATATAACTACACATTTTGGCTTTAAGTTCTACAGTGCAGGCTCAGATTGACTACATTGGCCAGTCATGGTCACGGCAATAATATAAGTTACATCAAGTCATTAGATAGATGCCATTGTGTTTGGATACTCTCAACAAGTTTAGCTATAGAAAAAATCCCCCTCTCTGGAGACGTCCCCAAAGCCAACATTTGCCCACAACTAACTGATAAACTATTTTGACCTATTAATAAAGTGCACTTTTTCAGAAAACTGGGTGTATGTGATTCATAGTAACTCGTCTTTGTTTTTTTTTTATTCGCACACATCTTTGTTAAATTACAATAATTTATTTTTAGATAAAACCCCAAAGCTATCCACATCTTATCTCTTTAAATGGACAATTAAACTCAAAACAGATTGCTTTACCTGCAGGGAGATCATATTAACTGAAGCCACACAGAGATTTAGTTCATTTTTTTACTTATGTGATGATGTTTAGATTAAAAATAAACCGTACCTGCTTTACTTGGTTAATTGAACTGTTTGTTAACTCCCCAAAGAGCAGTAAAAATAATATTCATGATATTCTAGAGAATATATTAAAATGGATTGGAGATATTAATGCATTTTAATGGCGACTAAATATAAATTATGCCCCGCTAGGAACAATGTATCAAAAGTTTCCTGCGATAAAATCAAAAGTATGCATAAATATAAATATGCAGTAAGGGGTGAAAAAAAGCAAAGGCGAACACTGATGAGCATGAGGATTTGACAAAGGATAGCTAAGGATAAGAAGGACACTTCAGATATGCAACGGTGGGAGGGGGTTGCAAAAGTTAATATTATGTAGTTTGTGGAGTTTTAGAAATGAATGTTAGATTAGACAAAGTATGCATAAATGGGGTTGATGGTAAAACAGAGCAAGTAGTTGAAATATTGTTAGGACTCAGACTAGGTAAAAGTATGATGAGAAAAAATGGTTGCGAAGTGAAAGGGAGTAAATGAAAAATGAAAGGGTTAATGATATTGCAACATACTCAGACTGGGCTAATGTGGTAAGTGGGGTTCCTCAGGGTTCAGTATTAGGTCCTCTCCTTTTCACCATATTTATTAATGACTTAGAAGTAGGACTGGAAAGTATTGTCTCCATTTTTGCTGATGAAATTAAGTTGTGCAAGCAAAAATTGACAATAGCTTAGAATTTTAAAGGGCCACTGTCGTTCAGGAAATAATTCATATGTTTGTGAAGTATTTAGTAAAGTAAAAAAACTAATGCACAAACACACAAATGATATATATACCTTTCTCCTGCACCTTAGATTTACTCCACTAAGATTATAAATTGCATGGCTATTTTTCCTTCCCAAATGCATCAATTTACATTTATTTGTATTAAATCTCACCTGCTATTTAGTTGCCCATTTTTTTAATTTATGCAAATCCCTTTGGAGGGAAAGTACATCATTTTCTGATTAATGTACTATTTTTTTCATATATACTGTATATGTAACTCTGTTGTCAAAAAATAAATCATTTAAAAATATTAAATATGGTTGACAAATTGAAAAAAAATCAGCAGACATACTGGAGTCGGTTGCCAGGTACTTCTCCAGTGGGTCACAGCATACAGCTCCTGGTATTCCTAGGTGGTCTCCCATTCAGGTACTGACCAGGCCCAACCCTGCATGGCTTCAGGGTGGTGTGATCTCTTGGTTCCCTGACTGGAACTGAACCCAGGTCACAGTGGGGAAAGCACTGAATCCTAACCACTGTACCACCGTGGTGTCACAATCTATCCTGCATAATAAATTTAAAACAATGGTATGCACCCTTTCACATAATATCAATAAATATATAATTTAAATGACAATTAACTTCCAATCTCACTAATGGAATATAATAGTGAATAAGACAATCACTGACAAAAATACATCCGCTCCTGGCATATACAATTAGTAGAAGAAACATTGCATGAAATACAGCATAGTCTCTGTATTTGTAAAACAATTTTCAAAATGAAATGTTTTCATGTTCTTCTTTTTACAATAAATGTAAAAAATGCTCTGATGGGAAAACAAGTGACATTTCCCATATTCTACCACATTAAGGGCTAAGTCACATAATACCATGACATATTATTATTATTATCCTTTATCTGTAATGTCCCAACACATTCCTTAGTGCTCGACGGGGTTAAGTACAAGGAAAAAACAAAAGAATGGAGCATCCAGTTTTTAAACTTAAAATCAAATGTACATAGTAGCAAGCATTATATACAGCCTTATTAAATTGCAAATCGGCCAATTGAAAAGGGCTCTATATAAGCACATAGCATATTTTTAGTTAGTGAAGACCTTGCTTTTGGAGAGAAGTTCACTAACTAAAAACTTCTGTAAAAAAATATGATGTGTGCTTATATAGAGCCCTATTCAATTGGCCAAATCACAATTTAATAAGGCTGATAGTGATGAGAACAATGTATGCCAGGCGTCATCAATCTTTTAATACAGTTTAATACCTGCCATCCACTTTTGATAGTAAATTTTCCTTAACGCCCACCAACGCCGCAGTAAGTCAATTTAAATCATATGACCCTAGCTAAGTACTACCTAGATATTTATCTGGTCCTGACTGCTGTCCCTAGGCTGGCTCACCAGCTCTCCAACCAGCCACTTGTCAGCGACTCCACCTAGCGATTTCCCACCTCCCACCATGAAGATTTGAATCGCCCACTAGTGGGAGGTAGGGACCATGTTGACCACCACTGCTGTATGCTAAGGCATCATGGACATGCATCATCTTTCATAATGAGGCAAGAGGGTATATATAAAAAGTCACTATTTACTCTATCTCTCAAGAAATTGTGAAATTAAAAGGCCACTGCAGTTGAAGAAAAAAAAAGGCACCTGTTTGTAAAGTATTTACCAAATTAACAACATCAGCAGCTATGTAAACCCTGGGATTATTTTATTTTTTGCAAAAATCGAAATTTCAGTACTAGAAACACTTTTGGGTTTATTACATCACATCCTGAGAGCTGGATGATGGGGGTGTTTATAGTTATCAGTAAAGGGTGGGATTAGGGGTAATATTATAAGATTTAAACTGATACCACGACCCTTCCCCCTCACTGACCCAGAAGGTGGAAGTTACAATAAGGCAACCATAGCTCTCCATAAATATAACCTCCCCTCTCTCACACCAACCTCCATAAGTGTATCGTGGATCTCTCCAGGGTAATGCAAAGGCATCAAAATGTAGTTTTTATTTCACAACTGACTTTATGAATTTTCCCTGATTTATTATGTTTTTTGTCAGACTCAAAGTTTAAAAAGAAAAAAATATATATATATATTAAATAAAAAGTACATCTGTGTTCACATTTGAATGTCTAAAGCAAGTTAAAAAACCTGCTTCCAGCGTCCTGAGAAAAACAGTTATTACACTGCACTCTGGGAAGCTGAGCTGGGATATGCAAATGTGCCCACAAATGCCTCGCTCTTCAATCCTAGCCATTATCAACCATGGCTTCCTTTAAGCTTATGCATGCTGTATTACACAGCTTTAATGCAAAGCCAAGGTTGGATTAAACACAGGCTGAGTATCCTATCCATGTACAACTGTTTCAAGCTTACTGGGATCTCAGCTTGTGTTGTGGAAATTATGAGTAGGTAGTTCACCACAACAATCATTTATAATATGGTGGGCAAAAGAGCGATAGAAGCCTCCAATAGTACAGTAAATAAATAGTACATCTGTGTTCACATTTGAACGTCTAAAGCAAGTTGAAAAAACCTGCTTCCAGCTCAGAATTCCAAGAAAAACAGTTATTACACTGCATTCTGGGAAGCTGAGCTGGGACGTGCGAATGTGCCCACAAATGTCTATATGTGTTTTCTTTATTGACCAGTGGTCTTTTAACCACAATGAGATAGGGTATAATGTTGTTGCTGCACAGTTTATGACACAATGAGTTGTTTGGCAAAACAGGATAAAAACAGAAACAAGTTGCCATCTAAGCAATAATCTAGAGTGGAATCCTTCTGTTCCTGGACTGCTACCGAGGCCTACAGAGCATATAGATATATAATACATACACTAGATGTCATGTGTCACAGTTATACAATACATTGGGAAAAATATATTTGCTGAATATAAAAACATACTGGAGGAGAGCCTGGGATGTTAGACAAACAAAATCTCATTATTATTACCTTTCATGAATGAAGGTAGTCTACAAACACCACCTCTCTAAGTTCTCCTGGATACTCATTACTAAACACTATGGGCCATATTCAATTTGAAGCCCGGAACTCGATTGCAGACGGCTGAATGTCTGTGGGCTCCCGTTGGTCTCCGATTGAGAGGCTATTCAATTGCTCACGACCACAAGTTACGGGCCCGAAGCCAAAACTGTAAATCATGCACTGGTTCAGAGCAGTTCAGGGCGGGAACATGATCAATTAAGCAAGCCCATAACTGCTCATTTTGAATCAGCCAATAGAAAATGAGACTGTCAATCACTTAGGTTCGGGGGTCTGATATGCGATCAGACTCGCAAATCCCCAAACTAAAGAATTATGAAAAAGAATGCCAATACTGTTCTAGTCCATACGGGTGGCCTGATATGTATTAACTCATTGATACCCAAGATCGATTTAACCCCGACATGACACATAAAAATATTTTTTATTTCCTGACGATTTGCAGTGCAGTAGTGATTTTTTATTTGCATTTATAGTGCTATGAATAGGTGTTTAACTCCCTTGCGGGTCCTCTCTAGCACTCGTTTTCTCCTTCATCGGCCGTTTACGGGTGTGAAAACAATTGCGGGCTTGGTAAAATTGACCAATTATATAGCGATTTGCTATTTTAGCCTTGCGAAAGTGAAAGATCAAAGGCTTCTGGAGGCTGTAAGTTAAGAGGTTAACCATCGCCATTTTTTCAAGCCCGTAACTCGGTAACCTTTCTGAGCCTGAAAAAAGACGCCAAATAATTAGCAAAGTAGCTTGCGACCTCACTTACGGGCTTCAAGATCTCCCAAAATCTCAATTGAATGGGGCTCAAGGATTCCTTGCTCACCTTGCCTTAAGGAGTGCAGCTATACCCCACTGCAGAGGCCCAAGAGTGGCCTGGTATTTTAGGGCAGGTTCACGTGTTTGAGTGAGACTAGACTGATATGCTATAGAATATTTCTTCCCTGTGAAGAGAACAAGTGAGGAACCTTACTTAGGTTACTTTGTTCTCAAACTGAGCATCTCTGACTTTGTTTTTGTTTACACCCAAGGATGGAGGAACTGTGGTGAATTTGTTCTTGTAGCCAATAAATCAAGTTGGTTTTGCGATGGGGGTGTTTACAGATTTTTCATGGTAGTGACACGTCTCCGAACATATCCTGATTATTGTTACCAAGCTCCAAGCTTCTAAAAGAGATTTGTAGAGGAAACCTTTGGAGTTTTGGAAGCTCAATAAATCATCTGCAAAAATGTTAGCAAGTGACCTCTCTAGACCGTCACCTACATACGACCAACTTTTATCCAAGTATGGTAATATTTTAATAACTTGGACATTTTTCTGATTAAACACTTTATTTAACTACACTATCCATTAGTTGAATCTTTTGCTCTTTTACACGTCTATGAAAACTTTATTTTTATGGTATTGGAGAAAAAGAAATCCAAACTTGAATAGTTTTAAAACGATTTTTCCTGATAAAAAGTGGAAAATGAACGGAAATAAATCACAACGGGAGATGAGCAGACTTGACATTCAGACTCAGTGACATTTACTTATCAAATATGGTATGGCTGAGATCCAGTGCTAGCTGCCGAATTGATCTCATTAGCTAAACTAATTGGTGATTATGCGATAGACATATACATTTCTCATTCTTCCATGATTTAATAATAAGGATCTCTTCTGTTTTCAGGGAACGAAGAAAACTAGACACAAACAACATTATTGTCAGTTATACTTTTATGATCCTGCCATTCGCTTTGGGTATAAAAATTCTATGGTGATTGATGGCATAAATTACATTTTTGCCGTTCCTGAAATGGCCCATAAATTCAGAATGTTTACTGCCGATTAAGAAGCATAAAACAGTGTGCATTGTGATGAAACTTGGAGTTATCATTTACTTTCCTCCCTGTGTTGTCTTACTGATACATTTTCTTTTCTTTTTCATTCATAAAAAAATAGGTATTATAGTTCATCTCATATTACACCTTGTCAATGTGTTTCTAATGGAACATAAAAAGTGACCTATTAGTAATGCAGACCACATAATATAAAAGAAAGTTCAATGAGTTGGCTAGAAACTTAAGTCTATTTCTTCACATTATCAAATCTTGACTGCAATATAAATGACATCTTGTAATGAGGCTGCCAACACTCAAGAAACTAATTTGAAGAGGTGCGTAAATGTGGTCCAATCTCTAATACAATATGTCTGTCATTTTATTCTTAGTAATGACACTTATGAAGTATAAAAAGTATATATATCTGTATTTATTCTAGAGAATAGTCTGTTCATCGTAGTATGGTATGTATATCTCTAGAATACCACTTTAAAAATTCTTTAACTATTATAAAACTACAAATACTTATTTATCTGACCAGCAAATAATAAAATATGTATGGTTTTGAAAAAAGATCTCACATATATTATAAAAGTAATTAACAGGGTCATATGTATAATTTTTAGGGGAAATTCAGAATCATCTCATGGGGAGATAGCGAAGATCGATATAAAGCGGATAAGGGTAAATGTAGGAGAAAGATACATTTGGGCAGATAGGGAGACAGAAACAGTCTATTTGCAGTAGAAAGAATACTTCAGGGATGGAAAAGGAGTGTAGATGTATTACTAGTGAGAGAGGAAGTAGTATAGGAGTATGGGAAATTATAGGTATAATGGCATGAGAAAAGAAGAAAGGTAGAAAGTGAAAAAGAAGGAAAGATAAATGGGAACAGATGGTAGAGGAGACAAAGTTATAATATGAGGAGATGGAGGGTTAAGGATAAGAGAGAGTTTGAGCATGTGGATGAGGTATGAACCCTGTTACCTACCCTGGTACCTCTACTTTTTTGGTATCTGACCACGGTAAACAAATAAAGGTTAATCTTATAGACTAGGCTTTTTGTATCAGTGCACAACCATTTTTTTTTAGACTCGAAGACAAGTTTTCAAACATAAGATTCAGGCATCTCCATTACGCCTGTAACAGCCTTTTTATTGTGAGAGGACTTAAAGGGAAGTTCTTGGTTAATGGCAGGTGTCATGAGGGTCAATAGAGTGTATGTACTTTGAGGGTTCATAAGGGCCCCTATGATTATTGTTAGAAGCCACATGGGGGGCATAGGGACCCCCATGGGTTAATGGACCCCATCTATCACAAAGCAGAAGGGGTGGGGAGAAGGGCCCAATGGCCCACTGAGTGGATGGGCATCTTTAGGGATACCCAGATTCATATAAAGTAGTGGGTCATAAACTGTGGTAGCTCCTTAACCCGCCTGGCGGTATGATTATGTCAGTATTTAGAATGTTAAAGGGGTACATTAAAAAAATACTGACATACCCATACCACCCTTTCCCCCTTATGCTCCTACCTTTCCCCCTTCCCTCCTCCCCCTATCCTTCTCCTTACTTCTCCCCTCTCCAATCACCTCGCTTTGCCCCTTCCCCTCCTCCTTTACCCCGTATCCTCCTCCCTCCATATCCTCCTCCTCATCCCTCCTTATCCCCTTATCCTCCTCCTTCCCCCCTTTTTCTCCTTCTCTTCCTCCCTTCCCTCCTTCCCCCCTCATCATCATCCTCCTTCTCCTTCCCCATTATCATCTTCTTCCTCCCCTCTCCTCCCTTTCCCCCTCCTTCCTTTCCACCTTCAGAAGCAATGATTTTTGGGTTACAGGCTGATAATCCCTGCAGTTGTCAAAATCGTAACTCCGACCCATCTAAGCCTTTGGTCTTTCAAGCCCCTAAATGTTACAATCGCAAATCGCTATTCCATTGCTACAATTCCTCAAGCCCGCAAATGTTTTCACACCCATAAATGGCAAATTTAGAAGAAAATGTTTCAAACTGAATAAAATAACACAAGAAAGTATCACATATATAGTTGTGAGTGTACGAGTTGTTGCTAACGCTGCGGCCTCGCAAAGCGAGCCCCCGGCCCTTGCGTAGCCAAAGGCGCTCCTTGCCAGCAACTGCGACCCTCGCAAACTTCCCGTCGCAGTGCAAATAACACGACACACAAATTACGACACTCGCTAAATTTTACTAGCAACGCAAACAACATACGACACACGTTCACACACATTACGGCCTCGCAACACTCGCACGCAACTCGCGAACATTACAAAATTAAAAACACAATACATACACACAGCACATACATACAAAGCTTACCTACAGCAAGAGGGAGCACCCAGGACCTCAAAAATGCAACTTACACCTTAATTTCACTCAAAATAAAAGAGTTTAGACACTAAAAAAATTGCTAAGCGACAGAAAAAATGGCCGCCGAACAAAACGAAAACGAGGCTACACTCGCAAACACCATACGAGACTCGTTAAAAGACATTACGACCTCGCAAACATCGGACTCAGCACGCCGACATACAAACATTTAAAACACACTAAATACACACAACACACACATAAAAAGCTTACCTACAGCAAGAGGAACCATCCAGCACCTCAAAAAAACAAGTTACACCTTCATTTAAATAAAAATAAAACACTGTAGACACTAATAAAATCGCTAAGCGAGAGAAAAAATGGCCGACGAAAAAAAACAAAACGAGGCTACAGCACTCTCAACACGTAAAACACCACAAGAAACTCGCAAAACACCACACGAAACTCGAAAAACACCACGAAGCACCGACGGATAATCTGCAAAGACGCATACCACAGATAACCCGCCATTTTATGCCAATGCGGAAGTACACCACTACGCTAACGGTTTGGTCTCGCGCACGCACACTATTACACTGCACACATTCATCACGCTTACACAGCAGCTCCACACCACTAATGCTGCAGCAACATCAAAACAGATTGCAGCTCTTCAACACAATGCTTCAAAATAGGTAAAGTATATTCATTTATTAATGTATTATATATTTCATTATTATACACCAAACAGCATTAGCTACCTTACAATTTCATTGCCGTCATTTTTTGACGGGCAATTCGCTAGTATAAAATAATATAAAATAAGACAAAAAAACTGCTTTTCAGTTTTGTATATATTACTCCAATATCTCACATCTGAAAATAATTTTCACATCCATAATATTCACGAGTTTCAAATGTAACTATTTATTATTATTATTATCCTTTATTTATAACGCACCCGCATATTCTGCAGCGCACTTACATTTTTTTAATAAACCACATTGACTATTACACTCTTATTTCATATAATTTGTAGCTCAGGTTTATACTTATGTGCACTTAACTAAACTAATTAAAGCAAGTCTATTCAATGCTGCATTATACATAATAGCGAAGCATTCATAAAGTAAAATAATAAAATATCACCTTCAAATAACTTATCTGCATCTAACAGTAGAATAATAACGACTTCACCCCCACATTATATACTCCAGACACAATTTCAGCCAATTCATCTCAGGACTCATGATGTGAATCGTAGACTTAGTATACAGTACATGTCTGTATGAATTGTGTGGAGAGAATCAGAAGTAATAATGGACGAGAAGGTTCACTGCGTCGGTTAAACATAGAAAAGTACATCAAATAGTGTAATAGTGTTGGACTGTGGAGTTTTATTAAATCTCACTTATTGAAAATATCTACCTGATGACAAGTTAGTCATACAAAGAATCACATTAAAAGTAAAAGTATAAAATACAGTAAATGACTCAATGTTACCAGAGAAATACAATACAATCTAGACATTATAAACTAAAAGACAATACATCTAAATTTTACCAGTGAAAATAACAAGCTATCGGTCTCTGAATCCCTTAAATTTATATAATTAATAGTAACTTGTTATGAGAAATATTTTTCTATTGTTCATTGTTATAATTAGCTATAGTGTATTTAATATATCTGTCCTATAAAATACAATTTTAAAATATCATTTATTGATCCCTGAGAACTGTAATGCTAATGTTAAAAACACACCTATTTAAATCCAAGCCCGTAATTACCTTCATACAGCCGTATGTCTGCGGGTTAAAAATATGCAACAGTTACAGAATCGAAGGCTAAAACCATATGCCATGAACCCGTAAGTAGCAATTCAGGGCAAGTAAGCAAGGCCGTAAGTTACAATTTAGACAGAGCCAATAGTAAATGAGACCGTCATCATGACGTCAGTAAATCATGGAGTTTATACTATGATTAATTATTATTTAGAAGTCCGATCTGCAATCTGATTCGCAATCCAGAAATGTAGCAATCAATAAAAATGAATAAATAAACTGGCCTAGTCCATGTGGGTGGCCTAATATGTATTAACTCCTTGATTCCTGGGACCAATATAACACGGAATTAAAACATAAATAAAATATTTTTTTAATTCTGATTTGCGATCTTGAGACTGTTCTGCAATTAATTCTAAAGTATTTCCTTGCTTTCCCAGTATTTTAAAGTACAATAGTGTGTTTATTTGCTTTTACAGAGTTAGGAATAGATGTTTAACCCACTTGTGGGTCCTATCTAGTACTCTAGTACCTTGCCATTAAGGATTTGAAGGCAATTGCGGGCTACATGAACGGATAAAGGAGTAGATAGGTAGATAGAACAGAATTAAGTTTTTGACATCCACAGAGATTTTTAGCCTGTAACTCGCAAATCGATTGCGGGGAGCTAAAAGAAGCCATTTAAATATCAGTAACTTTTATGGGCTCCAATAATTGGGATTTTGACAGTGTTTTGGAACCAGCAAAGTGACAGAGGTCATGAAACATATAGGTGTAGCATCTGAGACTCTTGTTTGGAGTGGTGGGTGCATGTACAAGCAGAGTAATCATCTACTCTTGTCCTCTGAATGTTTTACTAGGTTTGCATAACCTAAACCCATCAAACTTTTTTCTCTCATTAAAGCTGAACACCCAAAGGGAACTATCCATGAAAAAGACTAACACGTAAATTGGGTTAATAAAGGGTCACTGCTTTAGTGAAAACATTAAACACAATTGATGGCAGAGGTGGTTGCTCACCACACAGAAAAACACAACCATGAGTCTTCTAGAACCCCGTGCCCAATTAAACCCATGAACCAATTACCAAGTAATAATGGATCCCATTTGTTGGCACCCCAATAAAGTGAGCAGGATCCCTCGCCTCCCAGCTGTAACATATAAAAAGACACCATTCAAAGACGGATGATCAGACATATGCTTAGGGTACTAATTACTACCCCGCCCGGTCAAAATCCCCTTTTTCTATGGTATTCCAGGGGCTGCCTTTATAAGATGGACTCAATGACCATCCAGTTATAGAGTGGTTTCATGCCCCTGCTAAGTGTTGTTTTTGATGCTATGTTTGCGCTGCTTTCTGATGCTCTATAAACAACTTGCATGTTTGCTTGGCTTTTTATGTAATTGCAATAAAAACACATATTATGCTATGGGAGCCTAAATACCCTTCATGTCTCTGTTTTTACATAGTTTTGTTCAGGGATTTGTTAGACTTTAGCAGAAATCAAGACATTTGTAAGATTATGATTCCTATAGAATGGAGTTGCTAGAATCTATTAATTTAATCAAACATTGTAGAAAAAAAAACTATAGAACAATAAATTGATTTTTTTAAAATAGCTAAAGATGCCCAGTATCCAGATCCAAGAACTAGTCCACCGAGCCATTGCGGAAACTTAGTAGAAGTGGACAGGACTTTCACGTTTTTGTAAAGTGTTATGTTAATTGGATCAGGAACCATTACTACATCAAGAGTTGTTAAGTAAGTTAAACCATGTATGGGACCAGTTGGATTGATTAGCAAGGAAGATCAATATTGCAAAGGGGCAAACAATTGAGCATTATCCATCAAAACTGATAATAGGGGAGGCTCATCAGTCTACTACCGTCAGCTTTTTAAATTCCTAGTTATTGTCCACAAACCTCTACATGGCCTTGCCCATCCACACTTTGCCTTTCTAATCTTCTCTATGTCGTATGAAACCATCGACTCTCCAAATCCCTGATCACTAGCTACTTCCATGTGAAGCTTGTGCCCTATCCTGCTCCTTTTCTTTCTACCTCCTTACAACCCTTCACTAGAATAAACTCCCGCTACATTTAGACAGTCCAAACTGTCCAAACCTTCACACTGTCCAACCCTAGTACAACTTAAATAATTTCACCCTACTTCTCCTGATTTCATAATTTAAACTACTGAACCTGATTTTGCCTTTGCCCCGTTGACTGTTTTAGCAGCAAATCAATACACCACTTTAAATTATGCCTATTAATTATGATTGGCCATTTTTTTGCATTTATACATCAAGACGATTATGTACTGCTTTTATATAGAGACTTATTTCCACAAATAATTTCCCATTCGTAGAAAGTCTTGCATAGTCTTTCACATAAGGGTGCAGAAGACACTGCTTTGTAATATCCAAAAATGATAGTGTCAGCAAACCTACATAATGAAGTCACAACGGAGCCTTCTGATGTGTTTGCAAAGGATTCAAGGACTTATTAGTGTCATCTTTCCTATCACAACTGTGTGACCTTTCTAAATGTTGACACTAATAAATCATTGATTGTTCTGCAGTCACGACCTACGAATGCTCTTCTGATATTACATTATATATTTACATTCTCTAGTCTTTTATGTTTTACATATACCTTGAGCAGAAAAAAATAACTTTATGATAAAAAAAAAAAACAGAATACCATGAATTCCAGCATTTTATTGGCAGCCTTTTGCTTCTGTTGATAAACTCCAAGATAAAATTATATCATCTCAAAGTGTATTTTAGTTTATCTCCATTCAATGTAATATAATCAGGAAGTAGCAGCTGCTATTCTTATCAGATATTTTATTTCACCTATTCAAAAACACCTTTGGTTAACCTTTGGGCTAAGTGCCTCTATTCTGATATAAAATAGCATCTTTTTTAACCTTGTGATTGTTATCGGTCATCACATAACCTATATAAGCTTATGTTTCACCAGGGATTTTGCCTTCTGTTTCTGCAGATAACTAATAAAAAACACAATAAAAAGGTCATATTCACTCATATTTTATTGTTTAAAGGAAACACAAAGTCACATATTTTCTATCATGTATTTGAAAGAGTTTCACCAAAAAGTAAATCAGAAAAACATGAGGGATGTTTTGTAACCAGTGCCGGATCTACCTTTTTGGAGCCCCTAGGCAGTGAAGTGGAGGAGCCCCTGCGAGTGAGTATGCAAGTAATGCACTGGCCTAGCATTTAGGTTCCTTTGTATCTCTCTTGTTCTAGGTGGTTATCCCCTCGTAGCCAGTTTTTTGTTGTTTTTTAACTCTGTATATATTTCACAATATGAACCACTTGTATAATTAAATATTTGTAATTACATATCTTTACAAGTGATAACTTTTTTCATTATAATTTTGTCACGGCCACCACCAGACTTTAACCCTGAATGCATGGGTTTGTTGGGTTGTAAGTTTACGGGCATGACACAAGGGACTGCGTATCTTGATCTACAAACAAATACACTCATGTTGTTCAACTCAGCATTGGTCTGATCCCAATTACCTGCCGGTATTTAAGGCAGCGAGACCAACCCTCATTGCTTAATTGTTCTGCTCTAGGTCTACAGCTCAGAGTTTGTCTTGTCTTATTTCTTTATTCACAACCCTTAGATGGTTGCTGGTTACTCCTTGTTTACCACCTACCAAGATCCATGACCTGTCTGACAACATTACTCGTCTATATGTCTTCTTCGGATCTCCTTGCTTCTGTTTTCACCAGCATCTAGTCTGACAACTACACTTACTTGTATTATTGAGCTATAAGGATGCCTTTTTAAATTGCTATAATTCTTAATTCACTAAAAACAAACTTACATTTTCATGTAACAATATAATGTATGCTATTCCCCTCACAGCACTTGAAGCCTTCCTGATGATTTTATCTACTGTTCTGGATATATATATATATATATATATATATATATATATATATATATATATATATATATATATATATATATATATATATATATAGTGGATATAAAAAGTCTACACACCCCTGTCAGGTTTCTGTGCTGTAAAAAAATAAGACAAAGATAAATCCTAGTAAGAACTTTTTCCACCTTTAATGTGACCTATAAACTGTACAACTCAATTAAAAAACAAACTGAAATCTTTTAGGTGGAGGGAAGAAAAAAAAAGAAAAATAATGTGGTTGCATAAGTCTGCACACCCTCTTATAACTGGGGATGTAGCTGTGTTCAGAATTAAGCAATCACATTCCAAATCGTGTTAAATAGGAGTCAGCATACACCTGCCATCATTTAAAGTGCCTCTGATTAACCCCAAATAAAGTTCAGCTGCTCTAGTTGGTCTTTCCTGAATTTTTCTTAGTCGCATCCCACAGCAAAAGCCATGGTCCACAGAGAGCTTCCAAAGCATCAGCATCTCATTGTTAAAAGGCATCATTCAGGAGAAGGGTACAAAATAATTTTCAAGGCATTAGATATACCATGGAACACAGTGAAGACAGTCATCATCAAGTGGAGAAAATATGGCACAACAGTGACATTACCAAGAACAGGGGCTCCCTCCAAAATTGATGAAAAGACGAGAAGAAAACTGGTCTGGGAGGCTACCAAGAGGCCTACAGCAACATTAAAGGAGCTGCAGGAATATCTGGCAAGTACTGGCTGTGTGGTACATGTGACAACAATATTCTTTGTATGTCTGGGCTATGGGGTAGAGTGGCAAGACGAAAGCCTTTTCTTATGAAGAAAAACATCCAAGCCAGGCTACATTTTGCAAAAACACATCTGAAGTCTCCCAATAGCACGTGGTAAAAGGTGTTATGGTCTGATGAAACCAAGGTTGAACTTTTTGGCCATAATTCCAAAAGATATGTTTGGCTCAAAAACAACATGGCACATCACCAAAAGAGCACCATACCCACAGCGAAGCATGGTGGTGACAGCATCATGCTTTGGGGCTGTTTTTCTTCAGCTGGAACTGGGGCCTTAGTTAAGATAGAGGGAATTATGAACAGTTCCAAATACCAATCAATATTGGCACAAAACCTTCAGGCTCCTGCTAGAAAGCTGAACATGAAGAGGAACATTTAATCTTTCAGCATGACAACAACCCAAAGCATACATCCAAATCAACAAAGGAATGGCTTCACCAGAAGAAGATTAAAGTTTTGGAATGGCCCAGCCAGAGCCCAGACCTGAATCCAATTGAAAATCTGTGGGGTGATCTGAAGAGGGCTGTGCACAGGAGATGCCCTCGCAATCTGACAGATTTGGAGTGTTTTTGCAAAGAAGAGTGGGCAAATCTTGCCAAGTCAAAATGTGCCATGCTGATAGACTCATACCCAAAAAGAGGGCTTTAATAAAATCAAAAGGTGCTTAAACAAAGTATTAGTTTAAGGGTGTGCATACTTATGCAACCATATTATTTTATTTTTATATTTTTTTCTTCCCTCTACCTAAAAGATTTCAGTTTGTTTTTCAATTGAGTTGTACAGTTTATAGGTCATGTACCATGTACAGCACAGAAACCTGACATTTTAACAGGGGTGTGTAGACTGTTTATATCTACTGTATATATATATATATATATATATATATATATATATATATATATATATATATATATATATATATATATATATATAGTGCCACCGTATCCACTGCAAAGGAAACCATTGCTATTTCAAGAAGTGTGTACTCTATCTCCTATAGATCCAAGTGGCATTATCACTGCTCCTTGTGGGATGCTGCCCTTCTTTTTGGTTGGGATGAAGCATTTTTATCCCTTTTAAACCTGTGCGTTTGATATTATTGCGTATTAAAATGTATCACACTATTTCTTGGCATTTTGCAATTTTATTTCTTCACTTAATAATTTTAACTGAGATCTGAACCTGGTACTTACTAACTATCAATACTTAGCGGCTGTTTTACCTGAGCTTGTTGTCACGCATTTATTGCACTGTATAATTTGCAAATAGTTTTTACAAAGTAATAATTATTATTTTAATCCTGGTATACAGGTATAAGTAATAATAAACCAAACTGGCACTCTCGGCAGTGTGTCGGTGATATAAAAATAACCACATTACTTTTTATATGCAGCAGAATCTACAATTTTAATTTCTAAAAAACTACTTCCTGAAGTAGGAAAAGACATTGAGCCCTATTCTATCCGAAGGCCACAAATGTCTCTACCCAGTCATTTTTGCTACGGGTGTTTTTTTCTCCAAATGTGTAGATGTATTCTAATTACTCAAGCTCGCAATTTACTCCCTTAAACCGAAACTTGTAAACCCTGCCTTTTAAAGTAGGATTTCAGGAAGCGTGATCATTTGATCTGATAATATTGAGGCAAAACCGTAATTTAATTCTTAGACACAGCCAATAGTAAATGAGTCCGTCACCATGATGTCAGTAACACAGGGAAGTTACACGTAATCTGCAATTGGAGGCTTCAAATGAATTAGTGCCAATCATTAACTATAATAGTTGTCAAATATGCAAATGTTTCCGTCACACCAATGTTAAATTACACTGCGATGAGCAGGCAAACTCGCAATTCCCACTACTTGCGATGAGCGCAGCAGGGAGTTAGCATGCAATGACTTTCTCTAATGTTAATAAGGCGGTGAGAAAAAGACCCCCGGATGCATTAGCTACATTAGATTTAATAATAAATAAATTAATAAATAATAACAAAATAATAATAGTAATAATACAGTACTGAATCGTTACACCGCCATCTATCGGCGCTAAGGATTCATAACAAAGACTTATTTGGATGTGGAAATTTATGTTTCATTCATACAGCGCCATCTGTTGGATGTAAGGGTAAATCACAACAGTGGAAATACTTTTTGTAGCACCATCTATTGGATATAAAGGTGTAAGGAGTCATAACAATAAATGACAGTGCCATCTTTTGGATGTGGAAATATAGGTTGCATTCTTACAGCGCAATCTGTTGGATATAAGGGTAAATGACAACAGTGGAAATGTTTTTTGTAGTGCCATCTATTGGATATAAAGGTGTATAATACCAAGAAGCCCCATTCTTCTAACGCCACTTATTGGAGATGAGGAAGTAAAGTAGAGGGGAGAGAGGCTTGCAATGAGCTCCAAAGGAGCTCATTTCATTGCTCGCGATTACTGCCAAAGGTGCTCATCGTGCACCACGTAAAGTAGAGGGGGGGTTGAGGCTCGCAATGAGCGCTGAAGGTGCTCAGTGAGAAGCATGAAAGGCCTGCAATGATGGAGGAGAGGCTCGCAATGAGCGCCGAAGACTGCAAGGAGTGAGGCCCGCAAGTCAGAGGGCCTCGCATTGTGTTTTAGAAACAGCATTGCCAAATTGTATTGCCGTCATTTTTGTTGGGCAAGTCGCTAGTAAGTAATATTTGCCTATCAGGCCCGCAATCTATAAAATGCATTAAATCATCTGTTTTAGTCCATGTGGGTTTCATGATATGTATTAACCGCTTGAGTCCAGGGATCAATATTACTCAGAAATAACAGTTAAAAAAAATGTTTTACTTGCATATTTGTGGGTTTGAGACTGTTCTGCAATTAATTAAAATTTCTTTCCACACCATTCTGTGTTTTTAAAGTACAGTATTGTGTGTTTAATTGCTGCTACAGCTCTGATAAGTGTTTGAAAAAGTCTTTGAGAGTCCTATTTATACTCACAATATTTTTAACAGTAAAGTGATCATTTTTTAATTTTTGGGTCTGATTTAATTTGCGAGCTAGCACTACGGGTCTAATAGAATATAGATTTTGTGTATGTTTAATTAGTTAGAGCTTGTAATATTCAAGCTATGCTAAAACCAATGGAATTCTAAGGCTGAATTGGAGTCTTTGCCTGGCCCGTAGTGATTGTGGGCAGGAAACTCATAATCGTATTGTGAGTGGCTAATAGAATATGTGGCAATATTAAGAGTTATTTTAAGTGTGCATACATTTTCAAATTGGGCAACAGAATAGGGCCCTTTGTTTGTAGAGGAAGCTGCTATCTTCACAATGGAATAGTATATATAAAAAATGACCACAGTGGTTTGCTGATAGAGGCCAGATTGCAGGAATTGGAGAATTACATTGATTAAATAACATTAATTGATTTAATTACATGATGCAGTAAAATAAAATAAAAAAAATATTAAGAACAGATAGTTGTTTTGGTCCTTGACAAAATTAAGTTGGATGTAGAAGATGAACTAAAAAAATCTTCATAGATGAATTACAGATTTTGGAAAATCCCAAAGGGATTCTTTGTCATTATCTTGTAAGACTGAAGCAGTTAATGTCTATCTAGATAGCATATATCATACTTGACTTTGGAAACCAAGCCAAAAATCTTCATCGACCTCATTTGCCTTGTAGAGCATTTTGGTGTCTATTAATATCAAATAAGGTCAATAAAACTAGGACAGTGCAGCAGAATATATATGTCTCAGAAAAAAAACTAAGACAATGGAGAGATTGAAAAGCTATTGAAAGTGCTGACACTCTTCAGATCTAGATATAAAGATGAATTGCCTATTCAGTCTATTAATGTAGGAGTTAATTAGTTTCGATTTCACTTTTTTCTCTCTAATTGTCTTCACTTCAAAGCAGCAGAAGGTTGTCAATTTTGAAAATAAAATCAGATCCTTCCAATTTTCTCTCTTTAAATGTTTTATAGTAGTAGTACGTGATGTAATTAGGTATAAATAGCTTTGTATAGAAGAGTTACATTATGTTGTACGTTTATGACGATGGATGACTTAAAATGTTTTCTTTGTGTTAGTTTTATGATATCTCAGTGTGATAGGCAATCAGATGACTTGAATGGGAAGGAGTTAAAGGCATATGTAAGTTCCCTGGATTATGAGTGCATTTGATAGAGGAGAATCAGTAGTGTATGAAAACATTTTTTGCATGAAAAAATACTATAATAAAGTTTTAAACACTTTCCTTGAAGTTAGCAAAATGTCTTGTAATTTCTGACAGTTGAAGATTAGAGTTAACACTGCCTCCAAACCTATGCTAAATTAGTATACAATTCATAATTTGCTTTGGCCAATCAGGAGGAGGATCAGGCAGCTGATGCATTTGTATCAAGCTCTGGGGTTCCTGGGTGTGCTGTAAAGTCTCTCTACCAAAAAGGTCAAACGTATCTGACTGCCTTCCCTGTGTGTACTTGGTTATGTAAGCTCCATGTGGGTGTGCAAAGCTGGATTTTAGTTTCCTGTCCATAACTTTGTAAGTACACTGAACCTTTCTATATAACACATCTTTTTCTGATAGGCACTGCATATTTCTTACCAATCATTTGAAACCCAGGAAACTTAAATATACCTTTAAGAAGTTGATTACTTAACACGCAGAGTATACTCTAACTTATCTGAATATGTGTAGCATGGTTCATGTGTGGGATGGATATATCTACGTATTATGTGTTGTGTGTCGCAGTCACAGGAGACATCATCTTGTAACTTGTAGTATAATGAGTAAAATTAAGGTTTCTTCTGAGTTGGGCCACAAGACTTGGTGCGTTTCATTCATTCTGACTTGAGAGCCAAGACTTCCATTTATTCTATAATCAAGAGTGGGTGTTTTTCTTAAATGGATTATTTGCCTTTTTTTTTTAACATATGCATTAATATATTAATATTTTAAACCTGATGTTATCATTTAACTTTAAAAAAGGAAAATCTTCCAAAACTAAAATACAAGAAGTTCATCTAGGTTAATTGCTGGCTTCCTGCTCCTCCCACTAACATCCTGTTTCTTTGCTAAACCACAGTACGGTTGTTCCAGATAGTTAGTGCTGGGAGCATGAAGTCAGCGGGTAGTAGACTTTTAATTTAAGATTTATAATATAAGTTAAAATATAAATTTATTTACTTAGAAAATATAATCTGAAAATCCATTAAAGAAAATATTTTTAGGTGAAGCTAGTATTTTGCAAGCCTATAATTGCATTTAGTATCAGTAAGCATAGACCATAATATTATTGCTAAACTTGTGAAAGCCCAGCCACCCAATACATAAAGCTAGATCTGCAAATATACAAATTGTGATAGGTAGATTGCGGAGGCAGCAAACCCTACGTAGACTTAACTTTGACTATTTAAGCTTTTAGTTCACATGTTGGCGTGGCAGATATTTGCTATTCAACATGTTTGAATGTAGCAGTGAGGTACAAGTGACACCTACTTGTAGAGTGGTAGATCTTTTGATCCCAAGTCTGAGCTCCCTATGCTAGAGGGTGCTTACAACCTGGTAACCCACATTTAAATGTTTGCACTTTCTAAATAACAACCTGTTAGGACAGCTGAATCAATAAATAAATATCAATTGGGTATTTCTAAGTTTCCCTGTTTTTCACTTTTTCTAATCTAACACATGCTGCTTATATCAGACACACACACACACTACATTGAGTCATTCTATACACATACAGAATTATTTTATTTAAAAATAAAACTTGATTTCCACTCCCCCAGAGGTGCTTACATAGACAGAGCGTACCTACCAATAGAAACACTGCATTGGGGTACAGATTTTAACCCTTTACTAACCTTCAAGCCAACAGTAGCACAATGCAGATGATCTACAGAGCAGTGTCTGGGCTCCCTCTGCTTCCTATCACAGACTGGTACAATGTATTAGCTGCCTGTGACAGGCCAAAACAAATTATGAATTTTTTTGCTAGTTTTAGCAGGGATTTCCTTTGAAATGTATCAAACTTTGGGGTATGTATAATAATGTTTATTTTTGGCATTTTTTCATGCAAAAATGTTTTCTTACACTACTGATTCTCCTCTATCACATGCATTCATAATCCATGAAACTTAAATATACAGTTTAAACACAATAATTTAATTAAGAAATGTTACAATATCCAACACAAGTTCACGTGTCATAAATTAAGGAATCACTGCATACTTTTATTTAATGTTTACTATTTTCTTAAGATCTATACTTAAATATAGGCATAATGTTTTAGAAGTAAAAAAAAAAAAAAACTCACGCCGTAATTTTTTTCCCCTTTATATGAGATTATGCTGCAGTGTAATCTACCATTTCAGTTTCTGTTGATGGACTTCCTAAGGTAGGAATTTACTTTAAATACATAAGAAATATCTATCCACACAATGGAAATTTTATGGCTAACCGTGCCAGTACCCCCCCTCCCCTGTGTCTCTTTCCCCATATCTCTTCTCCCCGTCCTGTGTGTCTCCCCCCTGTATCTCTGCCCCTCTCTCTTGTGTCTCTTCCCCCCTCCTCCTTCCCCTGTGTCTCTTCCTCCCACTATCTCCCCTGTATCTCTTCCCCCTTGCCTGTATCTCTTTCCCCATATCTCCCTGTGTCATTGCCCCCTCCCCTGTGTCTCATCCCCCTCCTCCCTCCCCTGTGTTCCTCACCCACTTCCCTCCCCTGTTTCTCTCCCCCACTCTCTCCCCTGTATCTCTTCTATGCTCCCCTGTGTCTCTTTCCCCAATATCACTTCCCCATCCCATGTGTCTCCTCTTGTATCTCTGTCCCCTCCCATGTGTCTCTTCCCCCTCCTCCCTCCTCTGTGTCTCCTCCCCAACTCTCTCCCCTGTATCTCTTGCCCCCTCCCCTGTGTCTCTTTCCCCCATATTTCTTCCCCCCATCCCATGTGTCTCCCCTGTATCTCTGACCCCTCCCCTGTGTCTCTTTTTTCCCTCCTCTCTTCCCTGTGTCTCCTCTCCCACTCTCTCCCCCATATCTCTTCCCCCCAGTCCCATGTGTCTCCCCCTGTATCTCTGCACCCCTTCTCTTTGTTTCTTTCCCCCTGCCCCATGTTTCTTTCCCTCTCCTCCACCGCGTGTCTCTTTGCCCCCTCCCCTGAATCTCTTTGCCCTCTACCCGTGTCTGGTGCATAGGGGCAAATGGGCAACCACCCTCCCAAAATGACTGCACTGACTTAATCCCCCATCACTCACTTAACTGTATAATTGATATAATAAAAAAATAAAAAAAAGTTTTATCATAATCAATATTCTGTTTTTTAATAGCTGCTGTTGTCACTTTAAATTTAAAAACCCTCTGTGCTGCAGTTAAACACACTGTCTTATCACATCTAGCCCCTGCTGGTGACTTGCCTAAACTGTTTGGGTCTATGCCAAAACTGTGCTATAGCAGATAGAGCTGAACCTGTCTGTCAAACACAGCATCACCCAATCACAATGGCCAGGACAGAAAAGTTCTGTATCACACAGGGACTGCAGCTCTTACAGTCTCCCTGGAAGTGAATACATTGGTGCAATCTCAATAAAGTTTATTGAAAAGAAACAACTCCCAGATCACAGTGCATGCAGATAGAGGTAGCTGCGTGTAAAGCTTCAGTTTTCTCAATACTCTGGTGGTCTTATTGATTCTGACTACCCAGCTCCTCACACCAAGCTTGTGACCTGTCTGTCACCACCTCGGCGTATACTAGACAGAAGCAGCTGCAGAGCTCAGGTGTGTCCATATGCCTCTCTGTGTCTTGCTGTTGTTGTTCTGTCCTTCAGTCGTGTCTGACTCTCAGTGACTACATGGGTGCAGCACACCAGGTACACCTGTCTGTGTTTCTGGTTGTGCTTATCCATTTGGTTTTCATGTCAAAGATACTGGAGTGGGTTGCCAGTTCCTATTCCAGTGGACTGCATTTTGTCTGACCTCTCTTAAATGACCTGCTCATTTTGGGTGACCCTTCATGATATAACTCACATCTTCATTGAGGTAACAAGTCACTTCACCATGACAAGGTAGCGATCCAGATGGGGTCCTATGTCTTAGTCTCTCTCTATGTCCATATGTATTTATAAGGAGAGGGTATACTTACTTTTGGGGAAGATCTCTTATTGTATGTGTAAGATATATATAATGTGCATGTGCATATATATATATATATATATATATATATATATGTGTATATGTGTCTATATATATATATATATATATATATATATAGATACAGTATATATAAGTGTGCGTATATATATATATATATATATATATATATATATATATATATTTGTGTGTGAAGGAGCAGAATTAGAATATATTATTTGCTAATTAACCACTCAAAAAGTTTTTGCAACTTAATATTAATTATGTAAAGGCAGCCTATAAACTGAATAAATATTGTTTTTAAATATTTTTGCAAACACATAGATTTTATCAATTTTATCAGATTTTATTTTTTAAAGATAATAATGTTTAAAACGGAGGAAGAAACATCGCCCTGTCCTTCTGTAGGTGCAGGATGTTCCTCCCACATGCTGTTTAGTCTCTGTTTGTCTAATTAATCTATTTGCTCATTTAACAAATTATTTATTGATGCAGTTTTACTCTCTCAGTATATTTGCTGCTATCAAAGTATCTGTATCAGGAGAGGGGTAGAAGGATATATTCCTGTCTTTCTTATGGGATCACTTTTGTGGGTGGAGACTGTGTAAATAGGCATGGTCTATACATGTTGTGGTAACATGTTGTGAAGGGGAGGGGTTTATATTGTTGGGTGGAGTCAATTGGAGGGGCCAAATCTTTGTTTTCCACCCTACCAAGTTGGAAAGTCACCAGCCGCCACTGGTCTTTCCCCCCTCCCCTGTGTCTCTTCTCTTCTTCTCCCCCTCCTCCCAAAGAGGGAGAGAGAGAGAGAGGAGAGAGAGATGAGAGAGAAGAGAGTGAGAGAGAAGAGATAGTGAGAGAAGGGAGAGAGAGAATAGGGAGAGGGAGAGAGAGAGGAGAGAAGATAGAGAGAAGAGAGAGGAGAGAGGGAAGAGAGGAGGGAGGGATGATAGAGAGGAGAGAAAAGATATGAGAGAGAGAAGAGAGAGAGAGAAGAGAGATAGTGAGAGAAGGGAGAGAGAGAAGGGAGAGAGAGAAAGGAGAGAGAGGAGAGAAGAGAGAAGAGAGAGAGAAGAGAGAGAGGAGAGAGAGAAGAGAGGAGATAGAGAAGATAGAGAGGAGAGGAGAGAGAGAAGAGAGAGAGTAGAGGAGAGAAGAGAGGTGAGAGAAGAGAGATAGTGAGAGAAGGGAGAGAGAGAATGGAGAGGGAGAGAGGAGAGAAGAGAGAAGATAGCGAGAAGAGAGAGAGGAGAGAGAAGAGAGAGAGGAGAGAGAGAGAAGATAGAGAGGGGAGAACAGAGAGAGAAGACAGAGGAGAGGAGAGAGAGAAGAGAGAGAGAGAGGAGATAGACGAAAGAGAAGAGAGTGAGAGAGAAGAGATAGTGAGAGAAGGGAAAGAGAGAAGGGAGAGGGAGAGAGAGAGGAGAGAAGAGAGAGGAGAGAAGATAGAGAGAAGAGAGAGGAGAGAGAAAGGGAGAGAGAGAAGAGAGGTGAGAGAGGAGAGATAGCGAGAGAAGGGAGAGAGAGAGAGGGGAGAGGGAGAGAGAGAGAGGAGAGAAGAGAGAGGAGATAAGATAGAGAGAAGAGAGAGAAAGGAGAGAGAGAAGGGAGAGAGAAGGGAGAGAGAGAAGAGAGGTGAGAGAGGAGAGATAGTGAGAGAAGGGAGAGAGAGAAGAGAGAGAGAAGAGAGGAGAGAGAAGATAGAGAGAAGAGAGAGAGGAGAGAGTGAAGAGAGGAGATAGAGAAGATAGAGAGGAGAGGAAAGAGAGAGAGAAAACAGAGGAGAGGAGAGAGAGAAGAGAGAGAGAGAGGAGAGAGAGAAGAGAGAGAGGGAACAGAGAGAAGATAGAGAGAAGAGAGGTGAGAGAGGAGAAATAGTGAGAGAAGGGAGAGAGAGAAGGGAGAGGGAGAGAGGAGAGAAGAGAGAAGGTATAGAGAAGAGAGAGGGGAGAGAGAAGAGAGAAGAGAGAGAGGAGAGAGAAGGGAGAGAGAAGGGAGAGAGAAGAGAGAGAGGAGAGAGAGAAGTGAGTTTGAGAAGAGAGATAGTGACAGAAGGGAGAGAGAGAAGGGAGAGAGAGAAAGGAGAGAGAGGAGAGAAGAGAGAAGAGAGAGAGAAGAGAGAGAGGAGAGAGAAGAGAGGAGAGAGAAGATAGAGAAAAGAGAGAGAAGAGAGAGATGAGAGAGAGGAGATAGAGAAGATAGAGAGGAGAGGAAAGAGAGAGAGAAGAGAGAGAGGAGAGAAGAGAGGAGAGAGAGGAGAGATAGTGAGAGAAGGGAGAGAGAGAATGGAGAGGGAGAGAGGAGAGAAGAGAGAAGATAGAGAGAAGAGAGAGAGAGAAGAGAGAGAGAGGAGAGAGAGAGGAGAGAGAGAGAGGAGAGAGAGAAGAGAGAGGAGAGGAGAGAGAGAAGAGAGAGAGAAAGGAGAGAGACGCAAGAGAAGAGAGTGAGAGAGAAGAGATAGTGAGAGATAGAAGGGAGAGGGAGAGAGAGAGGAGAGAAGAGAGAGGAGAGAAGATCGAGCGAAGAGACAGGAGAGAGAGAAGGGAGAGAGAGAAGAGAGGTGAGAGAGGAGAGATAGCGAGAGAAAGGAGAGAGAGAAGGGAGAGGGAGAGAGAGAGGAGAGAAGAGAGAGGAGATAAGATAGAGAGAAGAGAGAGAGGAGAGAGAGAAGGGAGAGAGAGAGAAGAGAGGTGAGAGAGGAGAGATAGTGAGAGAAGGGAGAGAGAGAAGGGAGAGAGAGGAGAGAAGAGAGAGAGAAGAGAGAGGAGAGAGAGAAGAGAGGAGAGAGAGCAGAAAGAGAGGAGAGGAAAGAGAGAGAGAGGAGAGGAGAGAGAGAGAAGAGAGAGAGAGTAAAGAGAGCGAAGAGAGAGAGAAGAGAGAGAAGAGAGAGAGAAGAAAGGTGAGAGAGGAGAGGTAGTGAGGGAAGAGAGAGAGAAGGGAGAGAGAGAGGAGAGAAGAGAGAAGATAGAGAGAAGAGAGAGAGAAGAGAGGAGGGAGAGAGAAAAGAGAGGTGAGAGAAGGGAGAGAGAGGAGAGAATAAAGAGGAGAGAAGATAGAGAGAAGAGAGAGAAGAGAGAGAGGAGAGAGAGAAGATAAAGAGGGGAGAAAAGATAGAGAAGAGAGAGGAGAGAGAGAAGAGAGAGAAGAGAGAGAGAAGAGAGGTGAGAGAGGAGAATTAGTGAGAGAAGAGAGAGAGAGAAGGGAGAGAGAGAGGAGAGAAGAGAGAAGATAGAGAGAAGAGAGAGAGGAGAGAGGAGAGAGAGAGGAGAGAAAAGAGAGAGAGGAGAGAGAAGGGAGAGAGAGAAGAGAGGTGAGAGAAGGGAGAGAGAGGAGAGAAGAGAGAGGAGAGAAGATAGAGAGAAGAGAGAGAAGAGAGAGAGTAGAGAGAGAAGATAGAGAGAGGAGAAAAGAGAGAGAAGAGAGAGGAGAGGAGAGAGAGAAGAGAGAGGGGATAGAGATGAGAGAGAAGAGAATGAGAGAGAAGAGATAGTGAGAGCAGGGAGAGAGAGAAGGGAGAGGGAGAGAGAGAGGAGAGAAGAGAGAGGAGAGAAGAGAGAGGAGAGAAGATAGAGAGAGGAGAGAGAGAGTAGAGAGAGAAGATAGAGAGGAGAGAAAAGAGAGAGAAGAGAGAGGAGAGGAGAGAGAGAAGAGAGAGAGAGGATAGAGACGAAAGAGAAGAGAGTGAGAGAGAAGAGATAGCGAGAGAAGGGAAAGAGAGAAGGGAGAGGGAGAGAGAGAGGAGAGAAGAGAGAGGAGAGAAGATAGAGAGAAGAGAGAGGAGAGAGGAGGAAGAGAAGATAGAGAGGAGAGAAAAGAGAGAGAGGAGAGAGAGAAGAGAGAGGAGAGAAAAGAGAGAGAGAGGAGAGAGAGAAGTGAGAGAAGAGAGAGGATAGGGAAGAGAGAGAGGAGAGAGAGAGAAGAGAGAGGAGAGAGAGAAGAGAGGAGAGAGAGCAGATAGAGAGGAGAGAGAGAGGAGAGAGAGAAGTGAGAGAAGAGAGAGGATAGGGAAGAGAGAGAGGAGAGATAGATGAGAGAGGAGAGAGAAGAGAGAGGGGAGAGAGAGTAGAGAGAGAGAGTGAGAGAAGAGAGAGGAGAGAAGATAGAGGGGAGAGTGTTGTAGCTTAATGGAAGGCCTGGGTGAAGATCATGGTTTCAGTCTCTTTTTGAATATGTCCACATTTAGAGCCTCTCTGATTGAGCTCAGTCACACAGGATGAGGTAAAAAAGAAAATACAATCAATCATTGACGAATAATTCCATATATATAAGTTGAAAATGAGTATATTTGTATATTTGTTGCCTTCTAAAAACATATTGCTCTTTATCTAATTTAGTTATTTAAGACCATATTAAAAAAATCACTGATAGCAGTCCTTTAAAAATAATGTATTTTTCAACATGTTTTGCAAACTAGATATATAAAGCCCAAGCTGCAAGGATTGCTGAATAAAAAAATACTAATTGGGAAACCATAAAATAAACAAATATAAATACTTTAAGAAATGTTACAGTATACAACATAGACATTTGCCCTCTACTTAAATAAATGTATAATTCAATGTTTTAACCTAAAGTTAAATTTCAAACTTTATTTTATTAATGCACCTTTTTTCGGTATATACTATGGAGCAAGTAAATGAAAATAAAACCTTAACGCGGTGCCTTAGTTTCCCCTCTATACACAGAGTTACTGGTGTCTGCCTAATGAGAAGTGGCACCGTTCTTATTTGAATGGACTCCGGCTTTGACTTGCTGAACGCTGCCTGTCCCGCTCAATAAGTCTGCTCTAATTCATTTCTGTGGGCGAGGAGTCAGCAAATAAATTTGCTTTAAAAACAAATCACATGAATATTTGGGGTATTTTATAAGCCTAATTTGTCAGGAGAAATGTATTTCAGTTAAATAACTGCAGGCTGTGCAGAACATTGGGCAAGCACAGTGTGTCTGTTCTAAAAACATTAAGTATTTGGTTTATTTATTTTACTTAATGGCAAACAGTGTATGAAACCAAAGTTAGTTTTCAAGTTTTAATTAAAAGCATTAATTTAAAGTGTTAATAAACAGTGTCCTCCCTTTTTTTTTTACCTCTAAAGGGTTTTAAAATGTCAATATAAATGTCATTACATGGGACATGATTAATGACATCAGCAATGACATCACATGATAAATTACATCATCCATAACATCACAATGGATCCTGTATGACATGGAACTTTTGTTAAATATTATCTGCCATCTTTGTGGTTGTTGTTCAGTCCTTCAGTCTTGTCTCACCGTGATCTTCTAGACTTTAGCATACCAGTTTTGTTATCAACTGCTGCTCTTCCGTGATTATTATACTTATCTAATTTATTTGTAACACGCCAACATATTCCATAGCGGTGTACATGAGTTACGATCAAGGCAAAAACAATAGCAGTATTAACACACTGCAAGGATGGAAGGCCCTGTCTTTGAGCTTAGAATCCAGTGTCCAACGAACTTTCCCAAAGCACCATGCAAGATTAAAAACTCCCAAACTTGCTATCTATCCATCTTATCTTCTGCCATCCACATTTCCGTCTCCTTCCAGCTTTCCTAGCATCATAGTCTTCTCTAGGGATTCCTTGCCTTGGATTGGTTTGAGTATGGATTGGTTTGTTCTTCTTGCAACCCAGGGAACTCTCAATAGTTTCCACCTACACCACAATTCAAAAGTGTCTATCCTCCTGTGCTCGGCCTTCCTTGTGGTGCAACCCTCACTCTCCTAAACAGGCCTTTGTAGACAATGTGATATATTTGCTTTATATATTGTCCACATTATACATAGCTTTCCTCACAAGAAGTAAATTACCTCTGATTTCCTGGCCACAGTCACCATCAGCAGTAATAAAAAAATCTGTCATCTTAGTCTCATTTTCTTAAAATTGTAAAATAAATTCACTTTACCAATATGACCTAATATCCAAAATGGAGGTGGTTTTCACATTAAAGCTCTGATCAAATGTATATGCATTACCATGCACCCATTAATATATCCTAATCACTTGGCCCATCTAGTCTATCATCTACCTTCTCTCCCACAACCCATTCCTATCCTCTACCCCTCTGCCCCATTTCTATCTCATACTCTCCTTACCTACCTGCTTTAAAACATCCAAATTTACTTGTTTTTTGGCCATCCCAATGTACATTCACTTAGTGGCTCTCTCTTTCTGTCATGGCTAGAATCGATGCAAGAAGGATGGGAAAATAAGCTACATTATGTACTTACTATAAATTGAAGCGTTTACTTTAATACTTAAAAGGCTTAAAAATGGGATTCTACTACATAAAATTCTTAAAAATGAAATTCTCCTAACATATACTGTAGTATAGATTTACATTAACTTAAATTAACACTTTAGAGGCAACCTTTAAGTTTTTCAGATAAAAGCTGTGAATGACCATCAAAGGTTAATCATATAACCAAAACATCAAAGGAAATGATGGATATTTGAAAGTATATTTTACTAAACAAACAAGTCTATTATTCTAACATGTTCATGACATTTAAGCCCCATGGATTTTTAGAAGTTTTGCTTCGTGATTTTATAAAAGTCTCTAAAGGTTAAATTTCCCATCTGTACAACCAAACTGTCTACACTGTAAAATATAAATGATCAAGCCATAATTACAATAGCGTATGAGGATGAGATGTATATTAAATGTTATTGGATTAATGGTTTAAAAATAGAACATAAAAATTAAGGTTCGAGACAAGATGTTGAGTAACTAGGATTAAGTATTTGTCTTTATCCCATTCTCCCATTGTGTTGAGATTTGTTTGGTATTTCAGGAGCTGGTCACCTTCATTCCCAGACTAAACATTACTGTCTTTTGGGATTGTATATGATAATTAACATAACAACCGTATTCCATTAATACAGACAGAAAATAAACTGTTAGATTTTAAGGGCAGAAGATTTTTACCCAAAAATTAGCTTTATTGGCAGCATTTTTTGTTTGGCTCTCATTTGGTTGTTCCAAAAAGATTAGCTTCACTAAATTGTTAATTTTGTAACATTTCTTAAAGCTTACCAGACTGAAATGACCAGTAAGCGGGTACTTACACCTGAATATTTTTCAAACCATTCTCTTGCATTCCTCTTTATAAAGAAATCCCAACTCCCGTAACAACCTTTTTTTGCAGAGGTAAGTAAGGTTTAAGGAAAAATATGACACTCCCTTAATACTCTGAAATAAACAGGTTTAGTAGAAACACAGACTGACTAGATTTTGATACAGGGAGACTAATCAATATTTTATCGAATAAATATTATAAATATGAAACATTACCTTTATTCACTAAAATTAACCTTGTATCAAAATTGCCATTTTTTTATATTATTATTATGAATAAAGTTTACTTTTATAACTAAATCCATTCATTTATTTAATTGTATGTAATTATTCAGGAAATCTACAATAAAAAGATTTCTAGATTCTTATTTTTTTAATTTATTCATTTATCCAATATTATTTTTTTTTGTATTTCATTATATATTTTTTGATTCATTTTATATCTACATTGCTTGTATATTTAAGTTAAAAAATTAAAATGAAAAATTATATATGACATTAAATTATACTTTCAGTTTTACATTTTCTTTTATACCATTCTGGTAATTATGTGAAATATAATGCAGAAACATTATTTATAATTTAATTGTAATTTTTGTAATTCCCCTAGTTCTTTCATCCTGATTCAAAAATATAGCAGTATATTATATTATTCCTTCTTAATGCCATTTGTTTACTATTTGAATTAATATGAACATCTTAATTATAAAACAGTTGGTCCAATCAAATTGCGGTTATTCTAGTAAACAATTTAGGTTGTCATCTGCTGTTTTGATTGAACAGTTCCTTGGTACTCTGTTATCAGAGAACAGAAGTTTAACAAAGTGTTCCATCTGGCTTTGTGAGTTTATAATCTTTCACAACACTAATCTGTGTCTTTTAGGTTTGCCATATTTTTATTTAAATAGCTTCATTCTTGGCATTTACTTAAACAAGTTTGTTGTTTTTACATAAAGAATGAAATAATTATTTCTGCTTTAAAAAAACAGCATTTTTGCATCAAAAAATGATAAAATTCTCAAGTGTGTTTTAAATTATTTCTATGCACAATCTGTTTTCTGTGCATTTATAATTTTAGCAATATATAATTATGTTATAATTATTAGATATTTTATAAAATGGTGCATAGTAAATCCTTCACTTGGCCTTATATTAGAATTATTCCATATTTTATCTAATGCAATGCAGGAAATACAAAATGTATATGTCCTTTACATTAGAAAGTTACTTATTTTCGAAATATTTCATTGTGAGTGTTTTTTTATTCTACCCAGTTTCCAATTCAATATAAAGCATCTAATTTTGCAGAGACAGACACTTCTTTCTACCATGTGACTAAAGCCACTATATCACCAAATCAAAAAGTCACCTTTCCTGCGACCTTGGAGTTCTTCATAATCGAGACTGAGGATTGAAATGATGACAGCCGAACAGCAATCACACAACCAAGAGGTAGCAGAGAATGATTTTCAGAGCTCTGAAAAATTGTCAGATGTTTCCTATTGTTAACTATTTATGTTGGTTTGGTGGTCATGACATCAAAAAAGGCACATTTCAAATAATATAATGGTAATTGTTAAGTCATCTTAATTTTTTTATAAAGACTCCCATTATTCTTCCACCATCTTGCCTTTATCCAATGCTACAACCGGAAGGTGTTATTAACTTAATGATAAAGTATCTCGACTAAGAACTGAACAGTAGATGACGGCTTTAAAGATTTTCAGGTTAGTAGCCCTGTTTACGACTGTTGCTTTATTAGGATAAATATCAATCAAAATCTCTTCATACAACTATGAGTAGATGTGTCCACACAAGTCCCCTAACAGCGACCATCATTTGGGGCTGCTTCATAAGAGTAAATATCAATCAAAATCTCTTCATACAACCGTGAGTAGATGTGCAACACAAGTCTTCTCTACCAATATAATTTGTTTGGTACTTATTCAGGAGGATAAATATCGATCAAAATCTTTTCATACAATGATGAGTAGATGTCCAACACAAGACTTCACTACCAGCAACAGTCATTTGGCACGGCTTCATGAGGATAACTATGAATCGAAATCTCTTCATGCCACAATGAGTAGATGTGCAACACAAGACTTCCCTACTAACAACAGTAAGTATCCCACAGTGCAAAGAAAGGTCCCATGTTTATGGATTGTGTAATGTTTAAATGAATTACCCTATATACGATACATCTCAGGAATGCTTGGCAATGTTCTGGTTAAACAACTTTCTGTACTTTCATTTAAGACATATTTTTTTCACACAACAATCTTTCATTTTCATTCTAACACTTGAATTATGTAGGATAGACTTGATTTCCATGTGTTTATTTTTGCCCATATTTTAAGGGATAGTATTAAATATGAGCCCGATTCAATTTGAAGGCCATATGTCTGTGGGCGTGCTGCGGGCTTGAACTCTGGTACAATTGCGGTGCTATTCAATTGAACAAGCCTGCAAGTTACCATCGATTTTGAAACAGCCAATAGTAAATTAGACGGTCATCATTACAGCAGTAAAACATGGAGGTTACATGTCAATCAATTAGGTTTGGGGGTACGATATGCGATAGGACTTGCAAACCCTCAAAATACAAAATAATAAAAATGAATGCGAATACTGTACTTACGAACTTACGATTGGGCTCCAAGTATCCTCTAGTGAGATGAACCTCTCCAGTTCCCATGCTGTTCAAGTATTAATTATAAGGAAAGAATAGCTTTCTTTATTAATTCATATTTTAAATAATATATAATATATATTCTTTATTAACATTGTAATATTTTTTGAGATAGATAAGTTATATCAGTGTCTACTTTATAGTATATTTCGTGCTGGTTTAGACAAGTAAAAATTTAGCAATATTACTGCTAATTCATATTGTTGTTATATTTTTTACTAAAAATGCATTATTTTAATTTTTTGTTACTAAATTATTATTATTGTTGTTATTATTATTTTTTTTTTTTAAAGCAGCAGATTCCATGGCACTTTGTGAGTTTGGGTTTGGGTTATAAGTAGTTGCATTAAATCTGATTAATATTGTAGCGGAGGAAATATTTTATATTTTATTAAATATTCTCAAGCATAATGATGAATCTGGATATGATATTAAAAGGTATCTTATTATTTTTTCTTCCCCGAGAAACCATTAGAAACCATTATATATGTAATTATTTCAACATCCAGCTTCTTCACCTTTATCCTGTTTCCATGGCAGGCACTCATGTAAGTAATCTGGATACTACTGTGAATTATCCTTATTTTACCTTTGGCGAGTAAGATGTTTAACTTTTTCACTTAAAGAGTTTATTGCTCACACAAGAGTCCGATGAGCAGTTTTTAGAAAGTATTTGCAGTAACAAAAAATAGACAAGCATGGGTTAAAACGCTCCCTATTTCTGTGTATTGATATCTCAATATGATTATTAATTCTTGATTTGAATGAAAGGGAGATACAAAATTGTTTACTTACCCCAGTAAAATACAGCATATATGCTGGGTGTGTGTTTTAACCCATGAGAAAATTAAATGGACATTGAATTTATCAATGCTCTACACCAGTGGTTCCCAAACCTCTCCTCAAGACCTACCAAACAGGCAATGATTTAGGTGAAACCTTGTGTGAATAAACAGGTGAAGCAATTTGAGGCTCCACCGCCTGTTGAATACTAATTTCTCACCTTTGTTCACACAGTGTTTCACCTAAATCATGGCCTGTCTGATTGATCTCGAGGAAGTGTTTGGTAACCACTGCGCTACACCATGGGCCCTATTAAATTGTGAAAATCGCAATTACTGAAGCCCATCATGTAGCCCACGAAAGTTACTGATATTTTATTGGCCTCCTCTAGCTACCCGCAATCTATTTGCGAGCTACAGGCTGAAAATTCCTGTGGTTGTCAAAATAGTAGCTCCGACTCATCTAAACCTTTGATTTTTCAAGCCTGCAAATGTTACAATCTTTAAAATCGCAAGTCGCGATTTAATTGCAACAATTCCTCAAGCCCGCAATTGACTTCAAACCTGTAAATGGCAAATGTAGCAAAAAATTCTGCGAGTGCTAGAGAGGACTCACAAGGGGGTTAAACATCTGTTCTTAACACTATAAAAACACAATACTGGACTTTAAAATACTGGGAAAGTGATGATAGACATTAGAATTAATTGCACAACAGTCTCAAGCTCGCAAATCTGCAATACAAAATTATTCAATTATTCAATCAAGCCACCCTCATGGACTAGAGCAGTTTCTTCATTCGGTTTAATTGTTTCTTATATCGCTGGATTGCGAGCTCGATCGCATATTGGACGTCTAAACACTAATTGATTGACGTTTAAACGCCATGTTTTACTGATCTCAATTTCTATTGGCTGTTTCTAAATCGTAACTTACGGGCTTGCTTAATTGATCATGATCATGCCCTAAAATGCTACTTATGGGTGCATGGTTTACGGATTTGGCTTTCGGCCATGTAGCTTTGGCTGTTGTTCAATGAAATCGATCTGTAACTGTTGCAATTTTCAATTGTAATTTTATAGGGCCCATGAGACATAGGACATTTTAAAAAAATTTTTTTTAATAAAATTAAAAAATGTATGTATATTTCACTATTTTTTTTTTTTTTTTTATAATTCACTTAAGACCTTTTGAACTGCTAGCTGCTTGCTGCAACAACCAAAAAATCATTTTTTTCATTTAGTTTCCACAGGCATCATAAGTGCGTGACTTATTACTATCATCATTTAGTTTAACAATTGGATATTACATAGTTATATAGTAACTGAGGTTGAAAAGAAGACTTTTAGTCCATCAAGTTCAACCTTTTAAGATCTCCTCTGATCTGCATTATTAAGATTATTAATTGATCCAGAGGAAGGCAAAAAAATTCCTTCCTGACCCCAGATACTGGCAATTGGACTCCTCTCTAATTAACTCTCTCTCTCTAATGCACTTTTTATTTAGAAATATATCAAATCCCTTTTTAAAGTTATCTATCAAATCCACTGTCACACCTCCTTAACCACCCTTACTGTGAAGAACCCTTTTCTTTCTTTAAGGTGCAATCTTTTTGCTTCTTGTCAGTTGAAAACCAATTGGGGCAAAAAGCTCCCTTGATAAAACCTTGTACTGACCCTGGATATATTTATATAAGGTAATCATATGCCTCTTAGACACCTTTTTTCTAGAGAAAATAAGTTTAATTTGGTTAGTCTTTCTTCATATCTTAGCCCTTCCATTCCCCTTATTAGTTGTGTTGCCCTCCTCTGTACCTTTTCCAGCTTTAAAATGTCCTTTTTTATGAAGTGGTGCCCAAAATTGTACTCCATATTCCAAATGAGGGCGTACTAGAGATTTGTATAGTGGCAGAATTATATTTGCTTCCCTGGCTTCTATACCCTTCTTAAAACATGCTGATATTTTATTTTCATTTGCAGCTGCTGCTTGGCATTGAGAACTGTTACCTAGGCAGTAAGTACTCCCAAATCCCTTTCAATATCCGATACCCATAGATTTACTCCGTTAAGATTATAAATTGCATGGCTATTTTTCCTTCTTAAATGCATAACTTTACATTTATTCGTATTAAATCTCATCTGCCATTTACTCGCCAATTTCTATAATTTATGCAAAATCCTTTTGAGGGAAAGTACATCATTTTCTGAGTTAATTACCTTGCACAAGTTCATGTCATCAGCAAAAATGGAGACATTACTTTCCAGTCCCACTTCTAAGTCATTAATAAATATGTTAAAAATGAGAGGACCTAATACTGAGCTCTGAACCCCACTTACCACATGAGTCCAATCTGAGTATGTTCCATTTATAACAACCCGTTGCTTCCTGTCTTTTAGCCAGCTCTCAATCCATGAGCAGATATTTACTGCAACTCCTGTATCTCTTAGTTTGCACAATAGTCTCCCATGTGGCACTGTATCAAAAGCCTTTGCAAAATCCAAAAAGACTACATCCACTGAGATGCCCTGATCCAAGTTCCTACTAACCTCTTCATAGAAACCAATTACGTTTGTTTGACATGACCTATCCCTCATAAATCCATATTATGACAGCATGCACCATTTAAGAAGAGTGAGGTCTTAATTGGACAGATTAGTAATCAGAGTATAAATCTCCAGTGCAAAGTAAATATTCACTTTAAAATACCTTGCAAAAGTATTCACCCCTTTGGCATTTTTTGTGTTTTGTTGCCTCACAACCTGGAATTAACATGAATTGTTTGAGGATTTGCATCATTTAATTTACAGAACATGCCCACAACTTTGAAGATGTTTTTTTTTATTGTGAAGCAAACCACAAATAGGACAAAATAACAGAAAAAGTCAATGTGCATAACAATTCACCCCCCTAAAGTCAATACTCCAAGTCACTTTGGATAAGTCTCTATGAGCTTGCCACATCTTACCACTGGGATTTTTGCCCATTCCTCCTTGCAAAACTGCTCTAGCTCCTTCAAGTTGGATGGTTTGCTCTTGTGAACAGCAATCTTTCCGTCTGACCACAGATTTTCTATTGGATTGAGGTCTGGGCTGTGACTAGGCCATTCCAACACATTTACATTTTTCCCCTTAAACCACTCAAGTGTTGCTTTAGCAGTGTGTTTGGGGTCATTGTCCTGCTGGAAGGTGAACCTCCGTCCTAGCCTCAAATCATGCACAGAGTGGTACAGGTTTTGCTCAAGAATATCCCTGTATTTAGCACATCCATCTTTCTCTCAACTCTGACCAGTTTCCCAGTCCTAGCTGCTGAAAAACATCCCCACAGCATGATGCTGCTACAACCATGTTTCAATCTGGGGATGGTTTTCTTTGGGTGATGTGATATGTTGGGTTTGCGCCAGACAAAGCGTTTTCTTTGTTGGCCAAAAAGTTCAATTTTAGTCTCCTCAGACCAGGGCACCTTCGTCCATACATTTTGGGAGACTCCAACATGCCTTTTCACAAAATCAAAACGTGCCATTTTGTTTTTTGCTGAAAGTAACGGCTTCCTTCTGGCCACTCTGCCATAAAGCCCAACTCTATGGAGCGTACAGCTTATTGTCTGGTTTTGTCAGGTTTGCTGTTGTGCCAGGTTCTTTCCATTTTGTTATGATAGATTTGATGGTGCTCCTGGGGATCATTAAAGATTTGGATATTTTTTTATAACCTAACCCTGACTTGTACTTCTCAACAACATTGTCCCTTACTTATTTGGAGAGTTCCTTGGTCTTCATGGCAGTGTTTGGTTAGTGGTGCCTCTTGCTTAGGCTTTGCAGCCTCTGGGCCATTTAAAAAAGGTGTGTATATGTAATGACAGACATGTGACACTTAGATTGCACACAGGTGGACATCATTTTACTAATGATGTGACTTCTGAAGGTAATTGGTTGCACCAGAGCTTTTTATGGGCTTCATAACAAAGGGGTGAATACATACGCACATGCCAATTTTCTGTTTTCTATTTGTAAAAAATAGTTTTATGTATATATTTTTCTAATTTCACTTCACCAACTTAGACTATTGTGTTCTGATCCATCATATAAAATTCAGATTAACAAAACATTGAACTTAAGGCTGTAATGTGACAAAATAGGTAAAAAAGTTAAGGGGGTGAATATTTTTGCCAGACACTGTATATTAACACAAAGGAATATAGCTGAATATTATTTAGAGGGATCTTGGTCTTTCAGTATCAGAGGGCTTGTCCTTATAAACTCAACATATCAGTCGGCACAGCTGACTTCATGTACTAGCTAAGTAAACAATTCTAAGGCTTTACAAGCTAACATTAAATTAAATTGCTCAAAATCAACAAGCTTTTACAATGACTGCACTTGATTTCCACTGCTCTACATAATAATGATGTAATGAGAAGTATCCTTGAGTTTACAGCCCCCTTTTCATTGTGACAATAAAGTTTCTCAAAGAAAACAATTCATTTTTACCAGCTCTCTGATAGTTTGCCTTTTAGTGAACCAAGCCCAGAGTCTTTTTCAGTAACAATCAACTGAAAATAGAAATTTAGTGACATTTTTGATAAGTTCACTTTTTTTGTTTTTGGTTGGTTTTAATAAATTTCAGCTGAGATTTTCCTACATTTTCTAGCTTTAGGTGTTAGCGTTTCGCGTTATGGTTTAGGGTTAGGGTTAGAGTCAGCATTTATGGGTAGGGTTAGGGGTTATGGTTAGAAATGTACTCAAATGTCGGTCGCGTAGCCTAGTGGCCGCTCTCTAGCACTTCTGGTGGCCAGCCAACAGGAAAGATTTGTTCACTTATTACAAGGTTGTTCTGATTCAGCATAGTTCATATACAACAGAATGACACACAGAAGGTAAGTCATATATACAGCCTTAATGAATTGCAGACATATTTATAATGACAGACATATGTTTGTGGCAAATATGGACATTTGACAAACAAACAATATTGTTGTAAATACCAATAACAAATTATAACTGCATTTATTGTGATTGTCAGGATTCCCTTTATCTGGTTAATTAAAAATTGTTTGGAAACTCACACAACAAACATTGAAATCACTAATGACATCACATCAATCATGCTCAGAGCACAGGAATAGAGGAAGATAACTCACAACTAATGAATAATTAAACAGCCCTTAGGAGACGTCAATGGCTCCAAAACAAACAATGTGAGTCATGTGACATTGGTGAGATGGAGGCAGACCAACAGAATACTAAAGCTCAAAATGTAAGTTTTAAAAGCTATATTAAATGCAGTCCTTCAAATACTGGTTCTCAGGCAGAAAATATTTGGACAGGGTAGAGAAAGGGGCATATTGGAGTGAGAAAGATTGGTTGAGCCATTACATGACCACTGTAGTTCAAGAAAAATAACTAGTGTTTGAGATTATTTAACAAACCAACAACTTCAGCAGCTGTATAAGTCATGGAAAACATTATTTTTAGAGAACCAGAATTTGTGAAGAGGAATAGAGGATTCCATTTTGACTTTGTTACATGATTTCCTGAGAACTGAATCATGAGGGTGTGTTTTATTCTCTATCAGTGGAGGCAGGAAGAGGCTTTGTCAGATAATTGGATCTGATTCAACATTATGTCACACCCCTTCCCCCTCGCAGAAGCAGACAGTGAATAGAAGCAAGATTTGATCTCAAGAAATTTTAACCGGTCTCACATGATTTAAACCAAAATATCACAACATGTCACTGTCTGCTTGCTAATATCATGAGATACTGTGGGTGTGGACTTCTTGATTTTACATTATTTTGTGAGCTGTTTTTGAGTGGGTGTGTTTTTCGTACCTAATGGGATAAAGTTCTATAATTTCTGAACTTGTGTCTCTCTCACAGAGAATAAAGGAAGTAATGACAGCAGCATTTTCCTGGATTTAGAGTTCATGGCAGAATAAATCTCACATCTCATCATCTAAAGCTCTGATAATAAACATTTCCAACGTCTCAGAAGTCAGCTTCTTATCTGGAAACTTCCATGGGTAAATATATTTAAAATAATGAAAAACCGTCTACACTTTTTTTGCTCTTTCTGTTACATTACAGCTTTGCATTTAAAAGCATTTAAGGAACGTCTGTAGTTTAGGAAAAACAGCACATGTTTATGAAGTATATAACAGACTATCAACATTTGAGGCCGAGTACAAAATACATTTTAGACATAACCATCATTTTTTGAAGACTCTATTTGTGTATAGAATGTTTAATAATTTGTGAATTCAGCAATATCTGCAAGCTTGGAGAATAAGGGGTGTGTTTATCTTATCTATCACTGACTCGAGTTGTGGGGGAGGATGACATGGTACATCACTGGAGATTCTAGTTTTTGCATTTGCAAAGTAACTGCAAGTACTGCTCCTGAAGCAATGCAAGCTCCCAGACATTGTTCATGCCTAATTATGATCTTAGACAAAAATCCAATTTTATATATTTATGAGATCTATCTCTGTACACCAGTGAATGTTGTTGTTCAGTTATGTCTGACTCTCTGTGACCCTATTAACAGCAGCATGCCAGTCAAATCTTATCATATTGTTATGTCTTTGGTTGTGTTTATCCATATGATTTTCTTTACAAAGATACAGGAGTGGGTTGTCAGTTCCTTCTCCAGTGACAGTGTTTTGTCTGAACTCTCTGCTATGACCTGCCCATCTTGGGTGACCCTACATGGTATATCTCAGAGCTTCATCGAAGTACACAAGCCCCTGCACTAGGACAAGATTTTTTGTGAAGCATTGTGTTCTCCTAACTAATGGCTTGATCTTAAAGATAAAAAATAAGGGAAAATGGTAAGACCTGCACTGAAAACCCTGGGATGGAATGGAAAAGGCAGAGATATAATTTTACTATATATATATATATATATATATATATATATATATATATATATATATATATACATATATATCGGGAATCCAGAGTTGCTATATAAAAATGGAACAAAAGAGAGAAAGAGAACTATGAACTGGATCCTAATTCACCAATATACTCATGCACGAAGGAAACATGGTAATGTGGCCCTCATTCCTCATAATTCATATTGTCAAAAGTGATACTTATAATCACAATAAACTAGTAATAGTAGTATTCCAAATTATGTCAGCTCATGCAAAATGACCTATGGGTCATATACAGTGACCATATAAATGGTTCAATCATGTCAGAGTCATTAGTGACAGTAACACATCTAAAACATGATCATTGGTCATTTCAATAACTAACTTGCTACACGACCCTAAAGTCGCAAAACAAAACCAAGCACAGACAGATTTTTCAAAAAGCCGTACAAGTTAAATATACACTTTTAGCAAGGACGCGAAATCAGCCACAGACGCGTACCACATACACATTCGCCGCCATTTTACAAGGTCCACAACCAGAGGATTAAAGGCCATTTGATTTGACACCTGTTACCATGGGCATAGGAGCCAAAAAAAAATCTAAGAGGATTAAGTTTAAAGATAAAAAACAAACTGTGGCCCTGAGTGGTGCAATTCAACTCTACTGCCAGGGGAGCCTCCAAGTGAAGAAATGGCCCAAAAGTATAAAGCAAACTAACAATAGTGGTGCACTACACAATATAAACAGAACATGTTATAATATCAAAAGAATGGTACTTATCCACCACAAATGGAGTATACTTGGAGGGCAATAAGGGAGCCTCTAGTGGCAAACTCCGATAATGCATGATTAAGTTTGATTTTGCCATTTTGTCTGTTCCTCTATTCATGTATTCTGGGTGGGATTTGTCCCCCCCACCCCCCAGTCCCTACACCCCTGTATACAATGATGCTTATCGTCAGCAAATATTTTTTGTTAAAATTACAAAAAAGGGAGCATAAAGACCCCCATGGTATTGGGGTTAAAGTTTGGTGCCATGGGGATCCATAGGGACCTCCATGGTCAGGATTAAATTCCTCCTAGGGGTCCTTAGGGAACCTCATGGGGTTAATAGACCCCCACCCATAGCACTGGGGGTGGGAGAAACGAGACCTGATGGCTGCCCAGGTATTGAAGGGGAAACCCAGCTCATAAAAGGTAGAGGATGTTGAGGGTGAATCCCTGGAGTACCTGGGCTTATAGGGGTAGCTGTAGGCGATAGCTCTTATATAGTGTTAGATTGGAGGCCTCCAGGCTTTTCAGATAAATTTGTTTCTGCCTTTATGGAAAGCTGAAGGTACCCATAGGTTGTTTTTACATTTTCAGGCACTAGGAGAGACTTCAGAGAAAACTCCACTAAGATCGGAAATATATTTACCGGAGCAACGTGATGGGGATTTTTAAAATAGTTATGGGAGAGGCGAATCGGACTTAAGATATTAAAGACTTTTCAAGCACTCGGATGGCATTTCTCAATGGTTAGATTTAGGTGTGTGATGTGATAGCTCGGTAGTGTTTTAAGAGTGAACTTAGTCATGCATTACCAGATTTGGCCACTAGAGGGTTGTGGAGCAGTATGTCATTCCCATGAAAGCTTTGACCCATAATTTATATATATATATATATATATATATATATAATAATAAGTTGGCATATAGAATTATACAGATAAGAAATTGTAATTATATTTTAATTATATTGATAAAGTTTTTAAGGGGCACTGTAGCACTGGGGTAGCTTCTTGTCCTGAGTTGAATTATCCTAAGTCGATGATTGTATACAATACATATTTAATGAATACTCAATGAATTAATTAAGAATTGTCAAGACTGAGAATGTATGATGTATAATATAAGTGCTCATAATACACATTAGCATAATTATGCAGTGTTAAAACTGCATCTCACTTATACAGTTGGTTAACTATAAAGAATTGTGAAAATATAATATAAACTATTTAGTAACGTTCAAAAGTTTGTAGCATTAATCTGTTCACAACATAAGCTTAGACACACTTACATCTGCTCTGACTGCGCTTAGGGTGGTGTGTCTCTCATCTATAAATATTTTTTAAATAAAAAATACCAAGAATATATACTGCTATAAAGTGCATGGCTCTAATATAAATCAATAAAGTATGGATAATCAGTAAGAATTATACACATTTTCCTAGATAATAATTTACAGTTCTTTATTAAATTTAATGTAATGTTTTCCATGGATATGGCAACCATTCCCAGTAAAACGCTTTTATATATTTATGCCATTTTCTTTCTAGTGACACTTATAAGTTAGATTAAAGTAAAAAGGAAAATAAATGCAATATGAATATTACTGTTAGACCACTTGCTATGTTTTATTAGTAGTACATGGTGGGCCCCTATGAGAAATTAAACATCTAGCTCATGCCAATTTACCAGCTTTATATCTACATCAACTGCATATTAACTGTCTATCAACTTTGTTTATTTTACAATAAATATGATAAAATTCTGATATTGTTCTGCTCGTTCAAAAAATATAAATTACATGTAAAAAAATCATAAATACCTTATTTTGAGCCAAACTAGTAATGGTAATTCATGACGCCATCCTAAATCTATCACAATACTGTTTACCATACATCATAAAAATAAAATACTTGGGGGTGTTGAATATAGTATAAAAAACAACAAAAAAGGATAATATAATTATGTATTAATTAAAGTATAAGCATTATTATTTTAAGAGTTTGTTAAAATAGGCTGATAAATAATTTTATAATGCAATTAGTCCCAAATCTTTAATCACTCCCTGTTTGTTTTTGGTATTTTATTTAATCTATACTGCATAACACCTTAGAATAAAATATTATAGAGCCGGAAATTATAGGTGAAACCTTAAAATTTGTGTGTGATATAAGAACATTATTCACAAAATGAAAAGTGTGCTCATGTCATATAATTTATAAATTGCTTTTAGTGGAATGCTATTAATTACAAAATATATCATTAATAACTTAAAATACTTTTACAGCCCAATTAAATTCTCTCCACGTATAAAACCGTAGCCTGTAACGTAGAGACTTGCAGCTATGAAATTGGCCCATGTAAAGCAACCCGCCAACGAATTGTGAGATAAGGGCGGAAAAAGGCTACGGAATGTGTAAATTTGTGCTGCGAGCCTGCAAATTCTTTAACTATTACGCTCCAATCACGCTATTACATTTCAACGAATTAACTGGTGTTCAAGCCCGTAACGGAGAAGACCCGCTGTACTTATAGGGAAAGGGATGTTAGGTATTCAAATTAATAGCACAACATTCTCAAGCTCGCAAATCTGCAATATAAAATAATTTATTTTCAGTTAACTCGTAATTGAAGCCCGTAAGGCTTTGAAATCTAAGATCCATGTTTCAGTGACGTAATGATGACGATTTAATTTGCCATTGGCTCCCTATAAACCCGTAACTACGGTTTTGACTAATTGATCATGTTCATGGCTGCACAACGTGCGACAAATGCTTTACGGATTTGCGTCTCAAGCCCGTAACTCGCGGCACGGTCTAATTCAATAGCTCTGTAACGCTATGTAGCCTTTGCGGCTTGCCAATGCTGCTAAGGGCTTCAAATTTAATAGGGCTGATAGTTTATTATAGCATAAAATAATACTATATTTATATGAATTCACCAGATTCCAGAGCAAAAAAATATCCTATTAGCCTATTAAATACAAAATAAAGAAGAATTACAGCACAGAAGAATAAAACTGATATTTATATAAAAAGAGAAGTTTTGAGTTTTGGGAACCACAGAAGATCATAAACAATATATACAGACTTATGCTCATGTAAAATAGATCAAATAAATTATTTTGATGCATAAAGAACTTGAAATGAAAAACTTCCTTTTATTTGCACAATATAGACAAAATAAATATCTTGGTGCCGAATGAGTCAGTAGCCTAAGCTATAAGAAGTACATGCAATATAATGGACAGTAAAACAAATAAAAAATACAGATATCAAAGCACACTGGATGTAAAAGGGTTGATGCAGAGATCATAAAGTATGTTTACGAAATTCAAGTGTGAAAAAGATAAGGAAGAGCAAACCTTTTTATAAAGTCTCTAAAAATATCTCTACTTGACTCACCATTGGAGTTGGAAAAAAATGGCCAGTGTACACAGATGGGGCGTATGATCATCAAAGCCGAACATTGACTGCTGCCAAATATATGAATTCAGTCTGCTGGTACTGATGTGCATAAGCATAACATTGGGAGGAGCTACTTATTGCCCCTTATGATTTGATGCGTTAGGGCTAGGCAAAACTACTTCACTGTCTATAATTCAATTTGAATGTAAACTGTTGTTTTATGATGATGATGATGATTATGATGATGATTATTAATATTATTAACCATTATTTATTAAGCAATATTTTATGCATAGCTGTATACTAGGACACCATGAGTATGTGGCACATAACAGTACAGTTAAAAAATGCTGATAGGGAAAGAGTAGAGGCCCCTGTTGGAGATGATTGCAAATATGTAGGAGAGTGCAGAGGTGTTTGACATGATCCTAATCCTAATATGTTTAAATAAACATGGCACAGTGATGATAAATGAAAACATAATGGTACCCTTAGCCTGGTACACTAGGTGACTACCTAGCTCAACTGTATGGTACGGTCAGGCATGCTTTGTGTTGCATGTATTCTCTTTAGGTGCACTATGTTCTTTATCAGTACACCCACCATTTTTTGGGGGGAGGTATATCAGACTCCCAAAAGAAGCTTTGTATACTTTTCAACTCATTTATCATCAGAATACCTGCTTTTTATAAGAAGATTTATGGTCTCATATCTGTTATATTTCGTAACTCTTTTCCTTTTTTAAATATGTTTTTATTTATCATAAATATATTAGAGAGATTTTGCTTAGTTCAGTTTGCGGCTGCACTCTTTGAAACCCACTATGTCTGGATTATGTTATTAAATTGAAATATACCTTTGTAAGTCTGCTGTGCCTCCATAGAGTTGATTTCCTTTATACATTTTAAGTGAATTTAGGAGTAAAGAAATATTGTTTGGATAAACTGTATATTTTAGAGCAAAGTTACATCTTCTCCCCGCACTGTAATTATTCTAGCTATCTCTCGCTTGTCCTCTTTTGTGATGTGTGGAGTATATATTAAAGTTATTTTGCAGTTACATTGGTTTATGAAATAAAATAAAACCTGCTGTTCATATTTTGTCATTTTCTTACTTGGCTGGGTAAACAAATTATTTTCTCCTTTACATTCAATGGTTTATCATAATGCCAAATCAAGGTGTAGAAAACTTCAACACACATAGAGTGTCCGTTTTAACCCACTGACAAATATTTGTGAAAAACATAAAAGCAAAAATAATATGATTTAGTGCTCTGAGAAATGTGTTTGTAAGAACAAAATTGCAGTCTGTGCTTAAAAGGACAGAGGTGCAGCCTGTGCTTAAAAGAACCAAAGTGCAGCCTCTGCCTAGAAGAACCGAAGTACAGCATGTGCTTATAAGAACCAAAGTAAAGCCTGTTTAGCTTCTACCTATAAGAGCCAAAGTGTAGCATGTGTCTATAAGAAGCTAAGTATAGCATGTTTAGCTTCTACCTATAACAGCCAAAGTGTAGCATAAGTTTACAAGAACCAAAGTGTAGCCTGTGCCTATAAGAATGAAAGTGTAGCCTTTGCCAAAAGAAACAAAGTGCAGCTTGTGTTTACAAGAACAGAAGTGTAGCCTGTGCCTAAAAGAATGAAAGTGTAGCCGTTGCCAAAAGAAACAAAGTGCAGCTTGTATTTACAAGAACCAAAATGTAGCTTGTGCTTACATCATGTGTTTGAAGAAGGCTAGTGATACCTTTGTTAGGGAGTTTAGAGACTATGCACAGGCCGAGGCTATTATTCCCGAACAACTCTTGGACAAGAATGGTTTATTTTGGAAGAAAATGCCTAACAGAACCAATATCACTCAAGCAGAGAAGACATTACAAAGGTTTAAACCAATGAGGACAGGTTAACTCTACTAGTGTGTGGGAATGCTAGTAAGGATTTAAAAATTAAGCCTCTATCGCAGTGAGAAACCCAGAGTTTTTAAAGAGAAAATGTGATAAAAAGCAAGTTAAATGCAATGTGGAGGGCCAACAGCAAAACCCGGGTAACCAGGAAGTTCTTCATCAAATGGATGAACGAAGTGTTTGGTCCCACTGTCAAAAAATATTTGGAGGAGAAAGAACTTCCTCAGTGCTCTGTTAATAATGGACAATGCTCCAGGCTTGGAGGATAACTTGCTGGAAGACTTTCATTTTATAGCTATGAAGTTCTTGCCCCCTAAAACAACTCCTCTGATTCAGCTCATGGACCAGCAGGTCATCTCAAACTTTAAGAAAATGTATACCAAGGCCCTCTTCCACAGGTGCTTTGAGGTAACCTTGGATATTGAGTTGACACTTAGAAAGTTCTGGAAGTACCATTTCAATATCCTCCACTGTGTTACTCTGATAGATAAGTCTCTCACAAGACCATGAACTGTGGCTGGAGAAAATTGTGGCCACAAGCTCGGAGGCTGAACCTTGCCCAATAGAGGAGAGAAAGTCCATGGGCCTGGAGATGAGTAATGAAAAAATTGAAGAGTTAGTGGAGGAGCAGACAAGAGCTCAGGAACCTCCAAAGGAGCAGCAACAGTTAGTGGCCTAGGACATTTCTTCAGGTGAAGAGGAGAGAATGGAGGAAGCAGCTACTGCAATTATCAAAGAAATCACAACAATTTGTTGAAAAGTATTACCCTGACAAAGCTCAAGCAAGCCGAAATGTGGACTTGTTTAATGAAAACAATGTCTCACTTAAGAAACATCTTGAAACGTAGGCAGAAGCAAGTTTCTTTTGATAGGTTTCTAGTGAAACTCCCTACATCATAGACAGAAAAGAAAAAGATCCCCTGTGCAAGTGACTGATCTTTTAATGGAATAGGACTTTCCTTCCAAGCAATAACCTCTCTCCTCCTTCTGCTCTACATCGCCACCATCCCATCGAGCCCTCAAGCCCTGTCAGTACAGTTAAAGTGAAGTTAAATTTTAATGTTATTTGATCTAATTATTGTTTTTTTTATTTATTCCTGTTTCTTTTAAGGTTTTGTTCTAAAAAGCAACAACATCAGTACAAACAAAAATGTGAAATTTATGGGACTTGGAACAGATTATTTAAATTTACATTGATCCCTATGTAAAATGTTACCTTGGAACTCAACCTTTTTGGAACTCAGCCTGCCATCCAGAATGGATTAAGGTTGAGAAACAAGGTACTACTTTATTCTGAAATACAGTTCAATCTAAACGAAATAATATTGAGCAAATTAAGACAATATTGTATTTGTCATCAACTTTTATGACCTAGGCATAGTCAACAAAAGATTACCAATTGCCATAACCCCAATAAATACAAAAGACACCAGAATATTTTGGTATGGGCCACAACTCGTTTATTAATCATATTCACCTGAACATTAGATTATGAAAAGAATCCAGTGGTGCTTGTCCCACCCCCATAGACAAGTATTTCAAGAGGATCTTTGCTCCAGGAGTACTACCACAATCTCCACACCTTCAACCACTATACTTTCACAAAATAAAGTCAAGCATCCCTGCAATCCCCCAACTGTGACAATAAACTATAATTAACCCAACCCCTCGCAATCCTAAAATACTTCAACTTAACCAACTCATTTTTTTAAACTACCAGGGAGGGTGGGTGGGGAAGAAGTTATTCCTGCTTGTCCTGCTCTGAACTTATAAAATGACGGGAAGGTTCATCCTTATATGACTTCTTAAACTCCCCCCAATAGCTTTAAATATTAAAATCCCAGTTCCTAACCAGATCAAACCCCCTCTCTCTTCCACTGCGCTCAGTTGTGGGTTACCTATCTGATCTGGTAAACATGTCACTTAATCCTCTATATACTGTACATTTACTAATCGTTAGCCACTCTCCCATTTAAGCACGTGACACATTAGAATTCCTGTGGGAAGGTAAGGACTGTACATTAAGGCCCTCATTCAATTGCAATTTTGCCAATTGAATAAGGCTCTAAATAAGCACATAACATATTTTTTTAAAGATGTTTTTGGTTAGTAAACATCTATCCAAAAGCAAGGTCTTCACTAACTAAAAACTTCTTTAAAAAATATATGTTTTGTGCTTATTTAGAGCGCTATTCAATTGGCCAAATCGCAATTGAATGAGGCCCTAAGTGTCCAAATACACACTGCAAAAGAACTGTGTTTTTAATCATAAATAAATATATATATATATATATATATATATATATATATATATATATATATATATATATATAATGAAAAGGGATACATGAAGAATTTGGATACAACTGTACAGAAACTCTTTTATATGTAATAGCTGCTGTTTTACTACAATGCTCCTGATTTAAATTCCACAATAGATTCCCATGGATTAAATATTATTTAGAGGTTCTAACTTATTTAGCCAAATAAATGTGCATTATATTTAGTTTTTTTACTCACATAAAATGTACATATTTGTAATAAACTTATACAACTATACAACATGTCCAGTGACCCTTTCTGCTGCTTCCTTTTGGCAAGCTGAATTTAAAGGACCTAACAATTTGAACTTGATGCCCTAACAATGTGAACTTGATGCATTTAAAGTGACAGTATAGCACAAAAAGCACTACAAAATAGGACATTTCAACATTATTTGACACATAACAATCTGATGTTAACATATGTATAATTACAAAATATGGTATGTTTTGTATTAAGTCCGTTTTATGATACAAAATCCAGGGTAACACACAACCCAGTACTCACAGAGTTAATACACATCACAAAACCATGTTGCCTAGTAATAAATGCTCTAATGAATTGTCTATAAATATACTGTATTTTAATTCAAAATAAACACATATTTATTTATTGAAGCTATAAATACAATTGTCACATCATTTTAATATCAAAATATACTAATAAATAAAATCAATTACTCATATTATAAAAATATACATAAACTTGTCCTTGACCCCTATCCCATGACTAGAACAGCACCCTGAATAGTAAGATATTGTAAATATTTGCATAATTCTTTGTCAAGACTCAAGTGACCTTATTTTGTAAAATCCAATGCTTGGTAAGCTCAGAACACACACACTGTAATATAGATACATATAACAAACCGAGACAAATAACATTAGCAGATGTTCCATATGGAATATGGGTCCCAGGGGCTGTTCTGTCAAACACAATGCTGAGCAAAGTAACGCAATATTGTATTTGTCATCTGCTGTCAGTGTAATCTGTTAAACATGTCACTTCCTTCGCTATATACTGTACATTTATATAATCTCCAGCCATTCTCCCATTTAAGCATGTGACACTTTAGAATTCCTGTGGGAAGATTAAAAAAAAATAGCAAACAGAGTCAATACACACAAGAAATTAAAATGTCTTAAAGGCACTCTTTAGTTCAAAATATAATTTTACTAGCGTCTTGCCCGTCAAAAATGATGGCAATAAAATTGTAAGGCAGTTAATGCTATTTGCCACACAAAGTAAGGCTTTTGGTCCTCTGAGTACCGTCAGCGCTCTTTGCGAGCCTCGCGCTCATTGCGAGCCTCTCCCATTGTGTACTTTTGGTCGTCCGACCACCTTCTGCGTTCATTGGAAGCCCTCCACTGAGCGCCTTTGGCACTCATTGCGAGCCTCTCTGCTTGTGTACTTTTGCTCCTCTGAGCACCCTCTGCGCTCATTGTGAGCCCCGCGCTGAGACCCTTTGGCGCTCATTCGATCCTCTCCCCTACTTATTTTTTATATATATATATATATATTTTTTTTTTTATGATAATAAATTAATTAATAAAATAATAAATTAATATACTTTACATATTTGTAATTCATATATCCAGCAATCTATATCCTAAAGAGCTAACAATCTGTTTTGATTTTCCTGCAGCTTACAATGTACATTTGGACTGTTGCTGACCTGAGGTGTAAGTGTCAGCAATGTGTCAAGTGTGCAGTGTAAATAGGCTGCGTGTGTGAGTGCAAACCGTTTGTTTAGTTGTGTAAATCGCCATTTTTGCAATGGTAGTTGCAAGTTAGTGTTACGTGGGTGTGGATCATTTTCCGTCCATCCTAATAGTGTATTTTGTACTTTGTACGTTCCTGGGTAAAAGTCTTATGTTCTTGGAGATGTTTTGAGTGGTTTGGGGTCGTGTAGCCCCGTTTTCATTTTTTTGGGCCGCCATTTTTTTTCTCGCTTAGTGGATTTGTGCCGAAAAATGCTTAAATTTGACTTAAATTCACATGCAACCTCACTCACAGACATCCTGGCTGTCCCCCCATGCTCTGTGTTAGTTTATTTTAACGTTTTTTTGTTATTTTGCTGTGTTTTTGTTGTTTTTCGATGTACGCGTTTCTGCCGTTAACGTCGTATTTTTCGGACCTCGTATTTTTTTTTTCTAAGTCCCGCGGCTCGTATTTTTTTTCTAAGTCCCGATTTCCTTTCATATTTTTGCAACCTCGTATTTTTTTTTTCTAAGTCCCACGGGTCGTATTTTTTTTTTAAAGTCCTACTTATCTGGATTTTTTTACCAAGAGTGAGGCGCCGTAGAGCCTCCACCTCCGCAAATGCAGACACTCGCTTTTCGAGGCCGCATTTGCGCCCCTCCCCCTGCGTCCCTCGCGAAGCGTGATGATGACTCACAGTTTGACAATTATAATATGTGATGATATAAATGTTGTAAACGTGACTTAATTAATTTTGTCCTTTTCCATGTAATTGTCCTATACAACTTATACTTTGCATAGTTCTGAGTATCAGATTCTTGCCTTCTGGAACCTCCCTATTTCCTTATGTTCTGTCTTACATAAGGTGCCATGTTTCACAACTGTGACCTACGACCACCCCACAGAGGAGTTCAGACTACGTGTGTAATGCTGTTAGAAAACAGACAGTATGACACTAGTGTGGGTGCATTAAGTCACAGTTGTGAAACAAGACAATTATATTTAGGACAATGAATGAATGAGGTCAACTAAAAACATTTATACAAGACCAAAAATTGATAAAGAGTCCCTTTAAAGGGCCACTGTAATGCCCTACCTAGAGGAGCTAGTTGTTTTTAATTATGCTTTGGTCATTAATATAATTCCTATTTAATGATTTATAATACCAATATTTTATGGTAAATTACTTAAACAATTAGAGTATCAGGCTACTGTTGAACTCTTTGTTTCTACCCTGATAAAGTCATCAAGGAGCTGAGGTAGATCTAAAGGGTTTTAAGAACAGTCTGATTGACTAAGAGACCAATCAACCATTCATAGGCTGTCCACCATAGTAAAAGCTTGCTGCCAAAGAAAACTACTTTAACACAACAAATCTTAAGCCCAATGGGGATCATTGTTTGATATACTTGTGTGCCTGAAAATGTATCAACTGCTTCTAGAAGAAGCCCCGAACAGCAGCTGAGTTTAATATTTGAAAGCAAGTTTAAAATGTAATATTGATATTTTGAATTCCTTGAACATGAATTGTATTAATAACCAATGCATAATGAAAACATATAGAGCCCTATGTACATCTCTGCAAGAGCAATTATGAGTGCCGTAGCAGCACAGTAAAACCTACCTAGCTATGTTAAGCCCCATCCCTAAAACATTGCAAGAGAACTGCTACAGGTCAATGCTCCGAGTGAACTGCACAGCAAAGCTGAAAAGTAAGGCATACATCTCCACTGATTTTTGCACTGACAATAAATTATGAGTTACTTGCTTCCACTTTGACACCCAAACCCTATGGATCACTCACAAATCAGGGCACTGCTGTAAATGCAAAAAGCAGAAGAAAGATTTATGCGTACCAAAGACCACTCGTAAGTAGTTTTCAGACCTTTGCTGAGTCCCCAAAAGCATTTAAAGTGACACTATAGCACAAAAAACACTAGGCAACATTATTTCACATTTATCAATCCGATATCAACATACGTTTAACTAAAAAATATAATATGTTAGTATTAAGCCCATTTTATGATACAAAATCCAGGGTAAAAAACAACCCAGTACTCAAGGGGTTAATACACATCACAAAACCACGTTGCCTAGGAACAAACACTCTAACGCATTGTCTATAAATATATCTTATTTTAATACAAAATAAACACACCTTTATTTATTGGAGCTATAAATACAATTGTCACATCTTTTTAAAATCTAAATATATTAATAAATAAAAATTGATTATTTTATATATATCTTTAATGTTTCCTTGCCACAGCCTAGTTATGGCACGTGTTACGGCTCTTCCCACTCATTATAATATTCATGACGTTCACATTTCCTATTGGCTCCTAGGGCTGTGCCTCATCCGTAAAGTTTGTTTTGGCTGCTTCCTGCAATTAAATTTGTTACATCTAAGGCAGGATTTAAGGCGGCGAGTTGAGTGCTCTAATCTGGGGAAGCAAAATATTTACATTAGTGTAGAAGTTAGGGAAAAAACTCCCAGAGCCGATTTACGGCAGTGCCCTAACTTAGAGCACCTGATTTACATGGAGACCATGGGTCCTGTTGCTAGAGCATTACAGCAGTCCTTTAAAATAGATAAAAATACATATCTAGGAGGTGGAAATTGTAACAGCATAACCTAACATTATTGTTATTTTTCTTTTCCACTCCAAAGAAGCCTTTTAAAATGTAATTTACTATTGCATTTCAACATATTATTTATTTTCTACTGCTATGTACACTTACTGTCCATTGCTTTAGGATTGTTATTTTTTTTTTTACAATCTAGAAGTAATACAATTTAATAATTTCCACTAGAGGGAGTTCACAGCAAAAATGTAGTAATGAAAAATGTTAATCTTCAAAAATCCAATTATTTAGAAAAAAGTGATTAGATGCTTTATTACCAGCATAAACTATCAGCAATTGTAATAATTGTTCTGCAAAAATCACAAAGTACACTGTAGTTATTAGTTTCAATATTTCATGTATGTCTCCTGGTTTACATGGACATATACATGTATATATATATATATATATATATATATATATATATATATATATATATATATATATATACAGTATATATACAATCAATACACTTACAATTGATTGTTATTAAACATTATGGGCCTTATTCTATTATCGGCCATAGGAGATGCGGGGCCGCAAGGACCGGCCGCAAGCTATTCTGCTATTCTATTCCCCTCCGGCCGGGGATTCCGGCAGGCTTGCGGCCGGCGCCTTGCTATCCCTTGCGGCCGCACGCGCCGCAGAAAAGCCTTTCATCTAAAACGGCCGCAAGAGTTTCGGCCGCAAGAAAAGCCTGGTTGCTATTCTATTGCTCCGGGAACCCTCTCTGCAAGGCTAAAAGCGAGCCGCAGCTTACTTGCAGGAAAAAGGTCCCGCTAGCACCAATTAAGCACATTATAAAGCCAAAATAAAGGCATCCTGCACTCTGAGGAGACTAAAAAGTGATTGTAGGTGTTAGCAAAAATAGCACAACATTCCCCTATACTCAAATCCGTAAAATATTTTTTTTTTATATATGTCAAATATCCATGTAAAAAGTTCAGAGTGCCTGGAGCACCTCAGACCTGGCCACGCTGCGGCCGGAAAATAAACAGTTAATGTAAACTCGGATTTGGGCTGATGTGCAAGCTTGAGAGTGGGTTACTATTAATCCTCATGTCCCCCAATATGATCCCTAGCATTTACAGAGCTTTACAGTGCTGTCTTGAATTTATTTTTGACTTTAAAGATTTCTGAGCTTACGGCCGGTTGCAAGATATGCGGCCGGCCGTAAGAGGAGATCCTTGCAGGGCCGTTTAATAGAATTGCGAGGTAACGGAACCCCCGCAAGGAGACGCAGCATTGCGGCCATTTTATGGCCGATAATAGAATGAGGCCCTATGAGTGGAAGTTGAATAAATTGCGAATTTTATGCTTAAATAGCAAGAAGAAGTGCTTTATATTTCACCTGACTTTATCTCATGTGATTAATTATCTCTCACATTGAGGGGTAAAAAAACACACCTGCATATCTGCACCTTCAGTTTAAATAGATTAGAATAACGATAAAACAATTAAATATATATTTTTTTATTTCTGCCACAAGCTTAATTACAATCAATTTAATTTATATTTGTTTATATGTATTGTTCATTTTTTTTTATGTACTGTTCATTTATTTATTTTTATGTACTGTTCATTTTTTTTTTATGTATTGTTCATTTTTGCAATCATCTCTAGAGCCTTTGCATATATATATATATATATATATATATATATATATATATATATATATATATATATATATATATATATTCTCGGAATTCTGAGCTGGAAGCAGGTTTTTAAACTTGTTTTAGACATTCAAATGTGAACACAGATGTACTATTTATTTACTATATATATATATATATATATATATATATATATATATATATATAGTATAAATGATCCAATGGAAACACTCACAGATCATTCAAAATAAACACCCTGTGTGCATGAACATTAATTAAGTATACAGGCATCAAATAATAAATGCAATTATATATAAACTTGCCAAAAACAATATATCACAAAAAAGAAAAATCTAAATAATCAAGAAAATATACCAATCTTGAATGATGCATTGGGCCATGGCTGGATTTCTGGAAAATTAATTGAATTTTTAAATAACAGATTTTCCAGTGTGCCTGATTCTATAAGTGCTACAGAAAATGAATAGAGACATCTGTAATCCTCCTGGATGCCCTATTATTTCAGCCAGAGGATCATTGCTTCAACCCCTAGCCCAATGTCTGATTATTTTCTGCATACAATTGTGCAACAAACAAACTCATATGTAAAGTATACAGAGGATTTGCTTTGCATTTTGGTATTTTATACTTCCAAATGATAAAGGTTTATAGTCTGTATATATAAATCCTGCCCCACACTGATGATAGGCAGTAACCTTGAAACGGCTTTCCGTGGGTAGGATTCCCAGCTTGTGTATAATCCAACCTTGGCTTTGCATAAAAGCTGTGTAATGCAGCAGGCATAAGCTTAAAGAAAGCCATGTTTAAAATGGTCATGGACTGAAGAACAAAGCATTTGTGGGAACCTTTGCATGTCCCTGCTCAGCTTCTCAGAGTGTATTGTAATAACTGTATTTCTCGGAATTCTAAGAAGGAAACAAGTTTTTTAACTATATATATATATATATATATATATATATATATATATATATATATATTGTAACTTTGGATGGCCTTGAATGAGCATAAGTTGGAGGCGTAGCAGTTTGCTATTATTATTGGGAAGCACTGATTGATACTCCCAATACATTATTTTGAATAATTTTTATACATTTACCTGATCCATCTCTACCATATTTCTAATCATCCTTATTTCAGTTACTGTCTGTAGATATGTATAGTTAGCAACTATTACATTTAAGTCTATGGGGAAATTTTGTGTAGAAATAATGTATTCAGGCAAAAAAAAGAATAAATATTTTATTCCAAGTTGACATTTTCCTCTCCCAGGGGTGTAACTGTAGGTTCCGGATTTAAACTTACCTTCTAGAGTCTTGGCAAAAATATTTCATATTTATAGCAGATACCATAGATTATTTCATTTATTATAGTAGATACACAGTAATTTGAGTAAAATTTTGAAAAGTACCAGGGAATGTGTTCACCTTGTAGGTTTGCAGAGTATCTCTAATAATGATAATATTAATTTTCTTCAAATAAAAGAACAAATGCTCTAATGCATTGTCTATAAATATATCCTATTTTAACACAAAATAAACACATCTTTATGTATTGGAGCTATAAATACAATTGTCCCATCTTTTTAAAAAGGCAGAATGGAAAAACTCTAAGCATAAAGCAACCATATGCAAACATCGTAATAGTACATACAAATAGAAAAGCAAAGTAGACTTTATATTTAATATTTTACCTTTTTACCTACTTCTTGTCTTTTTTTCCCGGTCCATTTAAGGAGTTTGCATTACTTGGATCTCTTTTTGAAGCAAATTATGCAAACTTCCTCCAAACTTTTCAATATCATCCTACGAATTGTATATATTAATTGTATATATTATATGCAATTGATTTTTGTTAAATTGTTATTTATGTTGATTACCACCTTTTATAATAGAAAAATAGTCTGATTCACTAAAAGCACACAGTCTATTATTATGTACTACTACAAGCACCCATCAGTCACAGAGTTCATCCTATTAAGTTCTTAAGTCCAGCTGAGCATGCACCTCTCATAAGTCTTGCAGCATTTACAGTATTGTGTATCTGCTTACTGTGCATAAACATACTGCACGCCATATATTAATGCTTTACAAATTTAATCTTGCTAAAAAAATATAATATCTAAATCACTTACCTTCTGGCTGGTATTGTGCTACAATGGTTACTGTCAGACCGGCACCCTTTAAGGCAGCTGCTGCTTGTTCATGGGAAGCTCCTCTTAGGTCAATGCCATTAACCTAAAGAAGATTAGCAAAAAGAAGACAGGTAATTTCACTTTTTAAGCTTTATCAAGGTGAAAATAAAAGGATTTCTTCCACTTTTAACACATTCTAAAATAAGAAATACATGTATTTTTGTTGCAGGGCCTTAAAAATAATATTATTAAATATATGATAAAATCATAATGGTTATTCAACACAATTATCATCATTCTGCTAATAAAATTAAATTATAATTGTGATACTCAGACTAATTTTATAAATTATGTTTTTTAATTATGGAAGAAATTAACAATGTTATATCTACTGCAATTACTGATTTAAAGGGATTTTTGATTTCATCTTTAAGGACATTAAAATATTCCACAGAGTACATAATTTATGAGACATTCAGCATTGTTTCTGCAAAAAATGTCTAATACAATGTAAAGCCAGATTTGAGTGGTCTTAAAAATAAATTAAATCAGTCACTTTAAGACAAATAGTAAAGGGTGCAAGGAAAGTGTGAAGTGTAATTGGAGACATAGTAGGAATGGGATCCAGAGTAGAGAAATGTGTGGAACATAGTTGGAATGAGACAAGACATGGTGGGGCAAGATCATATAAGTATTTGTTGAGAAGTGTTTAAAAGTTTGAAAAGGCAACGATAGTAGACAGGAAGTCACTGAAGTTGGGTTTTTAGAGCAGAGGATCTGTAAGGAAGAGTAAATATTATATGGACAGAGGCATCTTGTATTGTTTCAGTGGAGAGATTGCTTGAGTTGCACGGCAAGCGTTGCAGTAATGCAGGCAGTTATAGTTAGGAGAGTAAAGCAGTAAATGTGATTGACATGTTGTTGTTTAGTTGTTCAGTTGTGTCGACTCTTTGTGTCCCTCCTGACTACAGCACACCAGACACATCTGTCAGCCACTGACGCTCCGAGCTCCCCCAAATTCATGTTCATTGATTCATTGCACTCATCTCTGCCTCTGCCCCCCTTCTTTATGTGCCCTCAATCTTTCCCAGCATCAGAGTCTTCTCTAGGGAATCCTGCCGTCTCATGGTATGGCCAAAATATTTAAGTTTAAGCCTCATGATCATACCTTCCAGTAAAAGTTTGTCTTGATTTCCTGTAGTATTGATTTATTGGATCTTCTTGCAGTCCAAGGGACTCAAAGTAGTCTTCTCCAACACAACAATTCAAAGGCATCAATTCTAGGCACTCAGCCTTATTTATGGTTCTAGTGGGAATACCATGGTCCTAATTATGTAGACCTTTGTTGAAAAAAGAAAATCTTTACTTTTTAATAGCCTTTTTAAGACTTGCCATAGACTTCCTTCAAAGACGCAAACAATTTTGAACTTCATGGCTACAGTCACCGTCTGCATAGATCTTGGAGCCCAGGGAAATAAAATCTGTTGCTGCCTCCACTTATTTTCCGTCTATTTGCCATGATCTTCGTCTTTTTAACCTTGAGCAGCAGGCTAGCTTTTGCACTCTCTTCTTTTACCCTTATCAGTAGGTCCTTTAGTTCCTTCTCACTTTCAACCATCAGAGTAGAATCATCGGTATATCTGAGGTTGTTGCTATTTCTTACACCGATATTGATTCTAGCTTTGGATTCATCCAGCCATTCACCATGATGTATTTTGCTTATAAATTGAATAAATAAGGTGACAATATACAGCCTTGTCACATTCCTTTCTGGATCTTGAACCATTCCGTTTTTTGATTTTGACCTTGGCTTCTTGGTCCACAAACAGATTTATCAGGAGGAGGATCAGATGGTTTGATATCCCCTTTAAGAAGTTGCCACAAATTGTTGTGATCCACACAGTCAAAGGCTTTAGAATAATCTGTGAAGCAGGGTAAATGTTTTTTCTGGAACTTTCTTGCTTTCCCTATTATCCAGTATATATTGGCAATTTGATCTCTTGTGCCTGTACCTGTGCGAAACTTGGCTTGCACTTCTGGTAGTTCTCTTTACATATATAATTGGAGTTAAGCTTACAGGACCTTAAGTATTATCCTACCTGTGTGTGAAATGAGCGCAATTGGTTGATAATTGAAGCACTCTTTGGCACTCCTATTGGGATGTAGACTGACCTTTTCCAGTCTACTGTTCAGTTGTAATATTATCAACTCCTGCAGCCTTGTTATCAGTACTGCTTCCTAGGGCCCATCTCACTTCCAAGATGTCTGGTTCTAGCACATTGGACAAACTACTGAGGTTATTCATGCTGTTCAGATGATTCCTGTACAGATTTCCAGTATTTTCTTGCCACCTCTTCTTTATTTGATTTGCTTCTGTTAAGTCCCTACCATTTTTGTCAGTCTAACTTTGGTATGAAAGGTTTCTTTGAAATCCTTAATTTTATTAAAGGGATCTCTTGACTTTCCCATTCTATAACCTTATGCTATTCCTTTACATTGCTCATTATAGAATATCTTACTACTTCTTCTTGATATCCTCTGGAATTCTGCATTTAACTGGACAGCTCTTTACCTATCTCCACTACCTTTCGCTTTCCTTCTATCCTAGCCTACTTTTTCATCAGATGCCAGTTTGCCTTCTTAGTTTTCTTTCTTTGGGTATATTCCTTGTTGCCATGTTCTGGACGATGTGACAAGCTTCTATCCAAAGTTCTACCAGGTCTATTTCTTTCTATTTTCTGCTTGGTCTGAAAATTGTTCCTCTTTTCCTCAATTTAATTCTGAACTTTGTAATATGAAGCTCATGATCTGAGCTGCCGTCAGGTCTATGTCTTGTTCTAGCTGACTGTATAGAGATTCTCCATCTTTGGCTACAACGTATATGGTCAATCTGATTTCTATATTCATCTGTAGAGTTGTCTCTGAAACTATTGCAAGAGGATATTTACTTTTACAAGATAATTATCTCAACAAAATTCTACAAATCTCTGACTTGATTTATTTTGTACTTGGAGGCCAAACTCTTCCATTCTTTGCAGCAGCGGACTTTCTTTTCCTCTCCAGACACATCAGCAGTATGGACTTTGTCTCAACCACTTCATTAGGTCTGGTGCTACTCATAATCTCCCTCTGCTCTTCGATAATAATGTGTTAAGCACCTTTTGACCTGAAGGGCTCATCATCCAGGTGCCATATTGTTATGTCTCTGGTTGAGTTTATCCATAAGGTTATCTTGGTAAAGGTGCTGAATTGGGTTGTCAGCTCCTTTTCCAGTTGACCATGATTTCATTTGTCTGACCTCTGCACAATGACCTGCTTATCTTGGGTGACCCTAAATAATATTGCTAACAGTTTCATTGAAGTACATAAGCTGCTTCACCACAACAAGGTAGCAATCTAGACGGGGTTGACATAAGATATATATATGATCGGTGATGATGAGGGCACTGTTAACTGTGACAGCAAAGCTTTATGTTATAAGTGAATATATGAGAGAGAGTGGGATGAAGTTGATTGCACTGGTTAAAAGTGGTGAGATATAAGAGAGAAAGAACTTCATTTTCATTTGTATAGGTATTAATCAGGAGGAGAAGTAGATTGAGAAAAGCAGGGTCATGAGAAGAGATCATTGATGGATGTCAATGGAGTGTAGCATGGGAAATAGGCTGAGTTTTGAGTTCCTCTGTTGCGACTGATTAGTTGCAACTGATTAGGTGTGACTGATTAGATAGTACTGGACTGGCAAGAGTCATGTAGCAATTCCAAAGCTGGCAATGTAGAAAAAGGAGCTGATTATTCACTTGATATAGGCAGTTGACAAGTCAAACAGGATGAAGACGATAGACGACGCAGACACCAAGGTGAGATGCATAAGTCAAGTGGTTCTTAACAAAAAGGAGTTAGGTGTGAGTGAAAAAAAAGACTTGGAGTGCCAGATTGAAGTGGGGTTTATAGGGTATTAGGCATTAAGAAATAACTGGTGAGGGTGTATAAGGACAACAGTTTGGAAATGAAGGGAAGAAAGGGAATCGGTGTGTAGCTAGGATAGCAGGACCGATCGAGTAAGGGCTTCTAAATCTGAGAAAAAATGACTGCTGATTTACAAGGCTGTAGAAAGTTACCCAGGGGTAAGGAAGAATTAAACAGGAGAACGAAGTAGGAGAGTATGGGGGGTGCAGGCATCAATATGTAATCAGGGGTCATCAAGATTTCAAAAATATTTATTTAATTTATCATGTAATTTATTTCTTTAATATAAGGATTGAGTTTGGAGTATATTGTTAATTGCATAGATTTTTCATTTCCGGCTTTCCAGCGTAACTTACTATATATCATAAATACATAAAAAAATTAGATATTATTGCAAAAACGTATTTTTATTTGCCACACTATTAAATATAGAACAAATAAAGGTGCTTTTACTAAACAAGGCTTATAGTATGTGAAATGACTGTTCTTGTACTGTAGTTAAATATTCTAATTATCTCTCCGAATATAATAGCCATTTTACAGTGATAGTCAAACGAATGACTGCTTAGTTGCCCAGTATGTAATTAACAGTAGGGCACTCTCACCAAAAAAGGCTCAATGATTTTACAAGTCTTTTGAATTGTCTCTGATTGCAGAGTACTGCTCCAAAATTAATTTGACAGTGCGGAAATAGATTTTGATCATTTTGGCAGCAATTAGTTGTTATGGGCAGATAATCACTAACCAATCTCCCCAGTCATTTCCTTGCCAACCAAGCTGGGATTCTGGAGGCGTTGTCCATATGCTAGTATAAGAGACACTTCTACATGAATGATGCTGTAATGTACTTTGCAACTTATACTGGAGGTATCTGTGAGTTACACACGTCCATACATGGTCTGCCAACCTGGTCAAGCCATTTGGACAAGGCCTTAGATATTTCATCCCATATAAGGTGCAAATAATTTGGTTGCTTGGAAGAACTATTTGGAACCTGAGTGTGGTTAAAGTCAAGGTCAAGTTTTATATTTAGTCAAGATACAGATACTATAAACATTAGATACTAGTACTGTGCAGGAAAGCTGTAAATTAAAAAATATAACCTACTCTAACACATGTATGGTTGCTACAGGGCAGGACTCAGTTATAACCCGAGGGACAGGTCCCTTGCAAACTTTTATGTCCTTGATGGCGCCCTCATTAATTGGCACCCTCAATGGTCACCCATTTCACCCATACAGTAGAGTGCTGCTTACTTATGAATAATATATATTAGATATGTTATTGTGTATGTCCTTTCCTGCCAGAATCACTCATTTTCTGAAAATATGATATTTGAGTACAGGAGAATCAATCATTGGCTTGGTCACTTTTGATTAACCTTATTCTGAAAATGTGATCTGGCGCTACGCCAAAGCACTAACATTGGACAAGCTATCCTAGGGTTCTTAAACATTTCACTTTTCAGTGCTTGTGGTTCTAGGTGGGCATATAAATATGTGTCTGTGGTGGGAGGAGTGGGGAGGAGGGAACAAGGAGAGGGCAGTTAATTGTTATTAGAATGAATTGACGCCACACCCCTTCCCTCTCACAGGTCCAGAAACAGTCTGCTTGCATCAGGAAATAAAATATTGCGCTCTAGAAATGTAAACGTTATTCTCACACATTCAACCTCTACCAGTGGATCATGGAGGCCTCCAAAGTCCAACTGGGGCATCAAAATGTATTTTGTTTCTAATTAAAAACTAGCTGTAAGACTTCTTTCTTGCTTAGTTATGCACTTAGTAAGTCACAAGGGCCCCCATTCAATTGAGGTTTCGGGAGATCCGGTAGTAAGTGAGGTCGCAAGCTAATTTGCTATTCAATTTGTGTCTTTTTGGGGGCTCCGATCGGCTTCCGACTTACGGCCTTGAGAAAATGGCAAGGGTTAAACTCGTAACTCACAGACTCCCGAAGCCTTTGATCTTTCACTTTTGCAAGCACGCAAAAGTTTTCACACCCGTAAACAATGAAGGAGAAAATCCTACGAGTGCTAGAGAGGACCCGCAAGCGGGTTAAACACCTATTCGTGGGACTGTAAATGCAAATAACAAATCAATACCGCACTGTAAATAACGGTGAGCGATGACAGACATTAGAATTAACTGCACAACAGTCTCAAGCCCGCAAATCGCAGTATATAACATTTATTTTTATGTTTAATTTTGGAGTTAAATCGATCTCGGGTATCAATGAGTTAACACATATCCGGCCACCCATATGGACTAGAACTGTATTGACATTAATTTTCATACATTTTTCTTTTGCAGGTCTGATCGCATATTGTACTTCTGAACCTAATTGATTAACATGTAACCTCCATATTTTACTGCCGTGATAATGACAGTCTGGTTTTCTATTGACTGATGCGAAATGGGCGGTTACGGGCTTGCTGAATTGATCATGTTCCTGAACTGCTACGAACTAGTGCATGGTTTACGTTTTTCTCTTTGGGCCAGTAACTTGCGGGCTTGAGCAAATTGAATAGCCTCACATTCATCTGTCTGCAATCGAGTTAGGGGCTTCCAATTGAATATGGCCCATATTTTGCTTCATTGTACAGTGTTCCTTTAAATACTACAAGATTAGTTAGAAATGTCTAGAGGACATACAAATGTCAGGTTTAAACTTCAACTCAGGCGTCTGTTGGAAATACATTTAATGTGTCACTGGGTCAGATTCCATCTTTACCTAATGCATATTATTAAATCATAAGGGAAGGTATACAAAAGACCAGACTGCAAAGGCAGATATTATAAGAAAAAGCCACTACAGGAATCATGTCAATATGTCTTAACATTACAATTCTATATAATATGTATTTTATATAATTGTTTTCTGATTATGTAACTTTTTTTTAATCTTTTTTTGTCATTTTTATAAAAACAAATTAATAAAAAGTATTATCTCCATATTACACTTGTTTTAATTTGCTGTACTCACTATAAGATCAGTTTTGTATAATAAAAAAATATAACTTTGATCCAATTCATTTTTGCAGTACGTATTATATATATATTTATTGCAGACTTTTTTTATAACAGTTTTTCTTAGTATTTACAGTGTCAGGAGAGAATAGAAAATCCTATAGTGCCCTCTTGTGGTTTAGAATTGAACTACATATTTCTATTTGTTGGGTATCATACTAGGTTTCATTCATCAAGATTTTACTAAAAACATAACATATCTGTGTCTCTATTTACTTTTATGGACTTTATCTTAATAAGAAGTGACTATAAGCTCTATTTGTGGTGTCTAAAATCAAATAGTTCCTGTATGAGTCTGCCCACTACAGCATATACAGGCACAGAGTTTGTAGGGCTGGGTGTGCAGTGTAGTGTCCTAGCCTATCAGGGACCACTTCTCAGCAGCATGTTGCAGAAATTTGCAGAGAGATGTTCACTGATTGGTTAGTATGAGACACAGCACATCCATCCCTACAGAGTCTGTGTGTTTATGAGCTGCAGAGGGCAGATTCAAGCAGGTAATATGTGTTTGGTTTTAGGAAGTAAAAACAGAGCTTAGTATTATATATTATTTATAACGCGCAAACATATTCAGGAGTGCTGTACAAAGGTTGAGCATAAGAAAAATACAATATCAAGACATGGAAAAAAGAAGGGCCCTGTCTTTGAGCTTAAAATCTTGGGTACTTAGTGCTTTTTCCAAAGACTGAAAACTTGAGGACTTACTTATAAGCACTTCTTCATAAAATAAAGTATATAAAGGTAATTAGATGCACAGGGATGTTATATACCTAGTAACATGAAGAAAACTTCCAGCACTAGATCCCTAGTGCATATAAACAAACTACAGTTGTAAATAGTGCTGAGTGAAAATGAAGATAATTCATTAAAAAGTAACAAAAAATGAATACATTAAAATTAATGAGTGTTCTTCAAACAATGAATGCTTAAACTACAAAACTTTAAAGCTCATTTGTGTAACTTGTCCACTCACGATGTATTAATAGCAACCAATTGTAATTATATTACATTTTTTAATTTTAATAATTGGGACCTTTGCTGTGTCACTTTACTGTGGTAGACACAATGCTTCTGGGATAACCAGTAGTTTAGTTGGAAAGTGTGCAATCAAAACATAACGAGCCAGAGTTTTCAGAGATGGAGAGGTGCAGTACTTTGGGTTAATTCATGAGAATAGGGCAACAGAGCTAACAGCCCTATTCAATTAGGGCTAAGATTGAAATCTTAGTACGTATTGCAAAAAGTAGCACTTAACCCGACCCGCAGCCGACTTGAATTTTAAAACACAGGCCTGTTGAGAAATACCTACGAGCCAGGGAACGTGGAGCGTTGCAGCCCGAAAACCCATTGGTCTGTCAAGCACGTAGCCCTTATGATCTAATCTTGCTATTAAATTGCTAAGAAGTCACACGCGGGCTTGCCCGTAACACGCAAATGGAGGCTGAAACCCAATGTGTGCTCCAGAGCAAGCTTAAAAGCTCTTAAAGCCTTTACGTGCGCTGCCCGAGAGGCAAAAAAGACCCCTACTCTAGCCCCTGAACCTCTCTCTGGCCCCTAAACCTCCCCCTGATCCCCAAATATATCCCCATGCTGCAGGGGTCCTGAACGGGACCCCAGCAGCCTCTCAATAATACCCCTTGCTGCGGGGGTCCCAATCAAGATACCCTGCGACAGTTTACCAGTTAACCACTGCTGTGGGGGTACTTCAAGTACCCAATGCAGATAAAATTAACCTCTCTATGCTGGGGTTCCCCATATTACCCAATATGGACCCCCGTTGCATTTAAAAATGAAAATTTCCCGCCTCATGGGTCCTTAAAGGTACTTAAAGGACCTGCGCTAAACAAAAAAATAACCACCGCTGAGGGGGTACTATCCCATTTTGATTGGCTCCAAGCACCTGCATGTTCTGATTGGCTAATGTAACTGTTAATAAGATTGCAGCCAATCAGAAGACGCAGATGCGTGGGGGTGTATCCCATTCTGATTGGCTGAAGGCAATAGTGCCTTCTGATTGGATTAGAATTGATTGACAGTTACTTCAGCCAATCAGAATGGGATATAGGGGTGTATCCCAGTTTGATTGGCTCACACCTTGGCGCCTTCTGATAGGCTTAAATATGATTGACAGTGTTTTCAGCCAATCAGAAGGCGCCATTTCAAAATTTTAGCGGAGCAGGCAAGAGAACACTGATTTGCAGCGGGGAGTTCCATTAGTTTTTTAATTTTTAAGACCAGCAGGTTTTTTCAAGTAGGACGGTGGCATTGCTGGATGGGCATTTGGGACAGGTAACTGTATTATTTATAATGTAGTGTATTATATGTTGTATTTATTTATTGTAATGTTTTTTTTTATATATGGGTGCTGGACCTGTGGACATTTATGGATGGGCCCTTGTCTAGAGACGAAGCACAGAAGACCATCGTCGCTGGATAGGGCATTTGGGCAGAGAAGTGAGAGAAGTTCTAAGCTTATAAGGCTAGCCGAACCCTTGAACTAACCCTCACCCTAACAGTTTACCTTAGACTTGGCTCTATGATATGGCACCTGAAGATCGGCATCGCCATTTAGCGGATGCTCACTGCTGCTGCCTTGTGCTGCGCTACCATAAGAGCATAGGACCCAGTTTTATCCTACGACAGCTGCCAATTAAATCCACTGCACTTTTCACAAATTTTTTTCGATCCCTGCTTGAAATGTATAGTCTAGTTCTATTCTATATTAAAAGAAGGTCATTAAATGGACTCTGTCACCCCAAAGACAAGGTGATGTTTTAAACTGACTCTTAAAATTATGTGGAAGGTTTCTGGAATTTAATATGTATATACAGTAATATACCTGTGTATTTATTCACCTTTATGTATCCTATTTTATCAAGTTCTTATAACCCCTGTTTTCTGCCTAAAATCAAACAAATAGTCCCTGTATGGGTCTGCAAACTGCACCGTATGCAGACACAGACTTGTAGTTAAACAATGTATAGAACATCGGAATATGTCGGTGCTTAATAAGGGATAATGATAATAATAAAAATAATCATCATCGAGGTATACATTCAAGAGAATGGGAATAAAAACACAAGGTTGTTGCAGTCCATAAATTCACAAGTCTCTCTGCCCTTCAGTTTTACTGTTAAGGGCACAAGAAGATAAGCACAAGAAATCGTGGATCTAGTCTCAATACTGCGATTGAGCGATGCGTCACAGCACCACCTGGTGGTGAACAAAAAGCAGGCAAAGAACTATTCTCCCCTCCGATGTGGCGCAATTCGACTGTGCTGAATCGACAGCGAGGCCATCGGTATGTTCGGCACAGGAACTCGGCCCTCATACCTCAAGGCCTCTTATGTCTGTGCATCTTATGAGACACTTTTTTTGACCACCAGGTGGTGCTGTGGCCCAGCGCTCAACCGCAGTGCTGGGACTATGTGTGCGGCTACATAACATACTAGGACCGAAATCTTACCATCTTCCTTTAATGTCACTTTTATAACCGACAGAATATTTATTTTTTAGACAAAAAACGTCTATAGTGCTCAAAATACAATCTTTTAAATCCCTTATGGGCTACAGTGGCCATTTAAATAAAATCTCCCTGAGCTAATTTTATTTAAGGCACCTACAGTATATATTTTTTAATACAGGGAGGACCTGTCCTCTTATGGTAGCGCAACACAAGGCATCCGCTAGATGGAGTTGCCGATATTCAGGTGCCATATCATAGAGTCAAGGCTTAGGTAAACTGTTAGTGTTAGGGTAAGGGCTAGGGTGAGGGTAAGAATGAGGGTTAGGGTTAGTTCAAGGGTTAGGCTAACATTATAAGCTTAGAACCTCTCTCACATATCGGCAGCGCTGCAAAATATCGGCAGCGCCATCTAGAGTTTGGAGGCAGCACTGCAGCAGTGGACCTGTCACGACACCATAAGAGGATAGATCCTACAGGGATAGTCTATAACAGTGTTACCCAGTCTTCTCCCCATGCATTTTTGTTTTAATTAAGACAGACATTTTAGCTTTTCCCCTAAAATTATTACAAACCTGTAAGGAGTCTAAGGAATTGTGGATTAAGTTAAGATCTGTATTTACTTCTGTTGAAAACACCCTCTTTCAATAGCACACTTGATATTAGAACTCTGTGGCAGAGATAGGCCCCATAAGATAACCCTCACCTTCAAGTTACAAGCATACTAACACTTTAAGATGGAATCACCCATAACAAAATCAGTCATCTAAATATAAGACTTTAAAAAAAATAATTTTATGGACCTTTATTGCATACCTGCTATTGTTATTATTTTATTATATACTTCACAAGCATTAAAGGTATATCTAAGTTTCCTGGATAATTAATGCATCTGATAGAGGGAAATCAGTAGTGTATAAAAGCATTTTTTTGCATGAGAAATTACCAAAATAACATTAACAAACTAACCCTGATGTTTGTTAAATCTCTTGAGTTTGCAAGTAGTAGGGTTTGAGAGTTAACTCCCCTTTGTGAAGTTCTGTCTTCCTGACCAGGGGAATTTTGGATCCTGTAGCCATTTTGTATAAATGACATGTAATTCCCATTCTTGTCCACAAGATGTCAGTGCAGGACATTGGGGTAATTACAGGCCCTTTGTTCTGTTTGCCGCTCTGAGGCCATGTGGAATCGGCCCAGTGGTCCACCCCCCGAGGCGGGCAAGCCAAGCCCACAGCTTTCCCTGATCCTGATTGACTCTTCTATATCTATGATTGGGTGATGCTAATTTGGGTGGGGGATTTGAATGGGTTCAGCCCATTGTGAAGTAACTGGTGGAGGAAAATGCTTTTGTCTGTGTTCAGTTGCTGTTTAGAAATAAAGTCAGAGAGTCCATATTAAAAATCATGCTTTCTGGTATACATAGACTATGGTGTATTTCTTTAAGAAGGATTGATATGACTGCCGGTCACCAAGAGGCCCATTCCTTCAACGAAGATTTCAAGATTGCCAGCTTATTACGGGGAATTCCTATAGCTAAAACGCAGAAAGTGTTGGAGATGAACAGCGCCACTATCTGGGATCTTCACACCCTTGATATGAATTTTGTAAAAAATAATTGACCACCCCATAAGAACATGCATATGAAGCTTTAACCAACCTGTACCTACAAAAAATAAACTCCACAAGAAATTATTTCCAATAAGAGTATATAAGATACTCACAGATAAGATCTGGTCTCCTCTCTGGAGCTCCCCACTTAGATCCGCTGGTCCACCTGCTAGGATGAATGAGATGAAGATTCCTTCTCCATCTTCTCCTCCAACAATATTAAAACCCAATCCAGTGGATCCTTTGTGCAATATTACTTTTCGAGGTTCCCTGTAGAAATAAATGACATTGGATGTTTAAGTCATTTGTTTAAAACATGACTGTTTAATGATAAACAAAATGGTTGAAAAAGCAGAGTCTAACTTAAAAGCATAATTAGGTAGGGAAACATCATAAAGCTATTATTTAATTTATAAAAATCTTGATTCCTCTGCTTCTCCTTTAAGGTGCACTGACACTTTGGTGAAGAATGCATGTAGAAGAGGGGCATTTACATATCTGTAGTAGCAGGTTTGTAATTATCATTCTACTGTGCCATGCAAAAGTATTCACCCCCTCTTGGCATTTTTCGTGTTTTGTTGCCTCACAACCCGGAATTAACATGGATTGTTTGAGGATTTGCATCATTTAATTTACAGAACATGCCCTCAACTTTGAAGATTTTTTTTGTATTGTGAAGCAAACAACAAATAACAGAAAAAGTCAATGTGCATAAATATTCCCCCCCTAAAGTCAACATTTTGTAGAGCCACCTTTTGTGGCAATCACAGCTCCAGGTCGCTTTGGATAAGTCTCTATGAGCTTACCACATCTTACCACTGGGATTTTTGCCCATTCCTCCTTGCAAAACTGCTCCAGCTCCTTCAAGTTGGATGGTTTGCGCTTGTGAACAGCAATCTTTAAGTCTGACCACTGATTTTCTATTGGATTGAGGTCTGGGCTGTGACTAGGCCATTCCAACACATTTACATGTTTCCCCTTAAACCACTCAAGTGTTGCTTTAGCAGTGTGTTTGGGGTCATTGTCCTGCTGGAAGGTAAACCTCCATCCTAGCCTCAAATCACGCACAGAGTGGTACAGGTTTTGCTCAAGAATATCCCTGTATTTAGCACCATCCATCTTTCCCTCAACTCTGACCAGTTTACCAGTCCCGGCTGCTGAAAAACATCCCCACAGCATGATGCTGCCACCACCATGTTTCACTGTGGGGATGGTGTTCTTTGGGTGATGTGATGTGTTGAGTTTGCGCCAGACATAGCGTTTTCTTTGATGGCCGAAAAATTCAATTTTAGTCTCATCAGACCATAGCACCTTCCTCCATACATTTTGGGGTCACCCACATGCCTTTTCGCAAACTTAAAACATGCCATTTTGTTTTTTGCTGAAAGTAATGGCTTTCTTCTGGCCACTCTGCCATAAAGCCTAACTCTATGGAGCGTATGACTTATTGTCGTCCTATGGACAGATACTCCAGTCTCTGCTGTGGATCTCTGCAGCTCCTCCAGGGTTACCTTAGGTCTATGTGCTGATTAATGCCCTCCTTGCACAGTCTGTGAGTTTTGGTGGGCGTCCGTCTCTTGGCAGGTTTGCTGTTGTGCCATGGTCTTTCCATTTGGTTGTAATAGATTTGATGGTGCTCCTGGGGATATTTTTTTATAACCTAACTCTGACTTGTTCTTCTCAACAACATTGTCCCTTACTTATTTGGAGAGTTCCTTGGTCTTCATGGCAGTGTTTGGTTAGCGGTGTATCTTCCTTAGGTGTTGCAGCCTCTGGGGACTTTCAAAAACGGTTTGTATATGTAATGACAGATCATGTGACACTTAGATTGCACACAGGTGGACATCATTTCACTAATTATGTGACTTCTGAAGGTATTTGGTTGCACCAAAGCTTTTTATGGGCTTCATAACAAAGGGGTTGAATACATACGCACATGCCAACTTTCTGTTTTCTATTTGTAAAAAAATAGTTTTATGTATATATTTTTCTCATAAAATCACATAAAATTCAGATTAACAAAACATTGAACATAGGGCTGTAATGTAAAATCTGGGAGGGATAATTCAACGCTACGTCCAGGACAGGAAGCAGGGGTGGATCTACCGCCGTTGCACCCGGGCCCTGCTCTTAAGGGGGGGGGGGGGGGGGGTTTGGGGCTGGGGGATGGTTGCATGGCTGCAGTGCACCTCAAAACCTTTTTTTTTATTTATTTCTTTGTTTAAATTCTCAATGCCACCCCCCCCCCCTCAGTTCCTATGCCCCTGGGTGTCAGGTTATAAAAGCTAGGGTGAATTAAAAAAGTCCCTTTCTACCAGATCTCTCCATTAATCAATTAGATAATTAGCATGGTACATTCTACACCCAAATACAATTAAATTTTTATAGCATGCCAGAGATTATGGGATTCTGTTATAGAACATTTATATTTAAAGGACGACAAAAGTCGCCATTTGTGCTTTGCACTATCAATTAGAGAGTGGAAAATCATGTCGAAAATGTGTTTACATTTTTAAATTTGATCAAGAATTGACTTAGGTTTAGATATAGTCATTTTAGTTTAGCCCTTGAAGCCCTCCCACTAGATCCTGCATAAACAATGAGGCTGGGTCATTTATTGTAACACATTGTATTAGGGTTTTACACCATATTTCTAAGTGAAATATGGTGGCAAAGTGGTAAGCTGTTTTAAAAAATGTTTTCATTGCTAAGTTATGGATTTGACCTCCTGCCTTCCACTTGTTTTTTTATAAAAAAATGTACTTATGTATATATATATATATATATATATATATATAAATATATATAGTCAGTCATATGCGTACTAATAAATAAATTAGTTAATAAAAACCAGTGACTTACTAATGAAAACATTTTATGAAGGTCACTTTCTACTAGACCAACACACACATACGCAAAAACTGTGTGTAAAAGCTAAACTAAATTATTATTTTTAACTATATATATATTTATATTGAATAATTAAGTGAACTGTGAGCTAGTTATTTTAAATGTGTATTTGTATGTATATAGAATTATGTGTGTATATAGACAATTTTCCACTTAATTATTATTAAGTGGTTAGAATGAGTCAATCGCTGCCTGATTTAATCACTGAAATCTTCTGCATCTGAATCAAATTAATTAATAATTGTTCCGCACGGTACAGAGCTCATTACTCATTCAGACACATTATTATTACTGAAACAGCCAGACTTCAATTGATCATAACTCCACCAATTCCTCATCTATTTTCAAAAATAAAACACATTTTCACTGTGATTTTTCACCTCTATCTAATGGTGCAGAGCACACATAGGGGAATTTTGTGATCCTTTAATCCAAGGTTATATTAACTATCTATTTAAAAGTTGTTTGCCAGCTGGTCCTTTAAGTTTGTGGAGAACAGCATTTGCCATTATAAGATTTGTATTGCCAACAAGGAGAGGGTCGGTTCTGAGCCAATCAGATTGCAGGTGATTTCTAAGCTGTGACAATTACATTGATTTCTATGTTCAAGAAACTCATATCACCTAATATATAAAGGTCCTGTAAGAATAAAAATGGAAAGTGGTGAGTAGGTGAAAATTCCCATTTAAATTAATATTAATATTTAATATTTGTCTTGTGAAAAACTGAAATCTTAAAACAAATCTAGCTCCCAGAATTGAGAAAGAAAATTAAACAATGTCAAAGAACTGGTTAGCAGGAATATTACAATGTGAAACAGGCCGACTGAAAATGAGTGACCAGGAAAGGCAGATGAGCTAAATAGGTTCTTTTCTTCGGTATATACATGGAAGGTACCTGTGGTTGGGACACTGCAACATAATGGGGCTGCACTACCTTCACCAAATAACTGGTTAATGCAGGAAGAAATCCAAAAGAGGTTGGAAAAAATTAATGTTAATAAAGCCCCGGGTCCTGATGGAATACATCCAAGGGTACTGAGGGAACTGGGTTCTGTAATAGCCAAACCATTATATTTAATTTTTCAAGATTCACTCAACACAGGGTCTCTACCAGATGACTGGAGAAAAGCAGATGTGATACCTATATTTAAGAAAGGGAGCAAGAGCAAATCCGGGGAATTATAGACCAGTGAGCCTCACTTCTGTAGTGGGGAAGCTTTTAGAAGGGTTAATAAGGGATAATATACAAGAATATGTCTGTTTGAACAGGATTATAAGTAGGCGTCAACATGGATTTATGAGGGATAGGTCATGTGAAATAAATCTAATTAGTTTCTATAAGGAGGGTAGTAGGAACTTGGATCAAGGCAACTCAGTGGATGTAGTCTATTTGGATTTTGCAAAGGCTTTTGATACAGTGCCACATGGGAGACTATTGTGCAAACTAAGGGATACAGGAATTGCAGTAAATATCTGCTCATGGATTGAGAGCTGGCTAAAAGACAGGAAGCAAAGGATTGTTGTAAATGGAACATACTCTGACTGTACTAATGTGGTAAGTGGGGTTCCTCAGGGTTCAGTATTGGGTCCTCTCCTTTTTAACATTTTTATTAATGACTTAGATGTAGGATTGGAGTGTGGTGTCTCCATTTTCGCTGATGACACGAAGTTGTGCAAGATAATTAAATCAGATAATGATGTGCTTTCCCTTCAAAGGGATTAACATAAAATTGAGGAATGGGCATCTAAATGGCAGATGAGATTTAATACGAATAAATGTAATGTTATGCATCTGGGAAGGAAAAATAGCCATGCAATTTATAATCTTAATGGAGAAAATCTAGGGGTATCAGATATTGAAAGGGATTTGTGTGTTTTTTAAAAAGGACATTTTAGAGCTGGAAAAGGTACAGAGGAGGGCAACAAAACTAATCAGCGGAATGGAGGGGCTAAGTTATGAGGAAAAACTAACCAAATTCAGCTTATTTTTGATAGAAAAAAGGCATCTATGAGGCGATATGATTACATTATATAAATACATCCAGGGTCAGTATAAAGAACTGTAAAGGTAACTTTTTGTGCCAAGAGGTTTTCAATTGACAAGAGGACACCCATGGAGGTTAGAAGTAAAAAGATTCCACCTTAAAGAAATAAAAGGGTTCTTCACAGTAAGGGTGGTTAATCTGTGGAATTCTCTACCAGAGGAGGTAGTGACCGCGGATTTGATAGATAACTTTAAAAGGGAACTGGAGTTATTTCTAATTAAGAAGGAAATTCAGGGTTATCCTGGATAAATAGAGAGGGAGTATCGATCCAGGGATGAATCCGATCGCCAGTCTCTGGGGTCAGGAAGAAATTAATTTTTGTTCCCTTTGACGATTGGCTAAGTTTTACTTGTTTTTTTTTCTGTTTGCCTTCCTCTGGATTAATTAATAATAAAAAAAAATATAAAAAAATACATAGTTGATTAATATTTAATTAACAATTAACAACTAATTAATTAATAACTAATCCTCATATTGCAGATCATAGGAGATCTTAAAAAGTTGAACTTGATCTACTGAAAGTCTTTTTTCAACCTTAATAACTATGTAACTATAACTATATACATGTAGTAAAACCAACATGGGCATAACAAAAATAACTTTTAATAAAAGATTTTTGGAACATAAAATAAATATAGAAAAAGGTAATCAGCCCTTTTTTGTGAATACCATAACTTAATTTACTTAAAGGTAATTTACTTAAAGTTATAGAACAAATTAAGAAGAACCCTAGGGGGGTTTGGATAGGGTCTTAATGTTGATATTTTTTTAGCAGCTTTCTTGTGAAAAGTTATTATGTAAAACAATATTTCCCTGTCCTGCTATGTTAATTTGCCCTTTAACTGGTAATGTACACTTTAATGTGATTAAGGGACACAAAAAAATCACAGCATGTGCTCTGCACCATCAGTTAGAGGGTGGACAATAATGTGAAAATGTGTTTACATTTTTAAAATTGTGCAAGAATTAATACTGTCATTTTAGCATTTTAGTTTAGCTCTTGAAGCCGTCCCACAAGAATCTGCATACATAATTAGGCTGGAGTTTGTAACTGTTATAAACTGAATTATGGATTTATACTCCCTTTTTGAGAAGGCTGTGATAGCACAGTGGTAGGCAATCTGTTTTAAAGATTTATTTTATTGGTAAGTCACAGGTTTGATTCCCCTTTTAATCCCCACCTTTTTCCATGTGCTTTTTCACCCTCTATCAAATAGTGCAGAGCACATAGAGGAGACTTTTGTGGTCCTTTAAATCAGCTCTTAAAATTAACATTGTAATAACTGAGTGTATACTATTGATTTATGTATAATTTGGAGACAATCTATAAGTTATCATTTAATTCTGCTCCATTAGTTATAATTTCTTTCTGCTCTGTTAGTTAAATGAGAATGGTAGCATGTAGTGTGGGAAAAGAGCTTTTAGATCTCCCTTAACAGAGCTATTGTTATTATAATTATTATTATTATTATTAACTTTAATTTGTAACACGTCAACTTATTCTGTTGCACTGTTAAGGGGATAAAAACAAGGAAAATACAATACAATGTTAGCAAACTGCAGAAAATGGGAGGCCCTGTATTGAGCTTAGAATCTTCATAGAAAGTGTTTTTTCCAAAGCACCCTACAAGACTGGAAACTCACTACTTACAATGTAAAAGGGGATAGAAGAGGCAGACACCTGGGGAAGAAAAAATAAGGAATAGCAAGGGTCAGGAAGTAAGTGAAAGTAGGTATGCAAAGTTAGAAAGGATTTTCATTTAGAGAGAGAGGGAAGGGGTCTGATAGAAAGTCATTGTGAGGTGGAAGGCTCTAGTATGTATTATATTATATGCCCCTAGTGGTCAGATGATCTAACCTGCAAATGGAAATGCAAGATGAGGGGCCTGGGTTAGGAGTTTGTTTCTTCGGTGCAAAAGGTTACAAAATAGATTGAGTACAAAGCATGTTTTGAATCCAGGTACTTAATTTTAAACATTACACAAATACCATGAACAATCTAATATTTGGTATTTTAAGAGTTATATATCTAACTAATATGCTTCAATATTTATGTCTCCCCTTCGAAAGGATTAAAAGGGGGTGCAGCAATCATCTTGGAACATCACTACAGTTAAAATTGTGTGGTTTATGCATTATGACTAGGATGCAGTCTTGCACACCTGTGATATGCATCATGCTAAAAGTGCCATGCTGTAACACAGCAAGCAGACAGTGACATGCTGTGTGTTAATTAACTGACCAGAATGTTTTCAATTATAATCACTACATTCAATTATTTATAACCACACATTGCTATATGAAATGTAAAAAATGAGCTGTGTAAATCAGAAAATCCTGTCAGATCACAGGTGTAAAAGATGGCAGACTATAGGAAATAATACAGGAAGTGAAGGGGGAGGGGTCCCAGAAGCAGAAAAATCCTAACTTTGTGAATCTCTTACTACTAATTTTATTAAATATACTGCACAAAAACATTTTATTTAAATTGAAATGTTCTACCTCGATAGTCCTTTTAAAGGAACACTGTACAGCATTTACAAGTAAATATGTTTGCTTGCTGGTACATAGACTATTAATCACAGTATGCAGTTTAAAATAAATAAAAGTTAAAAAATGTTCTTAGCTTTTAAACTGCCTGATTTCTCCTCAAGCAGAGATGTATCACCTCCTACCTGTATCAATCAGGGGTGTGCCCAGCTCTGCCTGTGTGCTTGACTATCATGGCTGGGCTGACATCACTGACCCTGAACCATGATATCATTAACTCCACCCCCACTTCCTACACAGAAGTAACAGCTCTATTGTAACTTGCTTGCAACTGTCCCATAGGCCCGTCTCAGTGACAGCACATTCATAGCCCAATCCCCTTTACTGAGCATGCTCGTTCTGAGATTCAGACCAGACTTTTTTTTTAGTCCAGCGACCAGGAACAACTGACCACACCCCTGATAAACACAGGTAGGAGGAAATACACAGCTCTGCTTGAGTAGAAAACATACAGTTTCAAAGCTAAGACTTTTTTTTTATTTTTAATTTATTTTAATCTGCATGCTGTTTTCAATTACCTATGCCCTGCAAACATCAAATAACATATGAGCTTTACAAGTAAATGTACTACATCGGTCCTTTGTTGGGGATTATTTTCCATTAATGCTAGTTTGGATTTATAAATTATGGACTAAAAAAAACTATTAGAAGGTGGTCAACCCAAAATGCATTATTTCTGCAGTGGCAGCAAGTTATTTGAGATGCAAAATTTGGTTGATTTAATTATTTAGTGTGTCATGCAAGGAGGCTGATAGGTGTGTCAAGAGTCTGTTTGTCCTGGTGGTATAAATCAGTACAATGATGGAGACATATGCCTTTGTTAATATTCTTATTTATAAAAACTGGGCTTGCTCTACCCACCACAGTGAAAGCCAATACACCCAGAGCATATGATCTACCTTTTGTTGAGCCCCTAGGCAGTGAAGTGGAGGAGCCCCTGAGTACGCAAGGTATGCACAGACCCATTTTTGCCTTTTCTGTGCGTGTAAGTTACTTTTCCTGTTGTAACTACCTTGTTCTAGGTAATGACCCCCTAGTGGCCAGTCTCACAGAGAAGCACTCCTATGCAGCTGCCGAGTTGGCCTAATGGGTAATCCGGCCATGGGCATATGTCCCTCCCTTTTTTAACATGTTCAGTTAGCTAATTGTGAGATTTTGTAATAGCAACCAATTGCAATTATATTAATTTATATCTTTACTTTTTATTTCTGCATTGACTGGAACTTTTGCTGTGCCCCTTTTTATATTGTATAATATTATTAAATATCTCTAATTAGGTGTATCAGAAAGAAAACTCTTAATAGTTTATTAAGTACTAGTTGATCAAAATAAAACCTAAAGCAAGATTTTATGATGCAAAAAGTTGTATAAATATTATTGTTGTATGTCATTCTAGTGAACAGACAGCAAATCGCACCAAAGCGCCACTTTTGGTGTAATGTTAATTATTTTAGTCTGAGAGATGCAAACTGAATTTTAGCAGATCCTAACCAACACATCACTATTTTTTAGTTGAATGACAAGGCTATGATCTCAAATTTCAACTCTGTTTACTATGTGACTTATTGATTATTTATGCACAAGGTGTCAAGGTGGTTTGAAACAATTATTGATTAGATGTGATATCTGCCACCCCCTAGTGTCAGTCTCATTTATGACAGCTCATTACATTTCATAGAGGTAGAAGTTAAATAAAATTTGCAGCATTAAAAAAGTTAGTATTACAGTATGTTTGGTTGAGAAAATTATTAGAGGGGGGGCTACATTTCTTCATCATGCATTTATTATGAAAAATCTTAAACATGGATTATCATACCCTTTTTATGAATACAATAACAAAAATTCCAAAGGCAATGTACTTAAAGTTATAGAACAAATTAGGAAGAACCATATGGGGGTTTGGATACAAAATGTAGGAATTCTGAACCCTATGGGTCTTCAGCTTCCTTGGGAGAAGTTCTTATTTAAAAGCCACCATTTGTGCTCTGCACCAACAGTTAGAGGGTGAAAATCATGTGTTTAAATTTTTAAAATTGATCAAGAATTGACTTTGATATTGTCATTTTAGTTTAACCTTTAAAGTCGTCTCACAAGAGCCCGCATAAATAAATAGGCTGGAGTCTGTAACTATTATATTTTGAATTATGGATTTATACTCCTTTCCAAACGTATTTTTTTTATTACAAAATGTACATATATATATATATATATATATATATATATATATATATATATATATATATATATATATATATATATAAAGTAAACTCCCCGTTATCCAGCACCTACAGGGACTCCCTATTGCCGGATACCTGTAGTTTCCGGTTAATCGGGAGTCCCTGAATTGAAGGATCTAAACAATCTTCTATTCTTTATTTTTCCCACTGAAATTTTGTAGACAATAATAATAATTATGAATCTGTTCAGTGGCAACCTCACTCAGTGTACATCCTGTCATATGTATGCAATACTGGAACAGATGATCCAGGGTCCATACCTCTGTGACAGGTGTGAGCATGTTGCCTCTCTGGAAGCTCAAATTGGAGATTTGGAGCGGACAATTGCAGCACTTGGGGATATTGCTCCACTGGAAAGGGAGGTGGTGCTCACAGAGCACAGTTTAGCTGGGCCCAGCATGGAGGGAGGAGCTGGGGCTAGTGAGGATGTCCAGGGAGGTAGCTGGGTTACAGTTACAAGGGGAAGCAGGAGGAACAGGAGGAGGCAGGCCAGTTCTGAGTTGGCAAACACCAACAGATATGCCAGATTGAGTGAAACTGTTGGGGATGTCTATTCAGGAATGGCAATGCCAGATAGAGCTGTTCCATCTAACAGCCGGGAGAACAGCTCTACTGCAGGAGTGGGAGGGCAGCATAGGCAGAGCAACAGACAGGATTTGGTTGTAGGGGACTCTATTATTAGGAAGATAGACAGGGTGATTTGTCACCCAGATCCCAGCAATCAAACAGTTTGCTGTCTCCCGGGTGCTCGGGTTCGTCATGTTGTGGATCGGGTAGACAAATTATTGGGAGGGGCTGGAAATGAACCGGCAGTCTTGGTACATATTGGTACCAATGACAAAGTTAGTGGAAGATGGAGTGTCCTAAAGAATGATTTTAGAGAACTAGGTAATAAGCTGAAGGCAAGGACCTCCAAGGTAGTATTTTCTGAGATACTACCAGTGCCACGTGCTAGCCCAGGGAGGCAGAAGGAGCTTAGGGAGGTTAATGCGTGGCTAAAGATGTGGTGCACTAAGGAGGGGTTTGGGGTTTTAGAGCACTGGGCTGACTTCTCACTTCGGTACAATCTCTACAGTAGGGATGGATTGCACCTTAATGATGAGGGAGCTTTTGGACTAGGGGATAGGATGGTAGAAAGGCTGGAGGAGTTTTTAAACTAGTAGTTAGGGGGGAGGGACTAGATATAAGTAATGGGGTAGAAAGTGTAGAGGGTATAAGGGATGAATTAACAACTCATAGGGGAGGAGATGGGGGGAGGGGTATTATAGTCAATAGGGAGGTAGTACTAAGTAATTCAAGTACAGTGGCAGGCACTTCAGAACTACAGACTCATAACATAAGGTGTATGCTCGCTAATGCCAGAAGCTTGCCAGGAAAAACGGGAGAGTTAGAATTATTAACAATTAATGAAAAATGGGATTTAATAGGCAATACTGAAACGTGGTGGGATGAATCTCATGACTGGACTGTTAATCTGGATGGTTATAACCTATTTAGGAAAGATAGAGGCAATGGTAAACGAGGAGGAGGGATTTGTCTGTATGTTAAGCCTGAATTTAAGCAAAAAGTCAGTATTTATGGTGGACCTAGTGATAAAGCTGAATGTTTGTGGGTAGAGTTAAATAGCGGAGCAGCAAATTCCAAAAGAATATTAGTAGGAGTATGCTATAAACCCCCAAATATAGCTGAAAGTGAGGAAATACAATTATTGTTACAGATTGAAAATGCAGCTAGGCATGGTCAAGTTCTAATAATGGGAGATTTTAATTACCCTGAAATAAACTGGATAAATGAGACCAGCAGTTCATCTAAGGGGAGCAGGTTCTTGAGTACACTCAGGGATCATTATCTGGCCCAGGTTGTACAAGAGCCTACTAGAAATGAAGCTATCTTAGATTTACTCATCACAAATAATATTGATATAGTATCTAATGTTGGAATAGGGCAACCTTTGGGAAACAGTGATCACGACACAGTCTCGTTTGAGATTGAATTAAAAAAACAAAATTTTAAGGGGCCAACAAAAACTCTTAATTTTAAAAGGGCAGATTTTAACGGTCTAAGGGCAGCAATACAAAGTATAGACTGGGACAGAGAACTGGCAGGTAAAAACACTGACCACAAGTGGACAACATTTAAATCCTTACTAAATATACATACACATCGGCATATACCGTGTGGGAATAAAAGTAAAAGGAGTAAATCCCATCCAATGTGGCTTAACAATGATTTAAAGATCAAGATACAGAGTAGAAAACAGGCATTTAAATTATACAAACAAGAGGGGACAGAGACTGCTTTACAGGAATACAAGGAAATCAACAAGGCTTGCAAAAGTGCGATTAGACTGGCTAAAATAGAAAATGAAAAATTAATTGCAAAAGAGAGTAAGACTAACCCTAAAATATTTTTTAAGTATATTAATGGGAAGAAGGCGAGGAAGGAAGCTATAGGAACATTACAATGTGACACAGGCCGTCTGATAATTAGTGACCAAGAAAAGGCAGATGAGCTAAATAGGTTCTTTTCTTCGGTATACACAAGGGAGGTACCAGTGGTTGGGACACGGCAACATAATGGGGCTACACTACCTTTGCCAAATAATTGGTTAACACAGGAAGTAATCCAAAAGAGGTTGGAAAAAATAAATGTTAATAAAGCCCCGGGACCTGATGGAATACATCCAAGGGTACTAAGGGAACTGGGTTCTGTAATAGCCAAACCATTATATTTAATTTTTCAAGATTCACTCAACACAGGGTCTCTACCAGATGACTGGAGAAAAGCTGATGTGATACCTATATTTAAAAAGGGAGCAAGAGCAAATCCAGGGAATTATAGACCAGTGAGCCTCACTTCTGTAGTGGGGAAGCTTTTAGAAGGGTTAATAAGGGATAATATACAAGAATATGTCTATTTGAACAGGATTATAAGTAGGAGTCAACATGGATTTATGAGGGATAGGTCATGTCAAAGAATTCTAATTAGTTTCTATGAGGAGGTTAATAGGAACCTGGATCAAGGCAACTCAGTGGATGTAGTCTTTTTGGATTTTGCAAAGGCTTTTGATACAGTGCCACATGGGAGACTATTGTGCAAACTAAGGGATACAGGAGTTGTAGTAAATATCTGCTCATGGATTGAGAGCTGGCTAAAAGACAAGAAGCAAAGGGTTGTTGTAAATGGAACATACTCCGATTGGACTAATGTGGTAAGTGGGGTTCCTCAGGGTTCAGTATTATGTCCTCTCCTTTTTAACATATTTATTAATGACTTAGCGGTAGGATTGGAGTGTGGTGTCTCCATTTTCGCTGATGACACGAAGTTGTGCAAGGTAATTAAATCAGATAGTGATGTTCTTTTCCTCCAAAGAGATTTACATAAAATTTAGGAATGGGCATCTAAATGGCAGATGAGATTTAATACGAATAAATGTAAAGTTATGCATTTGGGAAGGAAAAATAGCCATGCAATTTATAATCTTAATGGAGCAAATCTAGGTGTATCAGATATTGAAAGGGATTTGGGAGTGCTTGTGGATAACCACCTAGGTAACAGTGCTCAAAGCCAAGCAGCAGCTGCAAAGGCAAATAAAATATTAGCATGTATTAAGAAGGGTATAGAAGCCAGGGAAGCAAATATAATTCTGCCACTTTACAAATCTCTAGTACGCCCTCATTTGGAATATGGAGTACAATTTTGGGCACCACTTCATCAAAAGGACATTTTAGAGCTGGAAAAGATACAGTGGAGGGCAACAAAACTAATAAGGGGAATGGAGGGGCTAAGTTATGAAGAAAGACTAACCAAATTAAACTTATTTTCTCTAGAAAAAAGGCGTCTAAGAGGAGATATGATTACCTTATATAAATACATCCAGGGTAAGTATAAAGATTTGTCAAGGGAGCTTTTTGTGCCAAGAGGTTTTCAAATGACAAGAGGACATCCCTTGAAGTTAGAAGTAAAAAGATTCCACCCAAAAGAAAGAAAAGGGTTCTTCACATTAAGGGTGGTTAATCTGTGGAATTCTCTACCAAAGGAGGTGGTGACAGCGGATTCGATAGATAACTTCAAAAGGGGACTGGATTTATTTCTAATTAAAAAGGGAATTCAGGGTTATCGTGGATAATTAGAGAGGCAGTATTGATCCAGGGAGAAGTCCGGTCGCCGGTATCTGGGATCAGGAGGGAATTGATTATTATTATTTTTTATATAGAACTAATTAATTAATAGTTAATCCGCATATTGCAGATCAGAGGAGATCTTAAAAGGTTGAACTTGATGGACTGAAAGTCTTTTTTCAACCTTAAATACTATGTAACGATGTAACTATGTAACCCTTAAACACCCCAAAACCCCTCAAAATGCCTTTAAAAAGGCATTAGCACCTCCACTGGGCCATTTCGGCCCAGAAAAAATAATTAGAAAAAAAGTTTTCTTTTTTTTTTTGCAGTCTAAAACTTCGAATAGGAGTTTTTTGAAAATAAGGAATTGGTGCCGGTTAGTTAGGTGCCGGATATCTGTGATTCTACTATATATTGGTGTATCAATTGTCTGTTTGTCCTGCTGGTTAAATCAGTACAATGACAGATATATATGTATATTAAAGCCTTTTTTAATATTCTTATTTATAATAACTAGAGTTGCTCTTCCTGTTATCACCCACCACAAAGACAGTCAATACACCTAGGGCATATACAGGGCTGGTTCTACCTTTTTTGAGCCCTTGGGCAGTGAAGTGGAGGAGCCTGCGAGTGAGTACACAAGGTATGCACGGACCCATTTTTGCCTTCTCTGTGCATTCCTTTTCCTGTTGTAACTCTCTTGTTCTAGGTGGTTACCTCCTAGTGGCCAGTCTGAACTGCAGCATTTAGTTTGCTTTTTATAAGCCAGGAACCACTTTATTATACTGTAAATGTGCCGTCCCTCACAGGGAAGTGCCCCTAGGTGGCTGCCTAGTTGGCCTATTGGGTAATCCAACTATCCTTCCTTTTTTAACCTGCTCAGTTAGCTAATTGTGAGATTTAATTAATCACCTCATGTAAAGCGAATACCAAAAAGGCAGGATTGATATGTAATTTGTGCATAACTTTCAAACACTTCCACTCAAATGTTGTAATGCCAACTAATTGCATTTATATTAATTTACTAGTCACTTGCCCGTCAAAAATCACGGTATAGTATTGTGTTTAAAATGGTGTCTTCTGTCGGTTTGTGCGCCTCCTATCTGTGCTCACTCTCTCTCTCTGTGCACCTTCTCTCTCCTTTTCTCTTCCTCCCTATCTCCCTTCTTCTTTCTCTCTCCCTCCTTCTCTCTCTCCCTTCATCTCTCTCCCTTCCTCTCTCTCCCCCTCTCCGTCTCACTCTCTCTACCTTCATCTCTCTTTTTCTCCCTTCCTCTCTCTCTCTCTCACTCCTTCTTTCTCTCCCGCCTTCTCTCTCTCACTGCTTCTCTCTCCCTCCGTTGCTCTCTCTCCCCCTCTTTCTCTCTCTCTCCTTCTCTCTCTCCTTCTCTCTCTCTCTCTCTCTCCTCACTTTTTCTCCCTTCCTCTCTCTCTTTCTCCCTTCCTCTCTCTCCTTCTTTCTCTCCCTCCTTATCCCCTCCCTCCTTCCCTCTCTCGCTCCTTCTATCTCCCTCCGTCCCTCACTCTCTCCCCCTCCTTCTCTCTCTCTCCTCTCTTTCTCTCTCCTTCTCACTTTCTATCCCTCCCTCTCCTTCTTACTCTCTCTCCCTCCTTCCTTCTCTCTCCTTCTCTCTCCACCCCTCCTTCTCGTTCTCTCCCTCCTTCTCTCTCCCTCTCTATCCTTCTCTCTCTCCCTCCCTCTCCTCACATTTCTGGATTGCGAGACCGATCGCAAATCATACTTTGCAGCAAGTTAAGGGTTTGGCTCTGTCTAAGCAGATCATTACCAGTCCCTGAAATGCTACATATAGAAGCATGATTTACGATTTTGGCTTTCTGCCATGTACTTGCGGGCTTGAGCCATTTTAATGGCTTTGTAACTGTTGCAGTTTTAAAGCCCTCAGATTTACAGCCTCAGGCCCAAAAGAAGCATGATTTACGATTTTGGCTTTCTGCCATGTACTTAAGAGCTTGAAGTCTCAATTCACAATTGTGCATAGTGCGCATGCGCAACTCTCAATTTGCGAGCGTTACACACAAACTCGCAGTATGACAACTATATTAGTGATATCTGTACTTTTAATTTCTTCATTGACTGGAACTTTGCTGTGCCTTTTTTAACAGTATTATATATCTCTCATTAGGTATATCAGATAGAAATCTCTTAATAGTTTATTGTTTATGTGCCATTTGCTAAAAACCAAACTTAAAGCAAGATTTTACGTTGCAATGTTGTATAAATATTATCGTCCTATGTCATTCTAGTGAACAGACAGCAGATGGCACCAAAGCTCTACTTTTGGTGTAATGTCAATTATTTTAGTCTGCGAGTTGCAAATTGAATTTTAGCGGATCCTTTTTTAAATGTATTTCATTTTTTCACCACATATTTAGCCAACACATCAATATTTGTCAGTTGAATGACAAGGCTATGGTCTCAAATTCTGTGTACTATGTGACTTATTGATTATTTATGCACAAGTTGTCAAGGTGGTTTGAAACAATTATTGATTAGATGTGATATCTGCCACCCCCTAGTGTCAGTCTGTTTTATGACAGCTCATAACATTTCATACAGGTAGAAGTTAAATGAAATTTGCAGCATTAAAAAAGTTAGTATTACAGTATGTTTGGGTGAGAAAATCAACACCGTTTTTTAAAAACTATTGATTAAAGGGGGTCAACATTTTTTTATCATGCATGTAAAAGATAATAATTAAAGAATTGCAAAAAGCAGAGTAGTTGGGTGCTGAGAAATAAGAGCATCACAAACTGTCAATATATAGTTAAAGGGATATATAAGTGAGCTGGATTATGAAAACATTTTTTTGCATGAAAAAATACCAAAAATAAGCATTTAAATACTTACCTTGAAGTTAGCAAATATCTTTTAATTTCTGTCAGTTGACACTTAGGATTAACACCCTCCCAACCCAGGCTAAACTGGTATAACATTTGAAAAATTGTTTTGGCCAATCAGGAGCAAGTAAAGACTGAAACATTTGTATCACAATCTGGCAGTTGCTGTCTGTTTTATTTCTCTCTGCTGTCTCCTTATGGGCAATTTCAGCTGTGACCCCACCAACCATCATTTCCTTTAGAGGTCACACACTGTACCCTGCAGGGTACACTTTATATAAGCTTCCTAGGGGTGTGCACATACACATATCAGTATCTAGCTTATAAATATGTAAGTACATTCAACTTTTCAATATAATACATATTTTTCTACTAAATAGTAGCAGTTTATTAGAAAACCTTTGAAACCCAGCTCACTTACATATCCCTTTAAAGCACCACTGTACAATAGAGCAATAATGTCTGAAAACTTTGACCAGACTAAGGCCCTCATTCAATTGCAATTTGGCCAATTGAATAGGGCTCGAAATAAGCACATAACATTTTTTTTTTAAAGAAGTTTTTAGTTAGTAAACTTCTATCCAAAAGCAAGGTCTTCACTAACTAAAAACTTCTTTAAAAAAAATATGCTATGTGCTTATTTAGAGCCCTATTCAATTGGCCAAATCGCAATTGAATGAGGCCCTAAGAGTATAATTAAGAAGGAAAAGTCACAAGGAATAAAATGAAGCCTCTGCTGGACCTCAGAGGCATCCATGATACTTTGTTGAAGGTTGTGAGAGGGGTGTTTACATTTCTGGGGAGTGGTTTTTACATCTTTTGATGCAAGATGTCTGATTCTTGATTTATGAGATAGAAGGGAATGGTGTAAAATTTGATAAAATCCAGTTATCTAACAAATCCTGTTCTCTCTTCCCCAAAACCTCCCTCCATTGATAGATAAAAACATACACCTAATGATCTAGCTCCCCTATTGGATCGCGTCCTTGTCGTGGTGAAGGGCTTGTGTAATTCAATGAAGCTGTGAGCTATACCATGTAGGGTCACCCAAGATCGACAGGTCATAGCAGGGAGGTCAGACAACTTGAGGTCCACTGGAGAAGAAACTGGCAACCCACTCCGGTAACTTTGCCAAGAACACCTTATGGATAAGCACAACCAGACACAAACGTGTCTGGCGAGCTGTAGTCCATAGGGTCATGGAGAGTCAGACACGACTGAACGACTAAACAAACAAAATGATCTAGCTATCAAAGGCAACATGGAGGCTACACATAAACATAGATTCAACATTTTCTATGCTCTCTAAAATGTTTTTATGTTCATATAGCTTATAGCACTGAAATGTTGTTGGATTGTTATATACTTCACAAACATGTGCAGTTGCTCTTGAACTACGGTGGTCCTTTAATAAGTTTAAGTTGAACTTTTGCTAAACCAGCTGGAGATAAGGAGCAAAGCCATGCCATGAATTATTGTAGTACAGAAAGCCCAGTGATGCGAAGGGATGGACTCCAAAACATGGAAATAATCAGGCAGGAAGAAAAGATACGACTTGATGTACCATGACCCCAGAACCTCTCCAACATGAAGGAAGAGGATGTGATAAGAAGATGAGCAGACTAAGGTTCTAACAGAGAAGGAAAATTATATCCATTCTACTTAAGTTTATTCTGACCTCTCGTTTACTCTCCTACGTGTCAAGTTCTTGTGGAACTTTTTGCTTCTCACGATGGTCAATTTATGAACTTGACCAAATGGCAAAGTCTGGCCAATCAAACGCAAGAGACAAAAGCGGATGTGTGTGTGTGTGTGTGTGTGTGTGTGTGTGGGGGGGGGGGGGGTATCTAGGAGAGGAATTATATGTCAGAGGGGAATGGCAGGAAGGTTTAGAGGAGATAGAAAGGGTATAGATGTTAAAGGGATATGGTTGTTGAAAGATATGGAAGTTATATGGATGTTAAAGGGATATGAAAGGCATATGGATGTTAAAGGGATATGGAATGGATATGGATGTCAAATGTATATGGAAGGGATAACAAATGTTAAAGGGATATGGAAGGGCTATGGATGTTAAAGGGATATGGAAGAGCTATGGATGCTAAAGTGATATGGAATGGATATGGATGTCAAAGGTATATGGAAGGGATAACAAATATTAAAGGGATATGGAAGAGCTATGGATGCTAAAGGGATATGGAATGGATATGGATGTCAAAGGTATATGGAAGGGATAACAAATGTTAAAGGGCTATGGATGTTAAAGGGATATGGAAGAGCTATGGATGCTAAAGGTATATGGAAGGGATATAGAGTTTACAGATATGGAATGTTTTCTGGATTTTACTAGGAATATAATATACCTGTATATCTATTTACTTTTATGCACTTTCTTATTAGGATGATTAGACTCTGCTGCACTTGTTGTGCTGTGTTTCATAATAACCAATGAGTGACCATTCTGCAACATGCCGCTGAGAAGTGGTGCCTGATAGGCGAGGATACTACACTGCAGATCGATCCCTACATAGTCTGAGTTTATGAGCACTACTTAATAAAAAAAGTACTTAACAGTAAAAAAGATACACAGATATATTATACACATATTAAAATCCAGAAACTTGTCATATCCCTTTAACTAAATATAAGGAGCCAGCCAATCTTCAACATCCCCAGAGCATATCCCCTTCCTTCTTTTCTCTGGGCTGACAACTTAGAATGTGAAACCCCTTTCTGTCTGTTCTTATTTCTCTACATCAAACAAAACATTGATGCAGCTCTAGTACCTTTCATTTTTTCTGCCCTCCAGCAGTGGCTACCAATGGCCACTAGGTGGCATGACCAAGGTTTTCTTCCTTTCCTAGGTTTAGGAGATTATTTGGTCTGGCCTTTACACCTCTGCGCAGGTGCTAAGCAATGCATGCATGTGCCCACCGCTGCTGGGCAGCCAGGAAGACAAGAGACACATTGTCGGGAGAGAGAGAGACAGGAGAGAGAGAGAGATACATGAGAGAGAGAGACAGTAAAGAGAGAGACAGAAAGACACAGGACAGAGAGAGAGAGAGAGAGAGACACATGAGAGAGAGAAGAGAGAGACAGGAGAGAGAGAGAGAGAGATACAGGAGAGAGAGAGACAGTAAAGAGAGAGACAGAAAGACACAGGACAGAGAGAGAGAGGAGAGAGAGAGAGACACATGAGATGAGGAGAGAAAGACAGGAGAGAGAGAGAGAGATACAAGAGAGAGAGAGACAGTAAAGAGAGAGACAGAAAGACACAGGACAGAGAGAGAGAGAGAGAGACACATGAGAGAGAGAAGAGAGAGACAGGAGAGAGAGAGAGAGATACAGGAGAGAGACAGTAAATAGAGAGACAGAAAGACACAGGACAGAGAGAGAGAGAGACAGGAGAGAGAGAGAGAGAGAGAGACATGAGAGAGAGGATAGAGAGACAGGAGAGAGAGAGACAGAAAGACACAGGACAGAGAGAGAGACACATGAGAGAGAGAGGATAGAGAGACAGGAGAGAGAGAGAGACAGACACAGGACAGAGAGAGATTGAGAGAGAAAGGACAGATAGAGTGAGAGACAAGAGAGAGAGACAGAGACAGGAGAGACAGACAGTAAAGAGAGAGACTGAAAGACACAGGACAGAGATAGAGAGAGCTGGAGAGAGAGACAGGAGAGAGAGAGACACATGAGAGAGAGAGGAGAGAGAGACAGGAGAGAGAGACAGACACAGGACAAAGAGAGATGGAGAGAGAAAGGACAGATACAGTGAGAGACAAGAGAGAGAGAGACAGGAGAGAGACACAAGACACAGTAAAGAGAGAGACAGAAAGACATAGGACAGAGAGAGAGAGCTGGATAGAGAGAGACAGGAGAGAGAGAGACACATGAGAGAGAGAGAGAGGAGCGAGAGACAGAAGAGAGAGACACACAGGAGAGAGAGAGACAGGAGAGAGAGAGACAGACACAGAACAGAGAGAGAAAGAGGAGAGATAGAGTGAGAGACAGGAGAGAGAGAGACAGGAGAGAAAGACAGGGGAGATAGAGAGACAGGAGAGAGAGAGACACACACACACAGGAGAGAGAGAGACAAGACAGAGAGAGAGATACAGGAGTGAGAGACAGTAAAGAGAGAGACAGAACGACACAGGACAGAGAGAGCTGGAGAAAGAGAGAGATAGAAGAGAGAGACACACAGGAGAGAGAGAGACAGACAGAACAGAGAGAGATGGAGAGAGAGAGGACAGATAGAGTGAGAGACAGGAGAGAGAGAGAGAGAGAGAGAGACAAGACAGAGGGATAGAGAGACAGACGCATGACATAGAGTGAGAGGGAGAGAGAGGGACAGACAAGAGAGAGAGTGAGACAGGAGAGTGGGAGAGAGAGATAGACAGAAGAGAGAGATACATGAGAGAGAGAGAGAGAGACAGGACACAGAGAGAGATACAGACACAGGACAATGGGAGAGATAGAGTGAAAGACAGGAGAGAGAAAGAGACAGGACAGAGAGAGAGAGAGACAGGACAGAGAGAGAGAGACAGGACAGAGATATGGAGCAAGGAAAGATAAAGAGACGTGACAGAGACAGGAGAGATAGAGGGACAAGACAGAGAGAAAAGAGAGAGACAGAACATAGAGAGAGACACACAGAAGAGAGAGAGAGAGACAGGAGAGAGAGAGAGAGTGAGAAGGGAGAAGAGAGAGATAGACACAGTACTGATAGAAGCAGTTCCAGCCATCACATTAGGGGGGAGTTAACTAAATGTTTGAACAAATATAGCAGGCTAATTTTTAAGTTGATCACTAGTGATGTCGTAAACATAAAATTTTCGGTTCGCGAACCGCGAACACGAACCGCCATAGACTTTAATGGGCAGGCGGATTTTAAAACCCACAGGCACTCTTTCTGGCCACAATAGTGATGGGAAAGTTGTTTCAACGGGACTAACACCTGGACTGTGGCATGCCGGAGGGGGATCCATGGCAAAACTCCCACGGAAAATTACATAGTTGATGCAGAGTCTGGTTTTAAGCCATAAAGGGCATAAATTATCTAACATTCCTAAATTGTTTGGAATAACGTGCTTTAAAACATCAGGTATGATGTTGTATCGATCAGGTAGTGTAAGGGTTAGGCCCGCTTCACAGTAACAGACCAAACGCACCGCAAACAACCGCAAACAACCGCAAACAGTCCCTTTGCACAACCGCAAACTCCCCATTTGCACAAGGTTGGATACCAAGCTAGCCATGTCTCGTTCCTTGTCCTCACTGATGTCATTGAAGGTCTCTTTCTCCACCCAGCCACCAACAAGCCCCCTGGGACGCCTGCTGTGTTTGGTCTTCCACCTCCTCAAAGCCACCTTCCTCCTCTGACTCCTCTTCTTCAGACTCCTCTCACTGCGTTGCCTCTCTCTACATTATTATAAGGTGTGTTAAGTAGTACTACTCTTATCAGTTTAATACCTGTTACAGCACCTATCAGGGGGCGTGTATAAGGCCTGGATTTTTGGAACCGGGAGATGGAAAAAGATACTTGGTTGGTCGTATCACTTCAAATTTGGGGCATGGCACGTGCAGTCAAAGGTGCCACCATATAGGAGTGGCGTGTTTGTAAGTACTACTCTTATCAGTTTAATACCTGTTACAGCACCTATCAGGGGGCGTGCATAAGGCCTGGATTTTTAGAACCGGGAGATGGAAAAAGATGCTTGGTTGGTCATATCACTTCAATTTTGGGGCATGGCACGTGCAATCAAAGGTGCCACCATATAGGAGTGGCGTGTTTGTAAGTACTACTCCTATCAGTTTAATACCTGTTACAGCCCCTATCAGGGGGCGTGTATAAGGCCTGGATTTTTAGAACCGGGAGATGGAAAAAGATGCTTGGTTGGTCGTATCACTTCAATTTTGGGGCATGGCACGTGCAATCAAAGGTGCCACCATATAGGAGTGGCGTGTTTGTAAGTACTACTCTTATCAGTTTAATACTTGTTACGTCACCTATCAGGGGGTGTGTATAAGGCCTGGATTTTTAGAACCGGGAGATGGAAAAAGATGCTTGGTTGGTCATATCACTTCAATTTTGGGGCATGGCACGTGCAATCAAAGGTGCCACCATATAGGAGTGGCGTGTTTGTAAGTACTACTCTTATCAGTTTAATACCTGTTACAGCACCTATCAGGGGGCGTGTATAAGGCCTGGATTTTTGGAACCGGGAGATGGAAAAAGATGCTTGGTTGGTCGTATCACTTCAATTTTGGGGCACGGCACGTGCAATCAAAGGTGCCACCATATAGGAGTGGCGTATTTGTAAGTACTACTCTTATCAGTTTAATACCTGTTACAGCACCTATCAGGGGGCGTGTATAAGGCCTGGATTTTTGGAACCGGGAGATGGAAAAAGATACTTGGTTGGTCGTATTACTTCAAATTTGGGGCACGGCGCTTGCAATCAAAGGTGCTACCATATAGGAGTGGCGTATTTGTAAGTACTACTCTTATCAGTTTAATACCTGTTACAGCACCTATCAGGGCACATGTATAAGGCTTGGATTTTTGGGACCGGGAGATGGAAAAAGATGCTTGGTTGGTCGTATCACTTCAAATTTGGGGCACTTTGTGAAATTAGTTTCTTACGCTCAAACATGTCCTTTACAGGCACCTGACTATGGGCAGATGAGCAGGAACTGCTCAAGGCGAGAGACGGAGTGGCGGATGGTTGAGAGGGGGCAAGGAGGACAGCAGTGGTTGATGTGGCTGATGATGCTGGACCAGGAGGAGGATGGCGGCTTTGAGTTTGCGTGCTGCTTGTACTCATGTGTTGGTCTGGAGTCACCCAAACATTAGGTCTCAACCTGTAGAGGATAAGGGAACCAGGCTACTCTAGACCTCATTCATCATTACAGGTTTTGACAGATTGGTACTATGCGTGCAAGCTACTGTGACAACAGATATGAGTGGCACTGTGCACTTGCAGAAGTTGGCAGAGTAGACGCTGTAGGCCTGACACAGACGCTTGCAGACAAGTAACTGCTATTCAATGTATTACAGTCAAAATTATATTCTTTGTTTAAATGTGCACTACTGACTGTTACACCAGATATGAGTGGTGGCACTGACTGGGCAAGTGGGCACAGTGTACGATGTGAGCCTAAGACACACACTCTGGCAGGCAGGCAAATGAAATTAGATTACACAGAAAAAAAGTGTTGTTTTTTTTAAATGTAGAGTGCTGGTAAACCACTAGATTGGATTGGTTGAACTAGGCACAGTGTATTTTAAAATCATGAGAAAACATTTTCTGTAAACTAAATAAAAATCATATTAGGAGGTTGAAAGAAAAAGAAACCGGATGGGGGGATACCGAGCAGAGCACACCATCTACAGCCCACTGGGAGACAAACTCATCCATTCCCCCAGTAGACAAAGCCAGGTGGTACTCTGCCCGGATACGGGAGCGCACCAGCACCCGGAACATGGCCTCAGGTGACAAGGGAACCCCCCCTATCAAACACTGCTTCCTGGACTTATATATAGCCAACTTGGCTAATGCCAGGAGCAGGTTGACGAGGAGGTCCCTGGCCTTATTGCCCCGGGACACTGGGCGCCCAAAAATAAAAATGTGAGGGGAGAAATGCAGCCAGAACTGCAGGAGGAGGCCCCTCAAGAGTGACAAGAGGGGCTGCAGTCTGGCGCAACTAAAATAAACATGATACACGGACTCTCCCTTGCCACAGAATGGACAAGTGGAGGGAGAGTCCGTGAATTTAGCTAAGTACTCTCCCGTGCTCAGTGCACCATGGAGCACTCTCCTCTCACCTCTTGCCCTCGTCAGCTGGTAGGACCCGACTCCAGATGGTATCGGGACGGGTCACGAGGGCAAGGAAGTGCACTGTATGGAGCACGAAAGAATATAAGCTCTTCCTCGGCATGCCGCGAAAGCATGCCGAGGGTATGTCCCTCAACCTCGAGAGGTTGGGGACAGGAGGAGCCTGAGGGGAAACACGGGGCTTGTGTCCAATGCAAACAGCCGGAGAAGGGGTGTTGAAAGGTGCATGATACTGGGGGACTGTAACATTGGAGCCCCCACTGCTGCATTAAATAGCAGGGGCTCTGTGAATATTTCATCCCCCAAAGGCACGCCCTGCCTGGTCACGGAGACCATGCTCCAGGCCTTGAGGGTTTCCTGGTAGTATGCCGGCAACACAGAGAGGTCTCTCCCAAACCCCTCGGGCCTGATCAGAAATAATTGCCGGTCATACCCCAGGTTGCGCAACTGGCGATAAAAGCTGGATGCCAGTGCGCACCACTGCGGAGAGGGATCTGCATATAGGTATCTCTGCAGGTACTGAAGGCGGAAGGTGGACAACTGGGAGCACACACAAACTACTCCCTGTCCACCCTCCACCAAAGGCAGACTTGCCACCCCTGCAGAGACCCAATGCCTTCCCATCCAGAGGAAATCTAACAAATTCCTCTGGATATTGGTGACAAACTCGGGGGTCGGACTCAGACAAATCAGCCGGTGCCAGATCTGAGAAGCCACCAGCTGATTCACCACTAGAGTCCGCCCCCTAAGGGAAAGCATTTTTGCTAGACCCCTCCATCGTCCCAGACGAGAGAGGACACTGCCCTCTAACTCCCTCCAGTTGTCTGGGACGGAAGCGTCCGCAGCGGACAGGTAGACCCCCAGATATTTAATGACATCTGCCTCCCACGTGATGTCACGAAACGTGGGAGGCAAAGAGTCCACCTGTAAATTACCCTCTAAAAGGCCTGTGCATTTGGACCAGTTGATCTGAGCGGAGGAGGCAGCTGAATATACCTCCTGGCACTGTTTTGCCAGCTCAAGATCAACTGGATCCTGGGCCACGAGGAGCACATCGTCAGCATAAGCTGAAAGGACAATCCGCATGTCTGGATCTTTTAGCACCAGCCCTGTGAGCCTTTTCCTCAGTAGGCAGAGGAAAGGCTCAATGGCCAGGGCATATAACTGTCCAGACAAGGGACATCCTTGACGCACCCCTCGTCCAAATACCAAAGGTGCTGTTAGGGACCAATTGATTTTAAGTAAACACTCTGCAGAGGCGTACAGCGTTCTTATAAAGCCCACAAACTGTGGGCCAAAGCCGTACGCTTGCAGAGTGGCTATGAGGTAACCATGGTCCACCCTGTCAAACGCCTTCTCTTGATCTAAAGAGAGAAAGGCGAGTGACAGACCAGTCCTGCGAGAATAATGCAATAGATCCCGGACCAGAAAGATACTATCAAAGATAGTCGTTCCAGGTCACAGAGGACACCCTTCCTCTCTACATACTCGCTCTGCAGGGATTGGTCACTACAAGTGAACAGCCTCTGCTCCAGATGGAGTACCTCCCTCCGGAGTGACTCCAACTCAGCTCAGGGCTGCCCACTCGCACCCTTGGTATATTCCTGACACAGAAGTCGCAAATGAACCTTGCCCACGTCCCACCACAGTTTTAACGTGGCAAAGTCCCCTTTGCAACCCCTCCAGTCCGTCCAAAACTCCCGGAACAATGTCACGAGTCCCTGGTCCTTCAACAAAGCATTGTTGAAGTGCCAATAGGCGGCTCGTGGCGCTGTTGGCGTTAGCGCCACCGTCACAGACACACAGTTGTGGTCTGTGAACGGAGCAAGCCTAATGGCACAAGAACCGACTCGTGACATATAGTGACTAGATATATATAGTCTGTCGATCCGGGAGTGGAACACCAGACCGGCTCTCACCCTGACGTAGGTGAAACCGTCTGATGCCCCTGGGTTCTGCTCTCGCCAGATGTCCTCCAGGTAGAAGCGGGCGATGATCTCCCGCAGGGCTGACGCAGAAGGCGGGTACGGCTCTGGACTATTCCGGTCCAGAGCGTCGAGGGTGCAGTTGAAATCACCCCCGGGTACCAAACACTCATCGGCGTCAACCGTCTCCAAAAACTGGGACAGTCTGGTGGGGAACCTCACTCTCTCAGGCCCTCCAGCAGGGGCATATATATTAACTAGGTTAATGATGCTACCCTGCTCTCGGACCCGGAGGTGGATTAGACGGCCTGGGATAACAGCTTTCACATGCAGCTCTGGCTGAAAAGACTCTGAGAACAGGGTCACCACTCCACATGACGCCGATGTGAATTGGCTGAAGAAGACCCTGACTCTCCACTCCAGTTGCCACGAGGCCTCAGCCTCTGGAGTGGTGTGAGTTTCCTACAGGAAGCTCACAGAGTACCCTCCCTGATATAAATAGGAGAGTACCTGGAACCTGCGGAAACTGTCTTGACAGCCGTTGGTATTAGCGTGCTGATGTGCAAAGCCATTACTGCGTGTCAGGAATTGTGCGTTCCTCAGACCCTTGAGACTGCTGATAGGACACGCACATTTTATAGAATTTCCGGACGCGGAGATGCTCCGCAGTCCCAGAATTCTTGGCCCTAGTGTTGACCACTAGATATTGCTGGAGAGAGTGGAGAATAAACAACATATTCTTCCACCTCTCCAAGGCCAGCCGCACCTTCCTTTTCTTTTGTCCATGAAGGGTGCTCTCAAGGAATAGATCTATTTCCTTGACAGGCATAACCCACCCAGAATCTGATGTTCCTTCTAGTGGGTCACCCCTGGGCTCCTCTTGGCTGAGGGCTTTTACTTCATCCTACCCGGCTGGAGTCAGTTTCCTCAGCTTTATTCTCAGGGACCCCCTCTTAGATGGTACAGAAGGAGTCCCTTTAGCACCCTTCAAGGTAAATAATGAACCCTTGGATGCTGCTGCACCCCTGTAGCTTCAGAAGTGCATTCAGGGGTAGCTGGCTGCACAGCAGTGGCTGGCATGGCTTCCTTAATGGAAGCCTTGGAGGCTTTATATGCCTTCCCTGCCAGTTCCACCGCTGCTTGCTCAGTTTGGATGGCACCGATGTTAGGGTCCGTGGATGGCTGAGGAGGGTAGACAGGCTCTCCCATGATGTTAACAGGAAAACCTGTTTTATCACCCTCCCACATTTCCACTTCCCCTTGTGCCACATCCCCCCTGACAGACAAATCCATGGGGTCCTGAATGGGGGTCATGCCTATATTCCCCCCCCCCTCCAGTAGTGACTCGGCCTGGAGCTCTAACAAAGCCCGAGGTACGTCACTAGAGAGTGACACTGGAGGAGGAGACTGACTGGTGCCCTTGAAGCTCAGCACCTCAGGGACACTGACCACCCATTCAGCAGGGGCTTTATTAGGACCCCCCTCGAAGGCCAGAGGCAGAACCTGATCTTTCTTTTCTACCCCTGCCTCACTTGGGAGACCCTCTTGCCCCTACTTTTCCTCTAGACCCTTTTCCACATTAACCCCTATAGGGTCTGGAGAGAGAGATGTGTGGTCTGGCACCGGCTGGCTGAGCTTAATAACCGGGCCAGACAATGTCACCGGATGAGGAGGAGATGTTTTGTTCCTCTTCTTGCTTTTAGAGGGAGGTGCTCCAGTATAGAGCACTTCCCACTTATTAACCTCCCTGTTGGTTTTATGCTTCCTTTTCCTGGGGACGTCACTCCTGGAAGAGGAGCTACCACTAGCTGCCTCCCCTGCAGAGGGCTTATCATCCCTCTGCTTACACCGTGCCCCCACACTAACTGATGTAATTATGGTGGGGGCAGATTGGGACTTGGGAGAAGCAGCTGTGACACTAGGAGGACCGGTGACACTCTTCCCCTTTTTCCCCGTGTCTGCAGTCTTGCTGGAGACCACAGACACAGATGGCTTTTTTGGGGAAGAAGGGGGTTTGGAGGCCGTGGTGGTGGCTTGAGGAACGGCCTCCTTGCCTGAGCTCTGTGGGGGGCTATGACCCTTGAGGTCCCCGCTCTTATGGGCTCAGCGGGGATGGGTGCTGTACTGGCGGAGGTGCCATTTGCTGGGGCTGGGGCATGATGCTTTACATTAGGACAATTCCTACGTGTATGCCCCAACCCCTTGCAATGATAGCACTGCACCTCCGTAGTGCAGTCAAAAATCCTGTACAGCACCCCCTCAAATGGAACCCCAAAAGTCCCCTCGATGTTTTCTGCGCCCTGAGGCAGGCACATTTGTATCTGCCTCTTGAAAGAGAGCAAATGACGAAGTGCTCTCTCTCTGCACCCCAGGGGAATTTTAATAAATGGTGTTTTTACTTCCCCTAGGGTTAGCAGGTGAGGGCGCAGGAGGGAGTCTGGTAGGAAGGGGGGCACATTAGAGAGTGTTACTTTTGTGCCCAACCCTTCCAGGGGTTCTATTGGGACACATAATCCCCCCACTGTGATGCCCCTCTGTATAAGCGTGTGAGCAGCAGCCAGCGTACGGGTAAAGAAAACTACTTTCCCGTACATTTTGCTGGCTGCTACTATAACAGAGGGGCTGATGACATTACCTGCAGCACGCATATAGATATCAATGCTGTAGACCCCAGACATCTGACATTTAACCCCATGTTTCCTGGTGATCTGCCCCTCAGCCCCTCCGGTGGTATTACTGGGGCCAGCAGAAACCACCTGTGACCAGGTATTAGCCACAGGGGTAGGTCTGCTGGCAGAACCACCAGGACCTGGGGCTGCCTTATCTGCCTGGGGCTGCTGTGCAGTGCTGCAGCTAGGATTTTCAGGGCCCATTATTCCTCCTTTTGACCCCTGAGGCTTCTTAGTGGTCTTATCCCTCATGTTTAGACCCTTTTTTTTTTTAGTTTATTTGTTTTTTGTTTTGTTTTATGATTTTCTATTGTTTTCTTTTTAAAAATATATGTGTGAAAAATAAACAAAAAGACAAAACTAAGGGAGAGAGAGAAATGATGCTTGGCAGTGGAAGGGTTAATGGCCTGTTGCAAGGTGGCTAATTGCAACAACACAGAGTACACAGAGGCTTTTTAACCCCTCTGTGTCTCTGTGTCAGATGTTTAAAAAAGCCTTTTCAACAAAAATTCAAATTGTTCCCCCCCCCCCACTGCCTACAAAGATGTTACTTGTCTTCTCTCCCCCCAAACAAACAAAACTTCAACAAAACCTAAAAAATAAAATAAAAAAAAAGTCAAAGTAAAAAAGCTCCAGGAGTGAAGGTGAAGTGCTAAGGGAGGGGTGTGGCAAAGTATCCAGGAGACAGCTCACTCTCCTGGGATAGAGAGCTGAGCCTGACTCCCAGAAAACTAAAACTTAATACCACAAAAACCACAAATACCACAAAAACTCCCAAAAATGAACAACACCGTGCACAAAGTGCTTATAAACAGAATGGTGTTAAAATAAAACTTGTATATGAGGGACTAAGACCCTAAAAAGCCTTTTGTTTAGAGCTCAAGCATGCACACAACATGCTCTCTGGCACAGTGTATTTTAAAATGATGAGAAAAACATGTTCTGTAAACTAAATAAAAATCATTTTAGGAGGTTAAGAGAAAAGAAACCGAATAGGGGGATACCGAGCAGAGCACACCATCTACAGCCCACTGGGAGACAAACTCATCCATTCCCCCAGTGGACAAAGCCAGGTGGTACTCTGCCCGGATACGGGAGCGCACCAGCACCCGGAACATGGCCTCAGGTGACAAGGGAACCCCCCCTATCAAACACTGCTTCCTGGACTTATATATAGCCAATTTGGCTAATGCCAGGAGTAGGTTGACGAGGAGGTCCCTGGCCTTATTGCCCCGGGACACTGGGCGCCCAAAAATAAAAATGTGACGGGAGAAATGCAGCCAGAACTGCAGGAGGAGGCCCCTCAAGAGTGACAAGAGGGGCTGCAGTCTGGCGCAACTAAAATAAATATGATACACGGACTCTCCCTTGCCACAGAATGGACAAGTGGAGGGAGAGTCCGTGAATTTAGCTAAGTACTCTCCCGTGCTCAGTGCACCATGGAGCACTCTCCAACTCAAGTCCCCGGTGGGTCGTGGAACTAAATCAGAATAAAGTTCCCTCCACCGGGGCCTCTTGCCCTCGTCAGCTGGTAGGACCCGCCTCCAGATGGTATCGGGACGGGTCACGACGGCAAGGAAGTGCACTGTATGGAGCACGAGAGAATATAAGCTCTTCCTCGGCATGCCGCGAAAGCATGCCGAGGGTATGTCCCTCAACTTTGAGAGGTTGGGGACAGGAGGAGCCTGAGGGGAAACACGGGGCTTGTGTCCAATGCAAACAGCCGGAGCAGGGGTGTTGAAAGGTGCATGTGGCACTCCGGCCTGCAAAGCCCCGCGAAGGAAGGTGCGCGAGTCGGGGGAGATGGCATCCCTAATCTCCTGGAGCAAGCGCCCTGAGACTTTGGGCGTCACATATCCCAAACGGAGCGCAAGCTCCTGTGGTGACACCCAATCAGAACGCCCGTATTCCAGGAGATCCCCGACTCGTGTCATCCGTGCATGACTAAGGCGGCGGATGATACTGGGGGACTGTAACATTGGAGCCCCCACTGCTGGATTAAATAGCAGGGGCTCCGTGAATATTTCATCCCCCAAAGGCACGCCCTGCCTGATCACGGAGACCATGCTCCAGGCCTTGAGGGTTTCCTGGTAGTATGCCGGCAACACAGAGAGGTCTCTCCCAAACCCCTCGGGCCTGTTCAGAAATAATTGCCGGTCATACCCCAGGTTGCGCAACTGGCGATAAAAGCTGGATGCCAGTGCGCACCACTGCAGAGAGGGATCTGCATATAGGTATCTCTGCAGGTACTGAAGGTGGAAGGTGGACAACTGGGAGCACACACAAACTACTCCCTGTCCACCCTCCACCAAAGGCAGACTTGCCACCCCTGCAGAGACCCAATGCCTTCCCATCCAGAGGAAATCTAACAAATTCCTCTGGATATTGGTGACAAACTCGGGGGTCGGACTCAGACAAATCAGCCGGTGCCAGATCTGAGAAGCCACCAGCTGATTCACCACTAGAGTCCACCACCTAAGGGAAAGCATTTTTGCTAGACCCCTCCATCGTACCAGACGAGAGAGGACACTGCCCTCTAACTCCCTCCAGTTGTCTGGGACGGAAGCGTCCGCAGCGGACAGGTAGACCCCCAGATATTTAATGACATCTGCCTCCCACGTGATGTCACGAAACGTGGGAGGCAAAGAGTCTACCTGTAAATTACCCTCTAAAAGGCCTGTGCATTTGGACCAGTTGATCTGAGCAGAGGAGGCAGCTGAATATACCTCCTGGCACTGTTTTGCCAGCTCAAGATCAACTGGATCCTGGGCCACGAGGAGCACATCGTCAGCATAAGCTGAAAGGACAATCCGCATGTCTGGATCTTTTAGCACCAGCCCTGTGAGCCTTTTCCTCAGTAGGCAGAGGAAAGGCTCAATGGCCAGTGCATATAACTGTCCAGACAAGGGACATCCTTGACGCACCCCTCGTCCAAATACCAAAGGTGCTGTTAGGGACCAATCGATTTTAAGTAAACACTCTGCAGAGGCGTACAGCGTTCTTATAAAGCCCACAAACTGTGGGCCAAAGCCGTACGCTTGCAGAGTGGCTATGAGGTAACCATGGTCCACCCTGTCAAACGCCTTCTCTTGATCTAAAGAGAGAAAGGCGAGTGACAGACCAGTCCTGCGAGAATAATGCAATAGATCCCGGACCAGAAAGATACTATCAAAGATAGTCCGGCACGGGATCGCATAGGACTGGTCAGGGTGAACCAATTCTGCCAGCACCGACCCAAGTCTAAGCGAGATGGCTTTAGCTACAATCTTGTAGTCTGTGCTGAGCAGAGAGACCGGTCGCCAGTTCTTAATAAGCCGGAGATCCCCCTTTTTGGGCAGCAGGGCAAGTACTGCCCTGCGACAAGACAGGGGCATCTCCCCGGTCTCCAGGGCTTCCCCAAGGACCAGATGGAAATCAGGTCCCAGAGTCTCCCAGAAAAATTGGAAAAACTCTACAGTCAGTCCGTCCAGTCCTGGAGACTTCTCACAGGACATGGCACGGAGGGCTTCAGAGAGCTCTTGAAAAGATAGTGGTATATCAAGCCGCTCTCTTACACCCTCACTGACTGTGGGGAGCCCCTCCCATAGCACCCTGAAGGCGTCTGGAGAAATGGGATCCGGAGAGTAAAGATCTTTATAAAAGTTCCGGGCTCTATCCCGGATACTCTCCGGATCTGTAAGGGGGTCACCGTCTTCATCTAGAAGACAGGTGATGTGCCTACTGTTACCCCCCTTTTTCTCCAGTGAGTAGAAGAGGCGCGAGCCGCGGTCTAGATCTTTGAGAAAACCTAAGCGGCTGCGCACGTATGCCCCCTTGGCCTGGTGTCGTTCCAGGTCACAGAGGACACCCTTCCTCTCTACATACTCGCTCTGCAGGGATTGGTCCCTACAAGTGAACGGCCTCTGCTCCAGATGGAGTACCTCCCCCCGGAGTGACTCTAACTCAGCTTCGCGCTGCCCACTCGCACCCTTGGTATATTCCTGACACAGAAGTCGCAAATGAACCTTGCCCACGTCCCACCACAGTTTTAACGTGGCAAAGTCCCCCTTGCAACCCCTCCAGTCCGTCCAAAACTCCCGGATCAATGTCAAGAGCCCCTGGTCCTTCAACAAAGCATTGTTGAAGTGCCAATAGGCGGCTCGTGGCGCTGTTGGCGTTAGCGCCACCGTCACAGACACACAGTTGTGGTCTGTGAACGGAGCCAGCCTAATGGCACAAGAACCGACTCGTGACATATAGTGACTAGATATATATAGCCTGTCGATCCGGGAGTGGGACACCAGACCGGCTCTCACCCTGACGTAGGTGAAACCGTCTGATGCCCCTGGGTTCTGCTCTCGCCAGATGTCCTCCAGGGAGAAGCGGGCGATGATCTCCCGCAGCGCGGACGCAGAAGGCGGGTACGGCTCTGGACTATTCCGGTCCAGAGCGTCGAGGGTGCAATTGAAATCACCCCCGAGTACCAAACACTCATCTGCGTCAATCGTCTCCAAAAACTGGGACAGTCTGGCGAGGAACCTCGCTCTCTCGGGCCCTCCAGCAGGGGCATATATATTAACTAGGTTAATAATGCTACCCTGCTCTCGGACCCGGAGGTGGATTAGACGGCCTGGGATAACAGCTTTCACCAGCAGCAGCTCTGGCTGAAAAGACTCTGAGAACAGGGTCACCACTCTACATGACGCCGATGTGAAGTGGCTGAAGAAGACCCTGCCTCTCCATTCCAGTTGCCACGAGGCCTCAGCCTCTGGAGTGGTGTGAGTTTCCTGCAGGAAGCTCACAGAGTACCCTCCCTGATATAAATAGGAGAGTACCTGGAACCTGCGGAAACTGTCTTGACAGCCATTGGTATTTAGCGTGCTGATGTGCAAAGCCATTACTGCGTGTCAGGAATTGTGCGTTCCTCAGACCCTTGAGACTGCTGATAGGACACGCACATTTTATAGAATTTCCGGACGCGGAGATGCTCCGCAGTCCCAGAATTCTTGGCCCTAGTGCTGACCACTAGATATTGCTGGAGAGAGTGGAGAATAAACGACATATTCTTCCACCTCTCCAAGGCCAGCCGCACCTTCCTTTTCTTTTGTCCATGAAGGGTGCTCTCAAGGAATAGATCTATTTCCTTGACAGGGATAACCCACCCAGAATCTGATGTTCCTTCTAGTAGGTCACCCCTGGGCTCCTCTTGGCTGAGGGCTTTTACTCCATCCTCCCCGGCTGGAGTCAGTTTCCTCAGCTTTATTCTCAGGGACCCCCTCTTAGATGATACAGAAGGAGTCCCTTTAGCACCCTTCAAGGTAAATAATGGACCCTTGGATTGCTGCTGCACCCCTGTAGCTTCAGGAGTGCATTCAGGGGTAGCTGGCTGGACAGCAGTGGCTGGCATGGCTTCCTTAATGGAAGCCTTGGAGGCTTTATATGCCTCCTCTGCCAGTTCCACCGCTGCTTGCTCAGCTTGGATGGCACCGATGTTAGGGTCAGTGGACGGCTGAGGAGGGTAGACAGGCTCTCCCATGATGTTAACAGGAAAACCTGTTTTATCACCCTCCCCCATTTCCACTTCCCCTTGTGCCACATCCCCCCTGACAGACAAATCCATGGGGTCCTGAATGGGGGTCATGCCTATATTCCCCCCCTCCAGTAGTGACTCGGCCTGGGGCTCTAACAAAGCCCGAGGTACGTCACTAGAGAGTGACACTGGAGGAGGAGACTGACTGGTGCCCTTGAAGCTCAGCACCTCAGGGACACTGACTACCCATTCAGCAGGGGCTTTGTTGGGACCCCCCTCAAAGGCCAGAGGCAGAACCTGATCTTTCTTGTCTACCCCTGCCTCACTTGGGAGACCCTCTTGCCCCTGCTTTTCCTCCAGACCCTTTTCCACATTAACCCCTATAGGGTCTGGAGAGAGAGATGTGTGGTCTGGCACCGGCTGGCTGAGCTTAATAACCGGGCCAGACAATGTCACCGGATGAGGAGGAGATGTTTTGTTCCTCTTCTTGCTTTTAGAGGGAGGTGCTCCACTATAGAGCACTTCCCACTTATCAGCAACCTCCCTGTTGGTTTTATGCTTCCTCTTCCTGGGGACGTCACTCCTGGAAGAGGAGCTGCCACTAGCTGCCTCCCCTGCAGAGGGCTTATTATCCCTCTGCTTACACTGTGCCCCCACACTAACTGATGTAATTATGATGGGGGCAGATTGGGACTTGGGAGATGCAGCTGTGACACTGGGAGGACCGGTGACATTCTTCCCCTTTTTCCCCGTGTCTGCAGTCTTGCTGGAGACCACAGACACAGATGGCTTTTTTGGGGAAGAAGGGGGTTTGGAGGCCGTGGTGGTGGCTTGAGGAACGGCCTCCTTGCCTGAGCTCTGTGGGGGGGCTATGACCCTTGAGGTCCCCGCTGTTATGGGCTCAGCGGGGATGGGTGCCGTACTGACGGAGGTGCCATTTGCTGGGGCTGGGGCATGATGCTTTACATTAGGACAATTCCTACGTGTATGCCCCAACCCCTTGCAATGATAGCACTGCACCTCCGTAGTGCTGTAAAAAATCCTGTACAGCACCCCCTCAAATGGAACCCCAAAAGACCCCTCTATGTTTTCTGCGCCCTGAGGCAGGCACATTTGTACCTGCCTCTTGAAAGAGAGCACATGACGAAGTGCTCTCTCTCTGCACCCCAGGGGAATTTTAATAAATGGTGTTTTTACTTCCCCTAGGGTTAGCAGGTGGGGGCGCAGGAGGGAGTCTGGTAGGAAGGGGGGCACATTAGAGAGTGTTACTTTTGTGCCCAACCCTTCCAGGGGTTCTATTGGGACATATAATCCCCCCACTGTGATGCCTCTCTGTACAAGAATGTGAGCAGCAGCCAGCGTACGGGTAAAGAAAACTGCTTTCCCGTACATTTTGCTGGCTGCTACTATAACAGAGGGGCTGATGACGTTAGCTGCAGCACGCAGATAGATATCAATGCTGTAGACCCCAGACATCTGACATTTAACCCCATGCTTCCTAGTGATCTGCCCCTCAGCCCCAGCGGTGGTATTACTGGGGCCAGCAGAAACCACCTGTGACCAGGTATTAGCCACAGGGTTAGGTCTGCTGGCAGAACCACCAGGAGCTGGGGCTGCCTTATCTGCCTGGGGCCTATGCTGTGCAGTGCTGCAGCTAGGATTTCCAGGGGCCATTATTCCCCCTTTTGACCCCTGAGGCTTCTTAGTGGTCTTATCCCTCATGTTTAGACCCTTTTTTTTTTAGTTTATTTGTTTTATTTATTTTTATTTTGTGTTTTATGATTTTTTATTGTTTGCTTTTTTTTTTTTTAAATATAAAAGTGGGAAAAAGAAACAAAAAGACAAAACTAAGGGAGACAAAACTAAGGGAGAGAGAGAGGTGATGCTTGGCAGTGGAAGGGTTAATGGCCTGTTGCAAGGTGTCTAATTGCAACAACACAGAGAACACAGAGGCTTTTTAACCCCTCTGTGTCTCTGTGTCAGATGTTAAAAAAAAAGCCTTTTCAACAAAAATTCTAATTGTTTTCCCCCTCCACTGCCTACAAAGATGTTACTTGTCTTCTCTCCCCCAAAACATAAAACCCAACACCAAACAAACAAAACTTCAACAAAACCTAATAAACTTTTTAAAAGAAAAAAAGTCAAAGTAACAAAGCTCCAGGAGTGAAGGTGTAGTGCTAAGGGAGGGGTGTGGCAAAGTATTCAGGAGACAGCTCACTCTCCTGGGATAGAGGGCTGAGCCTGGCTCCCAGAAAACTAAAACTTAAATTAAACTAAGAAAAATACCACAAAAACTCCCAAAAATTAACAACACCGGGCACAAAGTGCTTATAAACAGAAAGGTGTTAAAATAAAACTTGTATTTGAGGGACTAAGACCCTAAAAAGCCTTTTGTTTGGAGCTCAAGCATGCACACAACATGCTCTCTGGCACAGTACTTGTAAGCCTGACACACACACTGGCTAGCGGTCAGGCAAATGAACTTAGATTGGCGGTCAGACAAATGAACTAAGATTTAACAAAATAAAAGTTTTGGTTTTTTAAAAGTAGACAACTAGTAAACAAGATTGTATTGGTTGCACTGTGCACACACAGTATAAGCTGTGAGCCTGACACACACACTTGCTAGCAGGGGCTAGCAGGGAGACAGGCAAATAAAGTTAGATTAGACAGAAAAAACAAACAAAAAAAAATGATGTTATAGCCCTAAAAAGGGCTTTTTGGGGTGCTGTGTTTACAGCAGAGATCTGATGAGTCCTTCAGCACTGCACTGGACACTGAATAAACTTGCCTAGCTATTGATTTCCCTATTCAATCAGCATCACCTACACTCTCCCTCCTCTCAGTAAGACTGCAAGTTAGTTATGATTCCAAAATAGCTGCTGTCTATAAGGTAGAAGGGTCTGGAAGGCAGGTTATGATGCTGATTGGCTGGAATGTGTCTGCTGACTGTGAGGTGCAGGGTCAAAGTTTGCTCAATGATAAAGTATAGGGGGCGGATCGAACATCGCATATGTTCGCAGTTCGCCGCGAACGCGAACATGCTATGTTCGCCGGTGAACTATTCGCGACATCTCTATTGATCATTTTATATGGCCAGCGAATTATGTTATAAATATCCAAATTGCCCTTGGCAGAAAAAAAGACAAGGTAATGTGTTAGCGCTATGTTCATCTTACCTTGAAATCTCTGAGTCTGAAAGCATTCCTCCTCCGTGGTATTGAGGATACGGAGAAGTTAGAAGGAAGTTTCTGTCACATTCTACAGGGGAATAATGTCGAGGAGAAGGGGGTTTGTCTCCCAGTTTATTCACAGTGCTGTAAACGGGTTCTGGGGACCTGGAGAGAGAAAAGAAGAACAGCACTGTAAATATAATGTATGAGCAAGTCCAATCACTTACAGCTGGATTACAGACCACTCAATGTGCTTTTCTGTATCAGGGTGTCTCAATATGATAGAAAACCAATTAAATGTAATAGAAAGTACATACGTTATGCAATAAAAGTACAAAACACTAAGAGTAGTGACAAGATCTGCTTCTTCAAGGGGGCTTGATATGGACCTAGTTCAAACCTAATCCAGCAGAATATATAGTAGCAAAATATAGTTCTTGTTCTCTGTGGCACAAAAGAGGGCTTCTGAAGAGGGCAAGGCCCAAAGGTACATGCAGAGAATACTGGATACAGGTTACTAGTGGCCTATGGCAAGACCACTCCCCAAATCAGGGTACAAACTCAAAAACAGCCTCACACTGTGGATATGTGAAACTAGAACTGAACCTTTATTGAATCATAGAACCAATATATTTATACTCATCTCCCATACCACACCCTTGTGTACCTTTGCGTATGTGTGTGATATCAGCACATCTGGCAACCTTGGTTGCTATAGAGCTCTTGATATAAAACTCCCCAGATGTCTAAACTACATGACAGGTGTCTATAGCTTGCTAGAGCAAAAAACTTTGATGTTAATCTCAAGTGTTTGCTCAGGCCTCCTAAGGAGCAGTCGTCTGCCTCGAATCAAGGCCTATATGTGTGCAGATGCAACGTTCTGCAGTTAAACGTCTGTGCAGATCATTTTTACCATTTCCACATATATTCTGTTCTATATCACATTTTCCCTCTATAATATATTATAATTAGAATACAAAAGAACAATGTACAGGCAACATATAACCCAAACAACAATAATAAAAATCACAATGCAACAATGTCATGCTCCTTGGCCATATGCATAATTCATGGTAATATTACAGTCACTAAACAATGTAATCATGACAATTTCTTCCCCTTTCTTTTCTAGTATAGCATGGGAAGTTTATCCTATCGGATAACTTTCCATCTATACAGGTGGTTTCCGGCGTAACAGTCCATCCAAGTGATAACCTCAGTAGCTCTTTGGGCACCTTGCCTCCCCCTGTCCAGGGATGAATACTCCTTCCCAGTGGCCTAGTGACCTTACCAAGTGTATTTGGCCAGCTGCAGGGGAGTCAATGTAGAGAGGCCAGGTGACAAACCACACCCTGAGGTACCCTCTGTTGCAATCAGGGCAAGCCACAACCCTGTGGCCTTACCCTAGCAGTCCCTGGTCCTAGGGGACAAGTGGTCACTATTCTTCCCCTTCCCCTGTCTGTTCCTTCCCCTGTCAAGTGTTTGAGTCCTGGGTGATCTATTGGGTTTTCTGTCTTACCCAATTCCTGTGGTTCCAGTGGAATAGCCAGCTCAAGTGACTGTTCATCAGGTATTATAATTACCCCACCTCCCAAAGGCCAGGACCGATAGCCCTTCCTTTCCCCTCCTCTGGGGAAAATATTCTTCTGGGACATCCCATTAAACAATAGTTCCACTAAGGACGGTTCCTGCCACATCTGCCAGTCTTTACTCCTCCTGATAGCCATGTCTGGGGACTCCATTCCTTGGGGCTGCAATGAGCTCACTGTCTCCTCTTCTCCTTTCTCTGGAACTACGGTCTGAGTACAGCTCTCACCTGCCTCTTGCTCTTTGGTCTCTGGATCCTCAGGAAGAACCTCCTGGCTCTCTCCAACTGAGACTTCCTGGTGTGTAGATAGATACTGGCAGCCCTAGAGAAGCAGTTGCTACTGCCTCTTGTGCAGGCTGTAGAGCAGGGCTGCTTGCTGCTTCTGCCCCCATGGTCTGTGGCTTGCTCCTGGACAATGGTCATCCAAGGAACCTCCCCACTATGTTTACAGTCCATTTGTAGGGCCCAGTGCTCATTTGGTTCTTTTCTTACTCCCTGTAGCAGGGTAGTTTCCCCTGAGCCTGGCACTGCTGTGGTTTGGCCCTGTGCCCATGCCTCTAACTGGGCAAGGCTCAGCGCCCTAAAGATAGGCACCAGTTCTTCTTCTTCCCAGTCCACCCACTGCATGAAGGCATCCTTGTTACTTTTAGAATTCCTGAGATCAAAATTCTCCCAACAGTCCATACCTTTCTTTTCTGATCCAGCCTTGACAAAATTTAGCTAGCTCCCTGTAGTCTCCGCTAGGTGGTTCTCCTCCATGCCTGACTGGCAGGACCCCTCCCAACTGGTTGTGCAAAACCCCTCTAGGGATGCTTCATCCAGTAGGGCCAGATATCCTACTTCCAGTTGTAATTTCTGCCTGATCCATGGCATCAGTGAAAACACCTAATCCGACCATTGGGGCACCCCCAGGGAGTTACAACGTGTATTGAGCACATCCATTGTACATTGTAAAGTGTCCACCCCACAATCCAGAAGGCCATATGTCAACTCACAGAGTGCCTCCTTCAGCCCAAATGACTAATAGGGCTCCACACCAGGGATTTCAACAGCTCCCAACCAGACAGCATACTGGTCCTCTAAGTCCCTTTCTTGCACCGCCAGTTCTTCCAGCCACTCTGTCAGCTCATGAACGGGCCATAGTCCCAGAAATGCCATCCATTGGGTTAGAAGGGACGTTTCTTGACAGTCCATTCAAAGGACAGCAGCATTTTCTGTCTCCACTGGGGATAAGCATTTCCCCTCCACAAGAGCTGTAACAGGTTTGTTGCTTAACCCTCTAGTCCACTTCCACTGAACTTCCTGTATGATTTGTGCCAGGACAGTCCTCTGCTGATCCATGATTAAATATGAATGCTCTGGTCTCAGTTCCATCAAGTCTTTGTAGGTATGTTGTGTTTTATACAGAGAACCCCCGGACTGTCACCCAAATGTCACCATCTGCTTCTTCAAGGGGGCTTGTTATGAACCTAGTTCAAACCTACCCCATCAGAATCATGTGGTTCTTGTTCTCTCTGGCACAAAAGGTGGCTTTTGAGGAGGGCAATGCCCAAAGGTACAGACAGAGAATACTAGATACAGGTTACTAGTGGCCTATGGCAAGACCACTCCCCAATTCAGGACACAAACACAAAAACAGCCTCACACTGTGTATATGTGAAACTAGAACTGAACCTTTATTGAATAATACAACCAACATACTTGTACTCAGCTCCCATACCACACTCTTGTGTACCTTTGTGTATGTGTGTGATATCAGAACATCTGCCTTGCAAACCTGGTCGCTATAGAGCTCTTGAGATAAAACTCACCAGATGTCTAAACTACATTAAAGGTGTCTATAGCGAGCTAGTGGTAACAACCTTGATGTTAATCTCCAGTATTTGCTCAGGACTCCTAAGGAGCAGTCATCTGCCTTGAATCAAGGCTTGTGTGTATGCAGATGCAAAGTTCTGCAGTTAAACTTCTGTGCAGAGCATTTTTACCATTTCCACATATATTCTGTTCTATATCACATATTATAACTAGGATACAAGATCACAATGTACAGGCAACATATAACCCAAACAACAATAATACGTAATGCAACAATGTCCTTGGCCATATGTATAATTAATTTTAAGATTACAGTCACTAAACAATGTAATCATGACAAGTACATTTTAATTTTAATTAATACAATTATTATTTAATCATTTATAATAGCAATATTCAAAATGAAATCAATTTTCAAAGATTAGAGTATTGGCCTTCAGCTGTTTGTTTCCACCCTAATAGGGTCATTAAGGGGAGGGGGGTTTGGTTAAGAGATGGGTATAAAGAGTTTTAAGAACAATCAGATCTGTTAAGAGATAATATCAGAAGCTTGTTGTCAAGGGAAATCTATTTAATCCAAGTCTCCAGCCAATAGAGATCATTGAGTGGGCAAACAATTAAAAAGCTGGCTGGACCAGAGTTAGTTCATTCCTGGAGAGCCACTCACAACTATGAATTTGATGATTTCCTTTCTGTGCACAGATGAGTCAATCAGGGTGACTGAAAAAGTGATGATCTCACCTGTATGCAGCATGAATATCCTCAAATCCTGGCCTGTGTGTGGCTCTCCAGGACTGAACTTGCTTACCGCTGTGCTAGACAAAGCCACCTATTAACCTTATTGTGGGGGAATACTATCAACAGCTGAGTTTGAACTTTGACAGTAAGTTTAACACTGAATGTTGTTTTTTTAAGCCATTGATTAAGAATTGTATCAATAGTTACATAATTACATAGTAATTAACACTCTTATTAAATTGCGATTCGTCAAATTGAAAAGGGCTCTATATAAGCACAGAGCATATTTTTTTACAGAAGTTTTTAGTGAAGACCTTGCTTTTGGATAGAAATTCACTAATTAAAAACTTCTGTAAAAAAAATTATGCTCGGTGCTAATATAGAGCCTTTTTAAATTTGCTGAATTACAATTTAATATGACTATTAGGTTGAAAAAATACTTTAATCCATCAAGTTCAACTTTTTTCGATCTCCTCTGATCTGCAATATGCGGATTAGTTGTTAATTGATGATCGATGTCTTATTAAAACATGTAGCTCATCTTGCTAGGGGATTACAGTGGTCCTTTAAGCCAACTGCAATGGAAACATAATATGCATTAAAGGGACACTGAAGTCTAAACAATGGTCCATTTAAAGGTGCAGGTTTAAAAAATTATAAAAATGTTTGCATGAAAAGTAAGTCCTTTAAGGATTAAAAATGTCCCTCTAACTCTAATCACTGTGTGTCAGGTTAATACTCCCCCTGCTGGCTGAACCGGACTACTGTATGTTCCAAAAGCACTTCGTGCAGGAATTCAAGGAGCATAAGTTATACAAAGCAAAACTGTACTTTTCAATACCATCATTTTAAATTCATGATAGCCCATTTGTAAATTCAGTGTTCTTTTAGCTGATATAAAAGTAGGTGTGTATTTTTTATAGCAAATTGTATTTTGCAAACAAATGAAATGCAATGAAAAAAGTATTCCCACAACAACTGACAATGAAATTGAATAAACATTGTTTATATAATGCCATTGAGATTTTCTCATATTATTTGTGCCTGATATTATTGTCCAGGTGTGATTTGAAAACATAATTTAACTTAAAAAAGCTAGATAGGGAAATCCTAAGAATAATAATTTAGGGTCCAGAGTTAAGAGCTGATATTAGGTGGATCAGAGCTGAGAACATACAGGGTTTCTATCCTTACCCTAGTGAGCAGATAAAATGGGCCTGATTTACTAAGGTTATTGTTTAGTATACAATGGGGGTCATAGAGGTTAATGTTAGGTGCGAATGGGGTTGAGGAGAGAGGTTGAGGAGCGGAGGATGAGGAGGGAGGATGAGGAGGGAGGATGAGGAGGGGGGTTGCGGAGGGGGATGAGGAGGGGGGTTGAGGAGGGAGGATGAGGAGGGGGTTAAGGAGAAAGGATGATGAGGGGGGTTGAGGAGAGAGGATGAGGAGGGAGGATGAGGAGGGGGGTTGAGGAGGGGGATTGAGGAGGGTGATAAGGGAGGGGGAGGGAAAGAGACATGAGGTAGAGGGGGAAAGAGACACAGGGAAGGGAGAGGGGGGAAAAGACACAGGGGAGGGAGAGGAGGGGAAGAGACACAGGGGAGGTAATTTGAGGGGTAAAGTTAGGAGGGGGTTGAGGATGAGGAGGGGGGTTTAGGATGAGGGGGGTTGAGGATGAGGAAGGGGGTTGAGGATGAGGAGGGGGGTTGAGGAGGGTGGTTGAGGAGGGTGGTTGAGGATGACGGGGGTTGAGGAGGGGGGTTGAGGAGGGAGGATGAGGAGGGGGGTTGAGGAGAGAGGATGAGGTGGGTGTTGAGGAGAGAGGATGAGGGTTGAGGAGGGGGATTGAGGAGGGGGATAAGGGAGGGGGAGGGAAAGAGACACGAGGGAGAGGGGAAAGAGACATAGGGAAGGGAGAGGGGGAAGAGACACAGGGGAGGGAGAGGGGGAAGAGACACACGGGGAGAGAGAGGGGGACATAAGAAAGGGGCACAGAGGCCACACAAGAGGGGGACACAGAGGGCACAAGAGGGACACAGGGGGCAGCACATTTCTCACCCTCGGGTTATACTCAAGCCACTTATTTTTCCCAGTATTTTGTGGTAAAATAGGTGCCACGGCTTATACTAGGGTTGACTTATACTCGAGTATATACGGTAAGTCATTATGTTGAAATTTAACCAAATATATTCAAGGCTTCTTTTAATTTGATACTGTAATGTGATTATCCTACAGTTCACGATTCCCCTTTATTATATTGTCCACAGTATCATACTGTATACATAATAATGTAATTATCATATGAATAGAAAAGGTTATTCATAAACCAGTCAACCAGGGTACCTTTTTTTTTAACTAATCCTAACTTTAAGACTAATAAATGTTCATAATATTAATGCATGCAATACAAGTATTCAATGTATATATATATATATATATATATATATATATATATATATAAAAGGACCATATAGAGTCCTCAATGGTCATACAAAAACTATTATGACATATAAACAAATACATTTTAGATAACCAGTCGCTATGTTTCTCAAGAAATAAACCTTTAAAAAATGATTATTTAATCTTTATGTATCAAGGTTTCATCTATATTAATCAATATATCATTACATATTTTCAAAGATAACATCCTTATTAATCCATATACAGCTACACACCCCTGTTAAAATGTCAGGTTTCTGTGCTGTAAAAAAATGAGACAAAGATAAATCATTTTCCACCTTTAATGTGACCTATAAACTGTACAACTCAAACGAAAAACAAACTGAAATCTTTTAGGCAGAGGGAAGAAAAAATATAAAAATAAAATAATATGGTTGCATAAGTATGCTCAACCTTAAACTAATACTTTGTTGAAGCACCTTTTGATTTTATTACAGCACTCGGTCTTTTTGGGTATGAGTCTATCAGCATGGCACATTTTGACTTGGCAAGATTTGACCACTCTTCTGTGCAAAAACACTCCAAATCTGTCAGATTGCGAGGGCATCTCCTGTGCACAGCCCTCTTCAGATCACCCCACAGATTTTCAATCGGATTCAGGTCTGGGCTCTTCTGGTGAAGCCATTCCTTTGTTGATTTGGATGTATGCTTTGGGTCGTTGTCATGCTGAAAGATGAAGTTCCTCTTTATGTTCAGCTTTCTAGCAGAAGCCTGAAGGTTTTGTGCCAATATTGACTGGTATTTGGAACTGTTCATAATTCCCTCTATCTTAACTAAGGCCCCAGTTCCAGCTGAAAAAAACAGCCCCAAAGCATGATGCTGCAACCAGCATGCTTCACTGTGGGTATGGTGTTTTTTTGGTGATGTACAGTGTTGTTTTTGCGCCAAACATATCTTTTGGAATTATGGCCAAAAAGTTCAACCTTGGTTTCATCAGGCCATAACACCTTTTCCCACATGCTTTTGGGAGACTTCAGATGTGTTTTTGCTTTCATCTTGCCACTCTACCCCATAGCCCGGACATATGAAGAATACGGGAGATTGTTGTCACATGTACCACACAGCCAGTACTTGCCAGATATTCCTGCAGCTCCTTTAATGTTGCTGTAGGCCTCTTGGTAGCCTCCAAGACCAGTTTTCTTCTTGTCTTTTCATCAATTTTGGAGGGAGCTCCAGTTATTGGTAATGTCACTGTTGTGCCATACAATTGTGGTGCCCAAAATTGTCCTCCATATTCCAAATGAGGGTGTACTAGAGATTTGTATAGTGGCAGAATTATATTTGCTTCCCTTGCTTCTATACCCTTCTTAATACATGCTAATATTTTATTTGCCTTTGCGGCTGCTGCTTGGCTTTGAGCACTGTTACCTAGGTGGTTGTCCACAAGCACTCCCAAATCCCTTTCAATACCTGATACACCTAGATTTTCTTTATTAAGATTATAAATTGCATGGCTATTTTTCCTTCACAGATGCATAACTTTACATTTATTCGTATTAAATCTCATCTGCCAGTTAGATGCCCATTCCTCTATATTTAAGGGAAACCTACTTAGCTCATCTGTCTTTTCCTAGTCACTAATTTTCATAAAACCTGTGTCACATTCTAATGTTCCTTCCTGGCCTTCTTCCCATTAATATACTTAAAAAATATTTTAGGGTTAGTCTTACTCTCTTTTACAATTAATGTTTAATTTTCTATTTTAACCAGTCTAATAGCGCTTTTGCAAGCCTTGTTGATTTCCTTGTACTCTCGTAAAGCAGTCTCTGTCCCCTCTTGTTTGTATAATTTAAATGCCTGTTTTTTACTCCGTATCTTGATCTTTAAATCATTGTTAAGCCTCATTGGATGGGATTTACTCCTTTTCCTTTTATTCCCATGTGGTATATGCCGATGTGTATGTATATTTAGTAAGTATTTAAATGTTGTCCATTTATGTTCAGTGTTTTTACCTATCAGTTCTCTGTCCCATTCTATACTTTGAATTGCTGCCCTTAGACCGTTAAAATCTGCCCTTTTAAAATTAAGAGTTTTTGTTGGACCCTTAAAATTTAGTTTTTTTTACTTCAATCTCAAATGAGACTGTGTTGTGATCACTGTTTCCCAAAGGTTTCCTTATTCCAACATTTGATACTATATCAATATTATTTGTGATGACTAAATCTAAGATAGCTTCATTTCTAGTAGGCTCCTGTATAACCTGGGCCAGATAATGATCCCTGAGTGTACTCAAGAACCTGCTCCCCTTAGCTGAACTGCTGGTCTTATTTATCCAGTTTATTTCAGTTTATTTCAGGGTAATTAAAATCTCCCATTATTAGAACTTGCCCATGCTTAGCTGCATTTACAATCTGTAACAACAATTGTATTTCCTCACTTTCAGCTATATTTGGGGGTTTATAGCATACTCCTACTAATTTTCTTTTGGAATTTGCTGCTCCGCTATTTAACTTTACCCACAAACATTCAACTTTATCACTAGGTCCACCATAAATATCTTCTCTGACTATAGGCTTAAATTCAGGCTTAACATACAGACAAATGCCTACTCCTCTTTTACCATTCCCACTATCTTTCCTAAATAGGTTATAACCATCCAGATTAACAGTCCAGTCATGAGATTCATCCCACCACGTTTCTGAAATGCTTATTAAATCCCATTTTTCATTAATTACTAATATTTCAAACTCTCGCATTTTTCCTGGCAAGCATACACCTTATGTTATGAGTCTGTAGTTTGGTGGTGCCTGCCACTGTACTTGAGTTACTTAGTACTACCTCCCTATTGACGATACTACCCCTCCCCACATCTCCTCCCCTATGAGTTGTTAATTAATTCCTTATACCCTCTACACTTTCTACCACAGTACTTATATCTAGTCCCTCCCCCCCAACTACTAGTTTAAAAACTCATCCAGCCTTTCTACCATCCTATCCCCTAGCACAAAAGCTCCCTCATCATTAAGGTGCAATCCATCCCTGCTGTAGAGAATGTACCAAAGTGAGTAGTCAGCCCAGTGCTCTAAAAACCCAAACCCCTCCTTAGTGCACCACATTTTTATCCACGCATTAACCTCCCTAAACTCCTTCTGCCTCCCTGGGCTAGCACGTGGCACTGGTAGTATCTCAGAAAATACTACCTTAGAGGTCCTTGCCTTCAGCTTATTACCTAGTTCTCTAAAATCATCTAGGACAGTTCATCTTCCACTAATTTTGATATTGGTATCAATATGTACCAAGACCGCCGGTTCATTTCCAGCCTCTCCCAATAATTTGTCTAACCGATCCACAACATGACGAACCTGAGTACCCAGGAGACACCAAACTGTTCGATTGCTGGGATCTGGTTGACAAATCACCCTGTCTACCTTCCTAATAATAGAGTCTCCTACCACCAAAACCTGTCTGTTGCTCTGCCTATTCTGCCCTCCCTCTTCTCCAGTAGACCTGTTCTCCCGGCTGTTAGAGGGAACAGCTCTATCTGGCATTGCCATTCCTGAATGGACATCCCCAACAGTTTCACTCAATCTGGCAAATCTGTTGGTGTTAGCAAACTCAGAACTGGCCTGCCTCCTCCTGTTACCCCTGATTCCCCTTCTAACTGTAACCCAGCTACCTCCCTGGACATCCTCACTAGCTCCAGCTCCACCCTCCATGCTAGGCCCAGCTAAATTGTGCTCCTAGAGCAGAAACCCCCTTTCCAGTGGAGCAACATCACTAAGTGTTGCAATTCTCCTGTCCAGATCTCCAATTTGAGCTTCCAGAGAGGCAACATGCTCACACCTCTCACAGAGGTATGGACCCTGGATCATCTGTTGCAGTATTGCATACATATGACCCAGGTGAGAGGGGTGTGGCTTGATTGTTATAAAAGAAAGTTTTTTTGGAAGAACAAATAGTTATCGTTTTTTTGCCAAAACAAAATTAGAATTGTGTAATAATATAAGTGCACGCGGCTCAGCCTTAACGTCATATCTTTTATTGCCAAAAAGCAAAAAAATATTTAATAATATAATTGCACCTTAAGCTTCTAGATACTTTAATTAACATATAAATAATACGACACGTATGTTCAGTATCAGGCTAATAATTTAAATTCAAAGCAGTATATGTTTTACTATATGTTTATGTTTAACAGTCAAGCCACACCCCTCTCACCTGGGCACAATTAGTGCACTCTGCAATTTATCAGCCTTTACTTGCAAAGGAAAATCCACTTGCAAATAACCCCAAAACAGCTCACAAACCTTTTATACTAGTTTAACAGTCAAGCCACACCCCTCTCACATGGGCACAATTAGTGCACTCTGCAATTTATCAGCCTTTACTTGTAAAGGAAAATCCAGTTGCAAAAAAAAAATCCATATTTACCAAATTCTATCCTTATTAATTCATTTATTATTCCAAATTTAAAACATTATTTTAGTTGTTTTTTGTGTATCTTATTTAGACATACGGAAGACAATTGTTTCTTGGTATCTTTGATCATAAGTCTAATATAGAAAACAATCATTGAAAAAGTAAAAATGTGTAAGGTCCTTGAGAACCTTACATGAGAGAAATAAATAAATGGTGCAGGTATACATGTCTTATATGTACAGTATGCATCTATGATAACATTTTATCAAATATTCTCCTATAACTCACAAGGAGGCTATTTATCAAAATACATTTGAAAATAGGATTGAGAAGTCAACATTCCATATTCCTGGAAATAAAGGAAAACTGTTCACTAGAAGGTATGATAGTGAGGTTAAAGCTAACATATTTTGATTATATCATGAGAAGACAGGTTTGCCTAGAGAAGACTCTGATGCTGGGAAAGATTGACGGCACACAAAGAAGTGGACGGCAGAGGCGGAGATGGATCAATGAAGTAATTCAAGCAATGATCATGAGCTTTATGGATCTCAGAAGGGCAGTAGCCGACAGATGTGCCTGGCGTGCTGCAGTCCATAACGTCACAGAAAGTGACGTCACGACTAAATTTCATGACTAAATGACTAAACAACAAAGATGAATGGAGCATTACAGGAGATAAGAAGTGCCTCAGATAAGATTATTGAATTTAGTTGAATACATGTTATTAATACAAATTATCACAGAATACTTTTGTATTTGAAAAATGGAGATTACAGACAAAACAAAAAAAGATAGAAAGTTATTATATCAAATTAATAATAAGCCTGTGGACACATCTGATTGTGTTTAAGGCAACATAATCCAGGGGTAGTCATGGGACGGACCTGGGTCTGAATTAGAAACTCCAGTCTCCTCCTTTTTGACTGCCATATTATATGTAATATATATCTTAACTAAAGCTTCCAACTGTTTAAATAAGCCATGAGTTACAGGCTGTTCTTTTCCTAAGCCCCTTCACTATTTAAATGTCCTCTGCCATTATATTAAAATATTTGTATGTATATCCAATGGTAAACAATATATATATAACATAATAGTAACCAGGAAGATATTATAGGAGCCAGACAGTTTCTAGGAACCTGGAAGGAATCCCATCATATTGATTCATTGGAAAACATATTTAGTAGCTAGAACAAAGAGTTTTAGTAACTTTGAGCCGATTCAATTTCAATCCCGCAACTCGATCGCCGACAGACGAATGTCTGTGAGTGTGCTGCAAGCTCCCCCTAATTGCGATGCTATTTAATTGCTCAAGCCTGCAAGTTACTGTCCCAAAGCTGAAATTGTAAACCATGCACTGGTTCGTAGCAGTTCAGGGCAGGAGCATGATCAATTAAGCAAGCCTGTAACCTCCCAATTCGAATCAGCCAATAGAAAATGAGTCTGTCATTATAACAGCAGTAAAACATGGAGGTTACATGTCAATCAATTAGGTTTGTGGGTCCAATATGCGATCAGACTTGCAAACCCACAAAATAATGATGCGATTACAGTTCTAGTCCATATGGGTGGCCTGATATGTATTAACTCATTGATACTCGAGATCGATTTAGCCCCAAAATGAAACATAAAAATAAATGTCATTTACTGCCGATTTGTGAGCTTGAGACTGTTGTGCAATTAATTCTAATGACTAATATCGCTTTCCCTGTTATTTACAGTGCAATATAGATTTTTTTATTTGCATTTACAGTGCTACCAATAGGTTTTTAACCCCCTTGCGGTCCTCTCTAGTGCTCGTAGGATTTTCTCCTTTTGCCATTTACGGGTGTGAAAACATTTGCAGGCTTGGGGAAATTGATCAATTGAATAGCGATTTGCGATTTTAGCCATCATAACTCTTGCAAAAGTGAGAGATCAAAGGCTTGAGGAGGCTGTAACTTAAGAGTTTAAAAATCGCCATTTTTTCAAGGCTGTAACTCGGATGCTGTTCGGAACCTGCAAAAAGACGCCAATTGAATAGAAAATGATCTTGCAACCTCGCTTACGGGCTACCAGATCACCAGAAACCTCAATTGAATATGGCCCTTTTGTCTCCAAAGAAATGTCCCCCCCGTGTATATCCATAAACAATATGAGGTCCACAGTAATGACATAATTTTTATAAAAATATTTGAACCTGGGTGCATTTTGTAAAAAATTATTGATTATCTCTGACATAAACCTACAATCTTGTCTGCTACAATGGTCAATAAAGTGCAGGCTTATTATAATAGAACCTACATATATGAATTATATTATTCATATTGCACATTATAAAATGCCTTTCATTAAACGAAATCCATAATAAAATACAATATACAATGATAATATAAAATAATATACTTCTTGTAAGTGAAGAATTCTAGTAATAGTCGGAGATTAAAAAAGAAAACGGTTAAGTTAAAATATTTTAAACTCTTGTATTGATCCAGGATTCACTTTGCTCCACATCAAGAGAGTACATTAATCAAGCTCAAACAGAGAGTATCGATCACTGTGACATTTTGTATCAGCCAGGGAAGAACAAGTGAGGTTGGTGCATCTCACCCATAAATCCTTTGGAGTCTCCACAGACATTTTGATTGTTATAAAAATAAGTTTTTTTTGGAAGAACAAATAGCTATCGTTTTTTGACAAAACAAAATTAGAAATGTGTAATAATATAAGTGCACGCGGCTGAGACTTAATGTCATATCTTTTATTGCCAAAAAGCAAAAAAATATTTAATAATATAATTGCACCTTAAGCTTCTAGATACTTTAATTAACATAGAAATAATACGACACGTATGTTCAGAAATTGGCTAATAATTTAAATTCAAAGCAGTATATGTTTTACAAAATCAATGATAATTAAAGTAATATATAATTTAATTCTATTAATATAGTATATTAATTACACAATGTATGACCTAATTAATAAGAAAAACAAATGCACCAAAAAATTAAAGTTTTGGGATTTAATGGATATACCAAATACCATCATAATAACCCAGCTTCATACGTTATTTTGAAATATTGCAAAGCATTATACAAATTAATCAATATAAATGAGTATTAAAAATATATGTAAAATAAAGAAATATAGCAGTGTTCAAGTATACATAAATAATATTCAATACAAGCTCCCTACCTTCTCATATTCTTACCCCTTTCTTCTATCCATTTAATTTGTATATATCTCTTTTCCTAAGTAGACACTGAGGTAATAAAGTCCCAACCTTTCTTTCATGCATTCAAAACAATATTAGAAAGTTTACATAAAAAAAGAGTTGATCTACAGTAAACAACAATGCGCTATCCTCTTCTGCATCCACAAGTTGTTTGTCAATCAGTAAATACCACTGTACAGATCCTGATTGGACAGACAACTTTTATTTATTTCCTGCTCAGAATTCTGAGAAATACCATTATTGCACTGCATTCTGGGAACCTGGGCAGGGATATATATGCGTGCTCATCTTGTGGCTCCTCCTGGTTCATCTGAGAGATATCTGTACCGATCTCTAAATAGGTCCCGGAATTGCCTTGTCTGTCGCATGCTCGACTTTGTATGCCTATCTCAGTCTTGTGCGTTTGAGTCTTTTTCTATAATCCTCAGCTTTATACATTTATTTTGCACATTTTGTTTATTATGTATTTTCTGGTTGTGTGAAATTATGGGCATGGACATATTTTATTTACAAGGAAACATAACTAGAATAGTCAAATATATTAAAAGATTCAATAATGATTAGCATGGAAGTATGTTTCAGAAAAAGTAGAATGCAAAACATTAATGCAGTTAGTAGATTTTAGAAGTGAAACGATATGCAGAAAGGGTAGTAGATTCTTGGAACTACCTTGAAAGAAATTAAAACATGCCTGTGATACATATACACGTGTCCTGAGCACTTACTAGGCTGTAGATAACATGGGTTTGGTTCTGCCTAGACCCACAAGGCCTGGCCTAAGGCAGGACATTTTCACATTTTCAGGGGGCAGTAGGCTGCCCAAGTTGCCAAAGTTGAAATATCTATATTGTCATGGTATTGGTAGATTAAAAGACCATATACATATATTGTCTACATGATATGATTGGCTGTTGCTTTTTTTGTTATCATTGTAAACACATACCATGGGGAAAAGTATTTGATCACCTGCTGATTTTGAATGTTTGTCCACTGACAAAGAAATGATCAGTCTCTAATTTTAATGGTAGGTGTATTTTAACAGTGAGAGACAGAATACCAAACCTCCCCCAAAAAAAAACGCATGTAAAAAAGTTATAAATTGATTTGCAGGTCAGTAAGGGAAATAAGTATTTGATCCCCTATCAATCAGCAAGATTTCTGGCTCCTGGGTGTCTTTTATACAGCTGACGAGATGAGATTAGGAGCACTCTCTTACAGGGAGTTCTCCCAATCTCAGCTTGTTACGTGTATAAAAGACACTTGTCCACAGACACAATCAATCAATCAGATTCCAAACTCTCCACCATTGCCAAGACCAAAGAGCTGTCCAAGGATGTCAGGGACAAGATTGTAGACCTACACAAGGCTGGAATGGGCTTCAAGGCCATCACCAAGCAGCTTGGTGTGAAGGTGATAACAGTTGGTGCGATTATGAGCAAATTGAAGAAACACAAAATAACTGCCAGTCTCCCACGGTCTGATACTCCATGCAAGATCTCACCTCGTGGAGTTTCAATGATCATGAGAACGTTGAGGAATCAGCCCAGAACTACACGGGAGGATCTTGTTAATAATCTCAAGGTGGCTCGGACTATAGTCACCAAGAAAACAATTGGTAGCACACTACGCCATGAAGGACTGAAATCCTGCAAGGTCCCCCTGCTCAAGAAAGCACATGTACAGGCCTGTCTGAAGTTTGCCAATAAACATCTGAATGATTCAGAGGAGACCTGGTGAAAGTGCCAAGGCAACAAAGGAGTGGCTAAAGAAGAAGCACATTAAGGTCCTGGAGTGGTCCTGGATACCTTAATCCCACAGAAAATCTGTGGAGGGAGCTGAAGGTTTGAGTTGCCAAACATCAGCCTCAAAACCTTAATGACTTGGAGAGGATCTGCAAAGAGGAGTGGGACAAAATCTCTCCTGAGATGTGGGCAAACCTGGTGGCCAACTACAAAAAACGTCTGACCTCTGTGATTGCCAACAGGGGTTTTGTCAGCAACTACTAAAACGAAGGGGTCAAAAACGTATTTCCCTCGTTGACCTGCAAATCAATTTATAACTTTTTTGACATGCGTTTTTCTTGTTTTTTTTTTTTTGTTATTCTTTTTCTCACTGTTATTTCTTTGTCAGTGGAGAAAAGTTCAAAATCAGCAGGGGATCAAATACTTTTCCCCCCCACTGTACATACTTATAGTGTACTAATATTTCAGGTTAAGGGTTTATCATTCTCCCTTTTACCCACAAATACTTTGAGTGGGGCCTGGGCTGTGGCCAGGTAATTTCAGATGGCTGAGCCGAGGCCATGAGAATGAAACAAACAACTGTCTCAAGATAGAGTATGCTTGGGCTTACGCATTTGTCCTCAATTCTCCATTGTTTTCACTAAGTGTTATCAAAACAGCTGCTTGAAAGTACACAATGGACAATTCTATAAACTAAGATACTTGGCCGAATGTGATGAGGAAAGGGAAAGAGTTTATCTAATACGCAGAGAGAGGAATGGGGGTTTGTTCTGAGGGGTTGCTTCTCTGGGCTTTTTCTGACTGTCACTCTCTGGCATAATCTTCTGCCCCTCTTATATTATCTCTAAGATATTTCACTATATCTGTCTATATCCAATTTTTATCATATATTTCCTAAAAAGAAAAGGGCAAAAATGATTACTTCATACTATCTCAAGAAGGATTCCTATACTGAGACAGGGGGTTACTCTGCAAACCTATACTTGGTAATGTATAAAACTGATTTAATTTCTACTTGGTCACATAGTTAAATTAGTCCAATAGCTACAATCATTCTGTTACATTTTTGAATGGTAACAGAATAAAGACTAATTACCACCTGCATTCTGAACTGTAGGTGCTAATCAATATTTCAATCTGTGTCCATTGTCCCCAAAACCGTCTGATTGACTTATAAAATAATATAACCATTTAACTCTGTTACCAAAACCAATTATTAAAGACACCTATACACAAAATCTACTTAACATTTCTCAACATACAGTATTTCACCCCTCACATTTTTGTAAATATTATATTATATCTTTTCATGTGACAACACTGAAGAAATGACACTCTGCTACAATGTAAAGTAGTAAGTGTACAGCCTGTATAACAGTGTAAATGTGCTGTCCCCTCAGAATAACTCAACACCCAGCCATAAATGTCTAAACCGTTGACAACAAAAGTGAAATGTCCAAGTTGGGCCCAAAGTGTCAATATTTTGTGTGGCTACCATTATTTTCCACCATTGCCTTAACCCTCATGGGCAGAGATTCACAGGTTGTCACAGGAGTCCTCTTCCACACCTCCATGATGACATTACAGAGCTGGTGGATGTTAGAGACCTTGCACTCCTCCATCTTCCATTTGAAGATGCCCCACAGATGCTCAATAGGGTTTAGGTCTGGAGACATGCTTGGCCAGTCCAGCACCTTTACCATCAGCTTATTTAGCAAGGCAGTGTGTTTGGTGTTATTATCATGTTGGAATACTGAATGCTGACAGCACTCTATTTCCCAAAGACAACCTCTGGATATGACGCTGAGCACATGCACTCAAATTCTTTTGTCGACCATGGCGAGGCTTGTTCTGAGTGGAACCTGTCCTGTGAAACCGCTCTATGGTCTTGCCCACCATGCTGCAGCTCAGTTTCAGGGCCTTGGCAATCTTCTTATAACCTAGGCCATCTTTATGTAGAGCAACAATTCTTTTTTCAGATCCTCAGAGAGTTCTTTGCCCTGAGGTGCCATGTTGAACTTTCAGTGACCGGTATGAGAGAGTGTGAGAGCGATAACACCACATTTTTTGTTCCAATCAATTTTATTATCAACAATGTCAATTATGTTTCATTCAAACATTATTTTATAACTCGCAGGTCAAAACAGCATATTCCATAAAACGTAACATTCATTTCTTTGGCTTAGCATTAATCATAAATAACATTGTGATTTCTCCTTCACCCTTTTTCTTTATGAATTTATAAAACAATGTATTATTAGCTACCGAGTTCATTCTTTCAACTCTCTTTAGAATTTTAATCTTATCAAGAGATCTCTTAAATAGGTTAAGAAAGTGATGTTTCAACCATTGTTCTTGTACAAATAAAACCATAGATAAATAATAAACAATAACTTAGTAAAAACATAAAAGAACAACAGTATGTACCTTCAACGTTGCAATTAGACCTTCCTCTCCCCAGCACTGATGCCCAGAAGTTTCACCAGAAGGAGTGAATGCAGGGATTAGCTCCGCATTCCGAGACCAGCCCCCATGTATGACCCACATGTGATAGGGTGAGGTTATATGCATTTAAACTACTGAAACGGAATGGGTGGAGTTAATCCAGCACTCCCAGACTTTTGAGAATTTAGGGAGAGTGTTATTAAGAGTATGTGTCATTTTTTCATATATCATTATGTAGTTAAATTTGTGTATTATATCTTGAATATCCAATATTGGCGTCTTCCATCTTTTGGCTACTTGTTTTTTTTTGCAGCTAACATTAAGAGTTTTAGCCATTTATTATGGTGTTTATTTAAATGTGATGCCGTTCTACCTATTAGGCATAATTCAATTGATGCGTTTATAGTGGTGTCCAAAATTGTAGTCGTCAAATTAATAATATTTATCCACATGTTTTGTATTATTGGACATTTCCACCACATATGGTGGAATGTTCCTGTTTCTCTACAATTCCTGAAACATTGTGATGAAGCTTGTGGGTTTAATTTATTTCTTCTATCAGGTGTTAAGTATACTCTATGTAAAACATTAATAGCCGTTTCCATATTGCTAAAGTAAATAGAGCCCTTTAAAAGATTAGCGCTCTCCCACTTAATGAGGTCCCAAGAAACCCCTAGATCTTGCTCTCATCTTATCTTGGTTTTTGTTTGGCTTGTGGCGAATTAAGAGTTGCGTACAAATTCCTCAAAATAGCTCTTGTTAGCGGGGCTTGTTCACAAATTCGGGAAAACCATGTGTGTAGTCGTATCCCGCATTCCCTTATCAAGGATGTAATTCGGTGAGGTATTTTAATATAATTAAAGAATTCTTTAGGAGGCAGTGGAAACTTTGATTTAAATTGCTCTGTAGTAAGTAGTTGATCCCCTGACATCTAGGTTCTAAATTTATCTAGTTTAAGTGTGTCCCACCAAGATTTAGAAACTTCTCCTAAATTAATACTATTTTGGGAACTAATTAATGTAGAGGTTAACGGGGAGAGATTAGACTTTAGTTGACACCTGGAGTTTGTACGACCCCATTCTTCTAATGATAGTTTGATCATGGGATTATTCAGTCCTATTTTAGAGTAGGGAGGGGAAATAGGAGTCCATAAAATGTTATCCCAAATGAAGGGTTTCATCTGTTGGTTGAAGTTAAAGGTTGATGTTCTTTTGAGTGTGCTTGCGAAATTAATGAAATTTGAGCTGCTTTGAAATAAAGTTTTAAGTTGGGGCAAGCTAAGCCTCCTGACTCTTTGCTTCTAAACATAATTGATTTGTTAATCCTAGGGCGTTTCTTTTGCCATATAAATCAGAAAATTGCTTTCTGAAATTTCTCTAGATCTCTCTATATAATTTGAATGGGTAGGGTCCTAAAACAATATAATATTTTTGGTAGGGTATTCATTTTCATAGCATTAATGCATCCCATCCATGATAGTTTATATGAATTTCATTTAAGGAGATCATCCATTAATTTCTTATATGGGGGTAGAAAGTTAGCCTTATGAAGATCTGAGATATCTGGTGTTAAATGTATCCCCAAGTTTGGGATAAGAAAATGGGAATTTCGTTACCAGCAAATTTTGTAATTGTAATGGGAGTTGGGCACTTATTGCTTTGGTTTTGTTCATATTAACTTTGAGGCCTGAGATATATCCGAAGGATTCAAAGATATCCATCAGGGATTGGATATAATTTACTGGATCCGTGAGTGTACAGATAATGTCTTCTGCGAACAGACGTTTGAATTGGTGTAGGCCAACATTCACACCTTTAATTTTATGATCCAATCTGATTGCTTGGGCTAATGGCTCTATTGCGTGTGCGTATAGTTAAGGGGACAAGGGGCAATCTTGTATTGTTCCCCTCTGAATTTGTATGTGGTCTTGAAATTAACCTGATAATTTTAGTTGTGCAATAGGATTTCTGTAATAGGTTGTTACGAGATTTATAAAGTTGCCTTTGAACCCAAATTTAGCTAATGTGGCATCTAAATATTCCATTCAATAGAGTCGAATGCCTACTCTGGATCTAAGAATCCTTCTGATATTGTACCGTGTTTGTCTAAGAGGCACAAATCCCACCTGATCCTTGTGGATCAATCTCGGTAAAAAAATTTAAAGTCTGGTTGACATTATCATGACTAAAATTTTGATATCTTCATTCAGCAATGATATGTGTCGAAAAATTTTGACGGTTATCGGGTGGATCCCTTTCAGGTTTCAGAAAAAAGATCATGTGGGCCTAATTTAATTTAGGGGGTATTGATTTACCCCGAAGAATAGCATTAAATAACTTACATAAATAAGGGGTTTAATTGTTTGGAGAATGTTTTATAGTATACATTTGAATATCCATCTGGACCCGGGGCTTTTCCCATTTTTAGATTGTCTATGGTCTTATTTTTTTTTCTTCAATGGTAATATCTGCATTAAGCATATAGCGTTCTGAAATTATGGGTAAATCCTATTTATTTAAGAAATCTTGTATGGCATAATTACTAGTTTTGGATTCTGATGAATAAATATTTTGAAAGTAGTTACAGAAGGTTTCTTTGATTTTAGATAGACTCATAGTTATGTTTCCAGTTGCATCCTTTATCTGCTAAATTTGTGAGTAATTCTGCTTAAGTCTGAGTTTTCTTGCTAACATTGATGTTGGTTTATTTACCTGTGTATAGTATTTATGCCGGGTTCTTCTAATTGCTCTTTCAGATTTATCTGCAAGGACTGCATCTAGTTCTAATCTGGTTTTGTTAATTAATAATTGGGTGCTGCTAGATTGATTATTTTGATTTATTTTCTCTAAAGTTTGTAGTTTTCTAAACAATGCTGATTCTTTCAGGTTTTGCTGTTTTATGAAGGCAGAAGCTAACTTAATAAAAAGATCCCCTAATAAACGCTTTATGCACAACCCATGTCCAGCCAATATCAGTATTGGGAATGTCATTATTGGAAAGATATAAATTAAGATCTTGCTCTCTGACTTTGGATTTCAGGGTCTGAGAGAAGCTTTTCAGTGAGTCTCCCACTAAATTTTGTTTTAATATTGAGGTTTAAGTCTATCATAAGAGATATTGCTGAAAGATCTGATCATGGGCAAATTTGTATTTGAGAGTTTTTTGAATGATCGAATAAGATTAAAAGCAGTAATATAGCATCAATTCTAGAGTATGTGTTATGTGTAGGGGAATAAAATGTATACTCTTTGTCAATGGTGTGGTGCCCCTTCCAGGCGTCAACCAACTCTAGTTTTTAAAGAAGGGTATGTAATGTTTTGAGTTTCTTAGAGTTTCGTATATTTGATATGTATTTAGATCTATCTAGATAGGGTTGCAATGCCTAATTTAGATCACCCCCCAAAATAATTTTGCCAAAGTCCCCCTGCCCCAGAGTGTTCAAAAGTCTTATCATAGAATTGTGGGGAGTTGTGGTGGGAGAATACAGATTAACTAATGAGTCCCTGAGGTTTAAGACCTGACTGTAAGAATTAAGAAATCACTCTCTTTATCTTTGAACTGTTGCTCTAATGCAGATGTTTTTTTTAATTTTATTTATTAACGTGGCTATCCCTGCTTTTTTAGTTTTCTGGTTGCATGTGTAAAAGGTAGGGTCATTCTTATGCATAAAAGAGGGTATTTTATTGGAGACAAAATGCATCGCTTGCAAAAAAAGTATGTCTGGCTTAAAACTTTTGTAGTATTTGAAAGCCTTGCGTCTTTTAAATGGGGAGTTAAACCCCTTTACATTGTGAGTCACAAATGTGTAATTTAAATTAGTCATGAGTCTAAAACAAATGTATTATCTGTCTCATTGTGTGTGTTACCTGAGATAGACCCATCCAGAGTTGTGGGCGCAAAGTCAACCCAAGACCCCAGAGCTAATCCCCCATCCAGCGATCAGAACCCTCCAGTAGTAATTATAACGTTCAATAGCATGGTACATGTAAAAAAATTATAAAAACAAAATGACAGGTTTATATCTTAACAATTAAACAATTAACCTTAATACTAAATGTTCCTAGTCTCCCCATACTCCAAAGAGTATACCAACTTTTAGGACAGAAGGTTTTAACATTGGGATCCTTTGTAAACCCTAAGGGGAGAAAGTAACTTATTGTTTCAATTATTATTATCAATGCTAGGGACCTAGCATATTCCAGTAAAACCATATAAGGCATACATTTACACATCCATGAGTACTTACTGTTCAGTATCATTGTGTATTGAAAATTAAGATAGTCTTAATCATTATACTGTCTAGGTTAACAATTTTTGTTTCTTCCCTGGCTAAAAATAGCTTAACAGTAAAATATATTAATTGTCAACAATCTGACTATATTAATAAAGGTTAGCAAAGAAAAACCTGTTATCGATCTTTAACAAGCATAGGAAATACGAACTTTGTTCAACCAGTTTATGAATATCATATTTCAACAAAACTTCTTATAATTTTTTGATTATACCTTTATTCATTCATCAGTCGTGTAATGTTTTGGTATCTTTAACACTTTTAATCTCAGAACCCATTAGTAATTTATATATCTTTATTAATTAAGGTTGAATCAACCACGTGGTGTATAGTAAAGTTTGTCACTTTGACCTTTTGTGGTCACTATTGTTCCATCTGCAAGTGTTCCTGTTTTTTTTTTTCTGGATACTTCGGTCCAGGCTTTAGTAGGTCTTCTGAGTCTTGTTGTGTTTGAAGCTTTTTGTGGAAGAAGAATGTGAAAGGGAATCAGTTTGATTAGTAAGTCTTTACTTTTATCTATGGTGTGAACCTTGTATGCTGTTTCTTCATGCTGGAATATTAAAGCGAAAGGGAAGCCTCTTTGTATGGTACCTTATGCCTTGTCAACAGCAATAAGATGAGTTTCATTTCCTTGTGCTTGAACAGCGTTGTCGGTGATAGGTCCGTGTGTATTTGCAGAGAAGTACCATCCGGGCCTTTTATTTCAGGGGACTTTCTAGCTCTTTGTTGATCTTTGTAGCTCTTTGTTGCACAAATCACAATATGATGTCCTTTGGTAGGTTTTGGTCCCTTGACATGCCTAGGGCTCTATGTGCCTTTTCTGTTACCCATTCTGATACCTCGAAAGTAGGTAGAACAGAGTGAATGACAACTTTAGTGTATTGTATAATATCTGTTATGTTTTTAGGTGCTCCTCCAATCCTGATATTGTGTCTCCTGGACCTGTTTTCTTTATCCTCAATTTTATTTTCCAATTCTCGAATTTTAAAGGAGTTTTGTGCAATTTCTTGAATGTCATGTTCTTGTGTCTCTAATATTTGGTCGGTGGTCTCCTCCAATAATTGTGTCCTTTGGCATTAAGAATAAAGGTCTTTTCTAAGACCATCAATAGCCAGTGTGATTTGCTCTTGTAGCATCATTTTTATTTTGTATACGTATGTTCTTCAGGTTTCTCTGGGATTTATTTGCATTGCGCACAGGCATCAAAATCCCTTTATGAGAAAAGCAAAATATGCTGTAATTGTCTGCTGTGGAAGATTATAAGTTAAAGTTAGTCATCAATTAGGCCAGGGATTCGCTTTTTAGCTTGTTTAAATCTGGCGCTGTTTGATCAAGTACTCATGAATGACATTATAACTCTTGCATTTTATTTCATTATCACTGGCACATTATAGTGGTATCTTAGCTGACTTAATAATAATAATGAGCATGTAATTTTCCTAATTGCCCACTCTGTGGCAGTATTGCATTGTTTAGGTGAAAATACAGGTTGTGTTTTCACCTAAACAATGCAATACTGCCACAGAGTGGACAATTAGGAAAATTGCATGCTCATTATTATTATTAAGTCAGCTAAGATACCACTATAATGGTCCTCTCAGATCAGCTCTATTTATCATTTTTGTATCTCAGTCAATTTTGGTGTTTATTGATCTCAGAAGAATTTAGCAAGAAGCTATATATTTTGATCTCAGTATGCTCTAATGAACTTTCTTGACTTTGGGAAGATTGGCAGAATTCTGCAGTATTGAGATCTAAAATGGTGTCTGAAAAACCAAATGGGCCACTCCCAAAAAAGAAAATGGCTTCTGCAAAGTGTTCACTCTAGTGTAGTGAATGTGGAATACACAGTTCAAATTGCCAGGCCAAGATCCCCTCTCTCTGGTATATTTAATAAGTTACTGTCCAGTGACAACTGCCCTGGCACTTCTCTATTATGTATATTTATACACTAATTATCATGGGTGTTGTCAGGCAGTTTGTTGACTGAGATTAGTAATCTTGATGCTCTTGTTTATTTTTTTTTTTTGTTAGGTCAGTCCAGTGTTATGGAAGTAAACATGCCTTTTATAAGGTGAATTTTGCCATATGTCCCCAACAATACATATTGTAGAGGTAGATCATAAAAAATGATAAACGTTGAACACAGTCCCTGGAGGAGGGGTGGGGGGGGGGTTAGGTTTGTTGCGCAGTTAGCTTGTGCCCCTTGTTTTTATTTTTGTGCCTTGCGCTGGTTGAGGGGTCTAGGGGGTTTCTCCCTCCTTGGCCTCTCCCTCTGGTCTAGCTCCGTGTGTCTCTGTCTTGGTCAAATATTTGCGTGTGTTGGCCCTGTTAGACATAGTACATGGCAATATAGCCTCTTTCACAGGATCTCTGGATTAGATCAGTTTTTAGGCTAAAGTAATGCCCTCAGGGTTAATGTGCTGTTTGGGCCTTAGCAGTGGCTTGGGAGAAGGGGGAAATTCCCTCAAGTCCGGGTAGACTCACCCACCACCTCCGATTTTGTTTTTGGGCTTCTTCTCCGCTTGGGAGAGCTGGTCCTCATACGGGTTCCCGCCTCAAGATGGCCTCTACGAGCAAGGCTGCGCTGCATCAGTGCTCTGTGATGGATGCCATGCCACTCACTCCTGCGGTTGTACCCGAGTGATGTTGCTTGTAGGGGCTCTGGCTATGTCACAGCTGTGCTCCCGATTCAGGCTTTGCTCTCCTGGTCTCTGATGCCGCTCAATGATCGCGTATGTTGGCGCAATTTGCAGGCCCGATCCTCCACATCGTCTCTGAGGGAGGCAATCTCGGTCACTCCTTTTGGTGGTGGGTTGTTATATTTAACTCTGTGCCCCTTTTTTAGGCGTTTTGATGCAGTTTTATTCAGTTTACAAGTGTTTTTGTAAAATTCTATATCAGAGATCATGTGACGCACGTCCTGCATGGTCGCTTGCTAGCTCCGTCCCCAATAACACCAAATTTAACACACCTGTTCTTATTCATATCTGAGACCTTGTAACACTAACAAGTCACATGACACCAGGGAGGGAAAATGGCTAATTGGGCCCAATTTGGACATTTCCACTTAGGGGTGTAGTCACTTTTGGTGCCAACAGTTTGGATATTAATGGCTGTGTGTTGAGTTATTTTGAGGGGCCAGCAAATATACACTGTTATACAGGCTGTACACTTACTACTTTATATTGTAGCAAAGTGTAATTTCTTCAGTGTTGTCACATGAAAAGATATAAGAAAATATTTACAGAAATGTGAGGTACTGTATATCTTTTTTTATAACACAATCAACTACATGGGTCCATCAAAAACATATTGCTTTGATAAATTAAATGTAATCAATTCTGTTATAAAACTCTGTATCAAATAATTCAATACCCAAATACAAAGGTTATTTAGCTTGCCATCTACATACATTATAACCTAAGTCGTTTTAAAATTCTATATTCTGGTTGCCATATAGGTTGTTGTACCTTATAATAATATAAAATGTGTTACAACTAGTGATGTCGCGAACATCAAATTTTCGGTTCGCGAACAGCGGACGCGAACTTCCATCAAATGTTCGCAAACGGGCGAACCCGGCATACCGCCATAAAATACAATGGGCAGGCGAATTTCAAAACCCACAGGGACTCTTTCTGGCCACAATAGTGATGGGAAAGTTGTTTCAAGGGGACTAACACCTGGACTGTGGCATGCTGGAGGGGGATCCATGGCAAAACTCCCACGGAAAATTACATAGTTGATGCAGAGTCTGGTTTTAAGCCATAAAGGGCATAAATCACCTGACATTCCTAAATTGTTTGGAATAACATGCTTTAAAACATCAGGTATGATGTTGTATCGACGGTAACAGACCAATCTCCCCGTTTAATGCACCACAAACAACCGCAAACAGTCCCTTTGCACAACCGCAAACTCCCCATTTGCACAAGGTTGGATACCAAGCTAGCCATGTCCCGTTCCTTGTCCTCACTGATGTCATTGAAGGTCTCTTCCTCCACCCAGCCACCAAGGGTCCCGGAAAGGTGACAACAAGCCCCCTGGGACGCCTACTGTGTTTGGTCTTCCACCTCCTCAAAGCCACCTTCCTCCTCTGACTCCTCTTCTTCAGACTCCTCTCTCTGCGTTGCCTCTGTCTGCGTTATTATAAAGTGTGTACTGTTAAGTAGTACTATTCCTATCGGTTTAATCCCTGTTACGTCCACTATTAGGGGACGTGTATATGGCATTGATTTTTGGAACAGGGAGATGGAAAAAGATGTTTAGTCGGACCTCCTACTTCAAATTTGGGGCACTGCGGGTGCAATCTAAGGTACCACCAGATATGAGTGTCACTGTGCACTGGCAAAAGTTGGCAGAGTAGGCACTGTAGGCCTCACACACAGGCAATTGCAATTGCAATAGGCAGGCAATTGCTATTCAATCGATTACAGTCAAAAAAGTGTTGTTTTATTTCACTGTACACCAGATATGACGTATCACTGTGCACTGGCAAAAGTTGGCAGAGTAGATGCAGTAGGCTTCACACACACGCCTGTAGGCAGGCAATTGCTATTCAATCTATTACAGTCAAAAAAGTGTTGTTTTATTTCACTGAGCACAATATAAGCTGTGAGCCTGGCACAGGCAGGCAACTGAAATTAGATTAAATGAAAAAAGGGTATTTTTTTTTATGGTACGCCAACTATGACTGGTGAAACAGAGCAGAATATTAGCCTGTCCTTCAGATGGAAGACTCTGGAAGGGAGTATATGCTGCTGATGGGCTGGAATGTGTCTGCTGACTGTGAGGTGGAGGGTCAAAGTTTCCTCAATGATAAAGAATAGGGGGCGAACCGAAAAGCACATGTGTTCGCCGTCCGCTGCAAACGCGAACATGCCAAAATCGCTGTGAATAGTCCGCGGGCAAACTGTTCGCGACATCTCTAGTTACAACTAATTGTTATCCAATCATTCAAAAGAGATTTTAATTAACCTCTAATAGATTTTATATTGGTGATCTACCCAAAATCAAAGCTTACAAGTTTAAATACATACAATTGTTTATTTTTGATTTTAGTATTCTCCCAATAAATGCAGTCTGCATAAAGCATGATCATTGAACTCAAGAAACTATATTAATCCATACATTGTAATATTTGTGTCATATAAAATTCCATGACAATATGCAGAGAATAACCTGTCTGTAAGTTCACCTGGCACTTTCTGACTTACTGTATACTTACACAGACACATATACACTTATGAGTTTCTATATACATGTGTCGTAAACGTATGGTTGGTATATAAGAAGTGGAAAGAAGGGGTATGAACTGGGTCATTGGGGGGAGCACACATCTGAACAGGCATAGAGCAGCATAGAGCCTAAATACACCCCAGGTTAATATAATAAAAAAATTAGTTTGGTCTACTGTTCCTTCTTTGCTGTTAGATCTGTTTCTGTATATATATATATATATATATATATATAGTAATGTAGTAATTATTAATCTATATATATATTTATATATATATATATATATACAGTATATATATATATATATATATATATATATATATATAGATTAATAATGAGTATTGCAATATAATTTGATAGCTTTTGTAATGGACAAATGTCTTATTTATAATGACGAGCTTTTGAGAGGCTTAACCTCCCTTTATCAAGTCTCAAGCAATACTACATGAGATAAAACCCTCCGTTTGAATAATAACAGCATATGCAGATAGAGTGGAAACAGCATCTGACATCATCAGGTAAATACATATATGGGGAATAAACACAACACAATATAAAATATTCTTGTCCTTCCCCATTCTTTCTGGAACTCTTTAATTTTTGCATTCTTGCATTCTTATTACTGATTAATTCACTGAGATTCTCAGAAGCTGAGAAGGACAGCAATGACTGATTTGATTCACTTTTATAATAAAAATAATACATTTATGTAGCATTTTTCTCCCAGAAGGTAATTGAAAACAGTCATCTCTGAGACCCTTAGTGAATCTGGACTATTATGACTTCATAATCATATTTGTAGATATTCAGTCCTTGATCCATTTATCACTGTTTTATTACATTTCTCTGTTTTGTAATATATTTTAGAAATTAGTATATTAACTTTTGTATAACTTCAAATGTTAAAAAAACTATTTGTTACTACATGCGCACCCTAGGAAAGGTGCAATTTGAAGAAGCAACGTCCTCCTACATCCAGTGCCCTTCTATCTGGGTTTCCACCATTGAGGAGAACTACGTCTGTGGACATTATTCCTGGTGTGGAACCGTCATATTTAAGGTTGGTTTGTGGATTAAAGCATCACTAACAAGGCTGAGTATTTTCCCAGGGATAGTTGTAACCCCATATAATTTCCTAGCTCTTATATTTAGCACTCCTACGGGTCACACGCTAGAGCTCTTCGGTAATAAGACCAAAACTTGTGACTTTATATTGTGTTTCTGAGAATTACTTAGAATGTGTTTCAATGAAGTGTATTAATCTATGAATGTTAAGAGTAGAGCAGATTAAATAGGTATCTGTCTATCTATCTACCTATCTTTTGATCTATCGATCTATCTATCTATACACACAAACATGTATATATATATTTGTGGTTGATACCTTCACTTAAAGGATAATAGCTGATGGGGATGGCAAAATAGCTACATGATCCTACCCTGCTTAGAGGGCTAGGGAGAGTATGCAAGGCTGAGTGAAGGCTGAGGAGGGTAGGGTAAGTGTCAAGGTACGCTAAAGTGTCTGATGGTTCAAAAGGCTTTTTACGGAGATGGCACCCTCACAACTTCAGGTTAATTAACCTGATTATTTGTGGTCGGTGCCTTCTCTTAGTGGATGATAGCTAACAAGATGGCAAAAATAACTATTTCATCCTAGCCTGCTTAACGGTTAAAAGTATCAGTTGCTCTAGAGTGAAGTAGGTTTTTGGATATAATGACAGAAGCAAGCTGACTTCCGTCATGCCATGGATTTAATTATACAGACAGGTGGTTGTTTGAGGACAATGTGGTGGCACCTATCTTAAAAGAATGTCCCAAGTATGAGAAGAGGTTAAGGCCTATTCTGAGGAGAGCTAGGTAGGTTTGATGGTATGGATGGAAGTCTATGTATGTACTGTATGTCAAGCGACTGCAAAGGAAAGAACGGTTTGGAGGTCATACTGTGGTAGAAGTTTGTAGTTTGATGTGAATATTTGGAAAAGTTACCATGCTCTGTAGATTTCCTGATAGTATTATCTGCAGCAAGACCAGATTGCATAGTAGTTCATGCTGAAGTAAGGAGTTCCTCTAGACCAAAGTGCTTGGAATGGTCGATGGAGGTGGAAATGGAAGGAATCCCGGAGGGTTGGATGAATACTACTGAGTAAAGGTGAGGCTTGTGTTTTTGCCAATATGGGAACAATTGAAATTGGCGGGAATCATGTCCTCTCAGGTAATCATGTCCTCTCAGGACATTGTGGTTTTATCTGATAAATGAAGTTTACACAGGATGATATATTCCTCTGATGCAAGTACACGTATTGCTTGACTTAGCTAGCTGTGGCTCCAAGCACTGACAGCTATGAAGGTGGGAATAAAGTTGGTTCTGAATTGAGGCAAAGATAGAGTATTTTGAAATGGGATGGATAGGTGTAGATTGTTATGCTAGGAGAATCGGTGGCTAGCCAGGTCAAGAAAAATTATTGTCTGTTCCATTGTGACACAAAGGTAGACCAAAGTCTGAGGTCAGCTAATGCTGCATCACAGAATTGGATTGCTAAAGAATCTCATGGTGTAGGATGAATGAAGCAAAATTAAGGTGTCCATGAGCTAATTTATTTAAGTTAAGCTTGCATCCCGCTTGCATGCGTTGTTGAAGATGATTACCAAGAACTAGACTTGATGATAGGGGCTCAGTTTTGTCTTTAGCAAAAGAGACCTTGATTTCTGTGAACAGGGATATGGATATTTTAGGATTGTAAGGGATTTCCTGCGGGCCTTTAAAGTACAGAAAGCTGTCAGGGAAGTGTATCACTATCGGACATTGATTCTTGAACGACTGTGGAGAGTGACTATGGAAGTTGGTAAGCTTTGGCGACTGTGAGTTTAATGATGCGACTGGTGACTGATGAAATGATGAGGGGAATGGAACAGTGGTAAAGAGGAGTGAAGATATAGAATAAGCTGCCAGTGATTATGGAGATGTAGTGAACCTAGAGTAGTGGATTTGGCCTGATGGTGTTAGGGTTACCTTTGGCTTGGGCTTATGGTGGCTGTGTGAATACTTGTATGTGACATAGCTAAGGGTAGGGTACGGGGTAGAGTGAAGGTAAAGAAAGCCCAAAAATGTCAGAGTGGGGGGACAGGCCAGTGGAAGTCCCACAGGCCGGGTGAATGTAAGCTAGCGGCAGAAAAGACCCAATGGAGGAAGAACCGCTGGACCAGAGCAGACAGTGGAGAGGATAGCAGAAACGGTGGGTCAGGGCAATGATGGCAGCAGCGGCTGGGAGCATGGGGATGTCTGACAGCAACATTGAGCTGCAGAGACAGAGGTGGAGAGAGGAGTGAGAGGAGGCAGAAGGAAGGGTCTGCAGAATTGACTTTATGCCAAGTAGACCCGACAGACCGAGACAGTGAGCGGGACCATCAGTGAATTGAGGGGAATGGGAAAGAGCACTAAACCTACTAGCAGTGAAGGTGAAACATGAGGCAGAAGGCAGGACAAGAGTACAAAGCAGCAGACATGGTGAGAGGAGGGAGCGGAGCTAGGTAGGAAAGGAGATGGGGGAGAGCACATTGGGGAGAGAGGGAGCGTGCAAGGGGGAAGCAGCAGAAGAGATAATGAGGAGGGCATAGCAGGTGGGAGGACTTCGGGCAGGACTGCGGACATGTAAAGAGGGATGCGAGGAAGGAAAGTGAGGGAGCAGGGAGTTCCACATACCTTGCGGCAAATAGGAGGAGGCTGGAGACAAAAGATTCCCAGGAGCTTAGGGCCCAGGGAGCAGCATGAGTGGAATAATAAGTGACGAGGTTCAATGAGGTAAGTGAATTGGGGTTTTACAAGGCTTTTTAAGGAGAATGCTGCTCCCACAACTCCAGGTTAATTAACCCGTTTTTTATTTATATATATATATATATATATATATATATATATATATATATATATGTAAAAGTTGATAATTAAACACTTAATAGAGTAGCAATGCAGATGTGAATTGGCAAGCAGTCCTTATTATACATAATATGCTTTTCTTGTACTCAAAAACTCTTTAAACACATCTAATAATTCAACATAATATTGGATTGATGGCGCATGGGTATCCAAAATAAATCTGCAACGACTTCTTAAAGGCTTTATATGTTTTTGGTTCAAGAGCGCCAGCATTATATCTCACAACAAAAATGATTGTGTTTCTAATTCTTTGTTAAGTGAAATTAAAGTATAAATCCGTTTTTAACTTGTTTATAGTCTAAACCTTATTGGCAATGAAAATATAATGATACTTCAATTTAAAGAATAAGACAAAATAATATTTAATGGGAGAAAAATCTATTGTTTTATGCAGTGCTTCAGTTAAAGAGAACAGAGTTCTTAAACTTTGGTGCAACACCCATAGCCCCCAAAGTATATTTGATATCTCAAAGTGCTATAGGTATACATTCTTGTGACTTCCATTCTAAAAACAGAATTTTAAATCATTTAAAACAACCTGCCATTTGTTTTACATTTCCTGCCATCTAGACCATTATTTATCATTGCTTATTTGTGTATTTGTTATAAAAGTCCCTATTAACCAATATCCTTTTAAAAGGATATGGACATTTTCTGATTTTTATTAGGTATATAATATTACTCTGTATCTATTTAATTGTATGTACTTCATTATAAAGAAGTGCTTATAAGCTTTCACTGCCTAAAATCAAACAAATAGTCCCTGTATGGCTCTGCCCACTGCAGCGTATGCACACACAAACTTTGTAGGGCTGGATATGCAGAGTGGTGTCCCAGCCTATCAGGGATCACATCACATCAGCATGTGGCAGAATGTTGTTGAGAGATGATCACCGATTGGTTAGTATGAGACACATCACAGCAAGTACTACTGTCTGCATATCCTGCACTGGGCAGACCCATACAGAGACTATTTTTTTTTATAGCAGTAAAAACAGAGCGTTTAAGCACTACTTAATAAAACAAATTACATGGAAGTAAATAAATACACCGATATATTATATATGTAGTAAAATCCAGAAACCTTCCATATATGTTTAAGGTGAATTGATCATGCCCATTAAAAGGCACTAAACAATACCCACCCGTATAAACATTTTTACTAAGACAATATGGCTTTGATATTAAAAAAATCTTTTTTTGATAAATATTTTCTATTTTAAGTTGATTTAAGTTGTATTTGGATTACTATGCCATTCATACAGCATTTCTCCACTAAAAATGAAAAATATTTTTTAAATAATTTCAAACACTTCAAAAAACCTTTGTGATATCAAAGTCTAAAATGTAGTGGTTCTAAATGCAGTTCTAATGGAACCACAGACAGTCCGGGATCCATGTATAATTCCAGGTATATATGGAGTCTCTAATTACATCACTTGTCTCCTTACAGTGATGTTCAGAGGTGTAGGAGACAGAATAATTCTGGGGGGGACACCGCATACAAACATAGAAAATTCTGGGGGGGATTTGTCCCCTCCATACCCATCCCCAGTTCCTGCACCTATGGTGATATCCTATAATTCTTGCATGTTTGTACTTTCCTTATTACTGGTTTAGGAACTACTGGTGAAATAGGTATATATTTAAATGTCAACATATGATCTATATTCACATACATGCAAGCCCTATATTTTCATTAAATGATTATATTAAATGAATAATATTGTTCACTAAGTCAAAAAGTGTTTTATATAATTTTAACTATAAGCATGTTATTTGTACCATAAAGCTAATAATCACCTTTAAAAACTGAGAGTTTCTGTTTCAGAAAACTATTTAGTTATATTGATCAATGGTATGTTAGTTTTCTTTAGACAAATAGTGACTGGTCCCGGGAAGTAATAATCCACTGTAATATTTAGCAATAAGTCGGTAATGTCTGGACAGTGCTTACTGCGCAGGCATCCGACATGCTTTTAAACAAGGGATGTACACATGCGCGAATGACGAGAATGCCGGGACAGCGCATGCAGGAGAGAGGAGAGAGAGAGAGAGAGGGGAGAGAGAGAGAGAGAGGGGAGAGAGAGAGAGAGAAAGAGAGAGAGAGGGGTGAGATTCACACTTATCATATCTGAATAACAAAGACAACCTTCTATGTTAGTGTATGAGATTTATTTGTAATGGCAATATTCACAAAAAAATAGAGATATATACTTAGGCCATGAAAGACATATCCAAGTTTCCTGGATTATTACATTTTTGCATTCTTTAGGCAAAAAGCATCCTTCATATATGCAGCACATTTCATTAAACGTTTTATTTTTTATTAATATCTCTCATCTTCAGACACTGCACCTAGACCTGGGAACAAACAAGGTGGTGGTGTGGGTGTTTTGTTTTTCACTCGCTGTACGTTTCACCTCGAACCCCCGTCTCATCCCTCCAATTCTCATCCTTTGAAGTTCATACAATCCATCTCTTCTCACCTATCTCTCTACGTGTAACTGTGATCTATCGCCCCCCAAGCACCCCCTCTCAATTTCTTGACAACTTTTCTGCCTGGCTCCCTCACTTTCTCTCCTCCAATGTTCCTTCACTGGTACTTGGAGATTTTTAACATTGCTGTTGACACGCCCACCTCCCCAGCAGAAGCCAAACTGCTTGCATTTACCTCTTCCCTCGGCCTCTCAACACTAACAGATTCTGCAACTCATCATGCTGGACATTCTCTTGACCTTATCTTCACCAATCTTAGCACAACCTCTTAACCAGTCTTCCATCCACTCCCTCTATCTGACCATCACTTCCTTACCTTCAACCTCACCACATCTTCCTCTCACCACCCTTCTTCAACCTCTGCCATCATCATGAACAGAAACCTGCTAGCAGTTGACCCTGCTCAGCTCTCCACTATTATAAAACCCCTTCTCAGCCCCATCACCAACCTCAACTGCCCTGACACTGCCGCTTCACTCTACAACTCTACTCTCTCTTCTCCCCTTGACACTCTGGCCCACATAACCACAACCAGATGCCCTCACTCTCATCCACAACCATGGCACACTACACAAACACGATACATCCAGAGGTGCTCCCGCACTGCTGAATGACTATGAAGGTAATCATGCACTTCAGCAGATTTCCTCCACTACAAATTTATGTTACTCTCCTATTCCTCTGCACTTAACCTTGCCAAACAACACTACTTCACATCACTAATATTAACTCTGTCCTCTAACCCCAAACATCTGTTCGCCACTTTCAATACTCTCATCCGCCCACCACCTCCTCCCATCCCTTCACTCCACCCTCTCAACTAACCAACACCATCCATTCTTCTCCCTTCCCCAATCGCACAGCCACCATGAACTGCTTTGACCCGACTACAGAGGACAAAGTCTCCAGCCTGCTATTATCCACTACTACTATCCTTACTACCTGTCTTCTAGATCCTATTCCATCTCAGCTTACTCCTCCCCTCTCAACGTCACTAATCCCAGCTCTCACACACCTCTTCAACCTTTCCCTATATACTGGTACGTTTCCATCTTTTCTAAAACATGCCATAATTACACCCATCCTCATAATTACACCCTTCTCATTCTCACCTTCAGGCGCTGCTCCTATTCTCTACAACTACTTGCCTCGCTCCATCAGATTGTCCTCCTGCCTCAAAATATTCAAAACCTCACTAAAGAAGCGTATCACCTTCCACCCTAACATGCTCATCACCTCTCTCTCCCTCCTTTACCACACACAGTACCTTTAGATTGCAAGTCTGCGAGTTTCAATCCTGCAGGGTGCTTTGGGGAAAGCACCATGGACATTGGATTTGAGGCTCAAAGACAGGGCCCTCCTTGCTTTATTATGTTTTGATTTGTATTTACCTTTGCTTGCAACCTATCTTATATACAGCGCTACAGAATATGTCAGTGCATTATAAATAAATAATAATAATCATAATATCTAAAAATCCCTCTAATGATTATGTTGACACCCCTAGGGGTGGCTACACAAGCACCTGATCCACCCAATGAGCATGCAGCATTATGGGACCAATGTAAACCCATTATTCACCTGCTGTGTATCCCTCAGCCAATAGGAAAGCACCGATGTCAGCCCACAAGTTACTGCTGGGATGTGACCCTCCCTGCTGCTTCCTGTTTCTGCTGTGTGCTGTGCTGCTGCCATACCATCTTCTAACATGGTGCCAAACTACAAATCCCAGGCTGTTTTGCAGCACAAACAGGAACACAATAATTTAATTAAAATGTTTCAGCTAACCTCTGCTTTCTCCTGAAATGTATTAAATGTATGCTAATTTAGCCTGGCTTTTGAGGGGGTGTTATCCCTAGTTTTCAGCTGTTAGCAATTCCAAGACATTTCTCTAACTTCATGGTAAGTGTTTAAACGTTTATTATCGGTATTTTTTCATGCACATTTTGTTTTCCATACAATATTAATTATCCTTTATCAGGTGCACTCATAATCCTTGAAACTTAGATATGCATTTAAGGAACAAGCTACACATTTGGTAATTGAATAGTAATTATTATTATTATTTGATTATTTACTATTTAGTAGCTCTATGAACAAGGGATACAGTAAATACATAAGACTAGCATGAAATACTGGGACAAAAGTTGTAGAGGGTCCTTGCTCTTGTAAGAGCTTACAATCTAAGTATTGTATCTACTAGGTTTATATTTAAATTTAACTCACAGGCTATTTATTTGTTCACCAAATAAATAAAGACACAGTATGTAGACAGTCACAACAATTGTTTGCTAAAATTATATATACAATAAAATAAGTTGAAATTCCGTAAAATGTTCTGTGCTTGTTTTTTTGTAATAGGATACACATGATTTAAAGAATGTATACCATCACATGTATTCTTACTAAATGGTATAGAAATTAATAATATTATAATAACAAGCTAAAGTGGCATATTTATATCCAATACTACTCAACTGGTAGGAATGTATTGTCTGTCTTAACTGTTGAAAATGCACAAAAATGGTTATTTATAAATGGACCTAGGAGAATGGTTGGGAGGATATGTGATAAGTACATGCTTTTGTTGCATGTACCACATAGAATCCCCTTCTGGGTCGCTACCTTGTTTTGATGAAGGGGCTTGTGTACTTCAATGAAGCTGTAAGGTTTTCCATGTCAGGTCACCCAATATGGGCAGGTCATAGCAGAGAGGTCAGATAAAATTGCAGTCGTCTGGAGAAGGAATTTGCAACCCAATCCAGTATCTTTGCCAAGAAACCCCTATTTATATAAGGTCATGCACAGTCGGACACGCTTGAACGACCGAATAGCAAGTACATAGGATAAGATTCCATTTAAGTACATAGGAGGAAAAATATATCAGTATATTAAATTTAACTAGATGCATTGCAGACAATATCTTAATCTTATTAACAATTAACCTAATGTATTTATGTAAGAGATAACTACCTGTGAAGAAAACAATGCAAAAATAAATATTTAGTACAAGGTTATCCAATATAAGGGCAACCCGTTTAGCAGTCAGGGAAAAAACAATATCTTATTACTTGACCCTGCACAGACACAGGTCAATGATCCTCATCTCACCTTGGACAGACCGGGCATGATCTGTGTACAAGCTTCTCTAATCTCCCAAACTCAAGCAGTGTAGCTACATCCTCAGCTCTAGTAGATTTGCTGGACAGCCTGGCTTGTTGTGAAGGGTTTACAGTAGGTCTTTCAAAAATTTAACTTTATCGACTGACTGCACCTGTAAAAATGAGATCGGAATATACTTTAATATTTCTTTGTTCGTGATGGAGCATTTTACTGAAATAAATATATAAACTAAATTATCTATGGTGCAATTTCTTAGTTGTGGGAAAGCTGAAGTAATACACCTAGTTTCTGCTTATTGTTTTATGGAAAACTACAAGTTAATAGATTTTGTGGAACCAACATATTTAATTCAACTGAATATTTTTTTTCCGCACAAGGCATTTTTATTCATAAAGCAAAAAATAATAGTCTGCAATTTATTGCATCTTTTTTTAACTAATGTTGCTTTGTACTTAATAAATTTATAGAATCTTATCACAATGTGATATTGCTATTTTACTCTACTAGAAATTGATTAAAAAAAATTATGGAATCATGAAACTTAGGAAGAGAGCTATGCTCACACTCACATATATACATATGTAAAAAATGCTATAGTGAAAAGATTGTATGTGCTACTAGGAGTTGTTCCTGTTAGTAACTAGTCACAGTTGTACTTAATGTGACATTAAGTATACACATTGTTAATACATTTTAATAATTTTATGTTTTAAGCCTTTCTGCAACTTTTAGTTGAATATTTTCATTTACTAAATTTTAAATTTTTACCACTGGTTATTTGGTAATACCTAGTGGTTTTGGATAATTGTAGCAAATGCTTATTTGTCATAACACAAGCAAGACTAAACAAATAGCAAGTTTGACTTACTTTATCTTTACTTTTATTAACGAATGTCAGTAGCAATTGTGTCATATATAAAGTCCTAATGCATTTAAAAAAAACACTGTAGTGCTATATTTACAATATGATCTTTTTGAAAAATACTAAAATTAATAAATTTTTCTATTATAATAAAAAATATATTTATATATATATATATATATATATATATATATATATATATATATATACAGTATATATATATATATATATATATATATATATATATGGTAATTGAGTTAGAAAAAAATACTTTTAGTCCATCAAACTCAACCTTTTTAGACCTCCTCTGATCCTTGTAATATGTGGATTAATTATCAATTGGCCCAGAACAAGGCAAACAGAAATATATATAGTTAATAGTATCTGAAGTTATTAATTGTTATCTGCAGGTATTCTTTATTAAGAGTAGTTATTGTTTGAGTCTTCTACACTAATGATATTTCCAGTAGTCCCATTGAAAGCATTGGCAATACTGATTGCCATGTTTCAATTGCAGTAGCTAAAATATTCTGTACATTCAAGTTTTCCTCTAACCTGTAGAAGCAGGTCAGTATAAAATATATTAAAAGTTAATAAATTAAAGGTTGTATTTGTTACTACTAAAAACAATTTGTGTATTATCAAGTGTAGTCATTGAAAGGGTAAATACTGATATTTTATGTTATCTTTTATAAAAAATAGAATGTTGTTAAATGTTCTTTTTTATAATAATAAAGTAATGGAAAAAGAGCAGTTTGTAAATAATGAACTACAGTGATCTTTTAAATATTTTTTCTACAAAAAACAATTTTCTTACCGGAATATTTACCACCTGCCTTTTTCCAGCATTCTTCTCTCCTTGGATCACTCTTTTCATGAAAAACACACTGCGATTGTAGCTTCTATGTTGAAAACGGGTAAGGACATATCAAATGCTATCCAACATTATTCTTTTGGTTATATTTCACAGGCATAGGTTATTACCTGTGAACAAATATCCCCATAATTTGTGAGGGAAAAAGCATTTCAAAGATAACTTTATTAAATTAGTAACAGTATTAACATTTAAAATAATAGTAAAATAGTAATATTAGTAGTAACATTTAACAAAAACATTTTATTGTTTTGTCAAAATGCTTTATATTATGGGTTTCATATGGGTACTGTTATTAAAACCTCTATTATTAATAGATTTGCTCACTGACACAGTGGCTACTGGCTTCATATTAGTACTCTTAACATTTAAGGAGCATTTTATATATTCTATTTTACTTTTTTATTTATCTGCTGATCAGTATTTACTACCCCTTAAAATTAAATTCCCTTTCCAACTGAATATATTGTTGAACTGCAGTGAATTTCGTTGAACTTCTGGGAGTTCCTATGTGAGACTTACAAAAACTGTAAATTTACTTTATACTATATCACTGTGATATCTTAATTTATTACTAAGAAATAATGTGAATTACATTTTATGGATATTCTGGTTTGATACATGTATCTAAAATAGCATTGTCTGTTACATGCATCTGATTAACAGTACTACTGTAAACTCTTAATTAAGTTCAAATAAGTTGAATTAAATCAAACTGAGGGTCTTATGAACCAATAAATAATTTAATTTCAGGTTCATTATTTCTTGTGCTTTGCCATATAATCTACTGTCCAAAATTGTTGTTTTAAGTATGTTTATTAACATCATTAGGTGTGGTTATAATGTATTGTAAAATAAGTGAGAAGACAAAAAAAAAATATATTAAATGGTTTTCCATACATACTGTTTGGTTCGTTTATCTTGCCAAAACGTTTGTTTTTGTGGGGTGAAATTAAATAGCTTATGTATGATGTCAAAAATTGACGGTTTATGTATGTTTATTAACATCCTTAAGTGTGGTTATATTGTATTGTAAAATAAGTGAGAAGACAAAAACATATATTAAACGGTTTTCCATACATACAGTTTGGTTCGTTTATCTTGCCGAAATGTTTGTTTTTGTGGGGTGAAATTACATAGCTTATGTATGATGCTGACATCTCTTCATAGTTTCCTGTTAATTAGGGAATACAAATTTTGCTTGCTTGCTGGGTTAATTGTATATAATAGTTCTAAAACCACAATACAGCATTCATTTATTTACTTCTTGGATATCTGCACAAGGTTTTCATTATTTAACAACTTATTTGTGTCAAGCTCTACACCCCAATGGGCCATATGAACCATGATGTGGATAACCTTGAACATCTTACAGAGAACCTTTCTAGTTCCATGTTATCCATGTGCCAGATTTTGTCATTAACAGTCGGTGGTTGTCATGAAAAAGTCATGAAAAGTTATAAGCATTATATCTGCATAGTTAAGGGATTATACATTCCTTGCTTATGTTAGAATTCTACTAGTTCTCAGGATGAGTTTAGCTTGGAAAGAGACTATGAGATAGACAGTGATGTTAAGAAAAGGTAGGGGGGACTATCCCCTCAGCATTTTCAGTTGTTACAAAAAGATCAGCATTTGTCTTGTTCTGGGGATCAACTAGAAGGTATGAGATGATCAGTTGAGTGCTTGGCCACAACATTGTATTTCCTGGAAATCCATCTATTCCAAAGCCTGGTAACTATAATCCCTGTACAGGGTTTTCTGTACATAAATCCATGCTCTATTTAAATTATCAACTATCAACTGTACTAAATAAACCTGTACATTAATTTCTAAATGTTTTATCAATATACTATGTAATTATACATAATAAATGTATTAGTTTTGTTTCTGTTCTCTGAAGAACCTCACATTACAGAAGAAATGTTTTATATAGAGCAAGGAGTTACATTTTCCATTTTGTTATGCATAACGTTCATACTTTTGGGCAACCCAAGGCTCCATAGATTGTTACAACTTAAATACCTTGGTTGTAACAATATTTTATTGCAGATTTAAGGCAGGATAATGTTTAGTTTTAGTCATTGTAGGTCACTGATAGCTTGGATAAAATGTTTTATGCTTTATCCATTCACTCACAAACTCACAATTCTACGGTCTTTGTGGTATACAAAGCCTTATGCCAAGTAATATTTATATAGTGGAAAATATACAATATATAAATTGTAATCAGGTGTGAGTTACTGAAAATAGGCTAGGAGAGAAGACTAGTAGACTTAGTAGAATAGACATGCACCACACATATAAGCAGAACAGGTGTATGAGCTACTGTACATAGACTAGTAGAGCAGAAGTGGTCTGCATAGACTAGTATATGAGACCTGGACTACAAAGATTAGTGCAGTAGACTACCACACTGATTAACATAATAGACATACACTATGTAGACTAGCACAATAGGTGCTAGTCTAATTCATAAACTAGCAACAACAAAAAACTGTATTTATGCGACTAGCAGACCAGACATGAATTATATGGACTAGCAGACCAAGGTGCACTGCATCAGAACAGACATACATTACACAGGCTGGAAACACAGACACACAACATGGGCTAGCAGACATTCAACACATTGACATTCACCATAGCATAACAGACACGTACTTCATAGGCTAGAATAGTAGACATTCATTTACATTAACTGACATACACATCATAATTTGTGGACAAGCAGTGAAGACTAGAACGCAAACATATAATTAAAGGTATATATGAACTATAAAGCAGTGCACCTCAAATGTTTTTTAATTACTACAGCATACTTTTTACATTGACAGGATAGATTTATAATATATAGCCTAAGAGGCCGGAAGTACCAAGTAGATATGCAGAGCAGTTTCGTGCTACAGTTATTATAGAAAAACATACTACATATGACAGTAGAGTAAGTAAATACTGTTTTCTGAAACTAGAAGATCAATTACATGAAAATTAAGTGACTAAATATATGCAAGCACTCCTGGCAAGATCATCAACAGATGGTGAATGCACCTGTCTTTAATAATAACCTCAAAATATGAATTCCTTGAATGGTGTTGTGAAAGAGTTACTAGTTTTTTGTGAACTGATTCCACATGGCCCCGCTAGTTTAATGTATGGGTAAAATATATTGGCTATTCATTAAAAAAACCCACATAGAATCAGATACAAGATGTTAAATCTTAGAAACATAAATAAAACTATTTGCCAAGTATAATTTCAGGAATAGTAGACAAAATTCATGAATTAAAAAATGTTATGCAAAAATTGAAGTAAGATTCTTGCTTTAGACACCTAAACAAATGTATAGGAGAGTTCAACGTTCACCTCAAGCGAGGCAAGCGCTATAAAGAAATTGAAAACTAAAATAAAAATGTTAAGGGAATAGTCTTGATTGACCTTAAATTTAGACTGTATATTTTAATTACATCCTCAATAGTGCAATTTAAATAGATAAAACAAATTGAATTATCTTTTTCATCACTACTTAAATAATCAAATCAATAGTTGACTTTCACTGACCTTTTTCTAAGATCTTTTTAATGAGTGTTGCCATAATTATATCTGTGTGAAAATGTGGTGTTATTAGATTTATTAAGAGCAAAACATATGCCATATTATCTCATATTTATGTCAATTGTTATAAATAAGATTATGTAATTACATATTATGAAGTTAGAAGAGCTGTGGTTCCAGTTTTACTCCATTGGAAATAGTACATAGTAAATCAAGGGGTGCACAGGATATGCACTTGAGATGCTTAGTAAAATCTCCCCAATATAAGCATAGTCTTTGATTAGAATTACTGGTTTAGAGAACACCATCAATTTAGTAATTTTTTTTATTTTATTCCAAGTCCCCATACTATTATGAATTTCCCAAATTGCTCTCAATTAGCTTATATGTAATGAGATTATATTTTTGTTTCCATGCAAATAACATCATCAGTCACTGTCCTACCCATTGTTTAAGAGATTTTTTTTGATATCATTAGATTGCAAAATATAGCGTCTTCTGCAAAAAAATTAATGGTGAAGCTGTTCTGCTCTTTAGCATTAACATAACGAATAGAAATGTTGATTTCGTGCTGAGCTCTAAGATACTTCATTCTCCTATTCCCTTTACATCGCCTTTAACACAATTTCGAAAATCTAAACCCAATACGACTTTGTGGGGGCCTGAGTGAATTGTTGGTTGTGGCTATGACATCAGTTCCTCAGACATCAACAAAAGCTCCACCCTGAGTGGGATAGCATCAGCTGTAATATATGGCACAAAAAGGGGGACAATTATAATATTTAAAATATGATTAAAGGTACTCTTTAGTATCTAGGTTATTTAATTAAGTTTATCCTCATTAATGTTATTCTCATATAATATTTACATTTCACTTAATTCTAAGAGTAACAGATTCTCAATTTTGGAGCCTCAATCTTTCTTCTTGTTAATTCACATGGGTGCTGTCATGTTTCACGTCTGTAACCTAAAGCCACACCCAAAAAAAGAAGGAGCTTTATATTACCAGCTTCTCATGCTGTGAAAACACAGTTGAATATTGGGTAACATAACTAGATAGCTTGGGAGTAAAAAGTGGGGAAAATGGCAGCTAGTGTCCACAATTATTGGTAAATGCACAGTAATGAGATATAAGATGATACCTTGATTTTATTGCATGCCAAAACATTGCATTTCATTTGATTGATTTTGATTATTAATTCATCATGGCAAACAGACCATTATATAAAGATATTGTTGTGCTCACATCTACTAATCAGTGACACTGTTATATGGTTTTTAGAAGACGGCCTCAAGAAGAGATACCTGGACTATTTTCATGTCCCTAGGATTGATACCTCGAAACATAACTTCAGACTGAAAGCATTATTTCTGTGGTTAACATGATGTATAAGAAACATTTTAGGCTATATAAATAAATGGTCAAAACATGTAAACCAACCAGTTAATAATAATATCCTTACCTAATTTATTAAAATAAACTACAATAAACATCCTTAAGTTTATATCACACACTCACACAAAGGAAATAAACAATAACATTTGTCCAAACAACATTGTGCCTTTAATTATTTTGATAAAAGTACATTCTACAAAAATCAAGTAAGAAGACAGATAACAGTGTAAAACATTTCACAGCAGTTTCCTATCAGCTCACCATTAAACCCATTTTCTTTTTTCTCATGTAATATATTGACAATTTTATCAATAAGAGTTTTTTATTAAATATAATTAATATGACTTTCCATTCTCAGGTCCCTTTGGCACAGGAGCACATAGTTTTTAAACATAAATAATTTACCAAATTAAATAGGAAATTATTATCCACATAAAAATAAGTTGTTTTTATATGAAAGAGAAAATATTTTTTTTACTGATGTTCACATTTATTTTCAAGCAAAACAAATGCAATTAACAAATTAGTTAACGATATTTGATTGAACTAATTAACAGACTAAAAAGTGCTAATTTGTCATTGGCACCCTCAAACACAGAAAAGATTTTTACATTATTTATTTTGCAGCTTTTACACCATACTCTTTCATGGAAACAATTTATTTCTAGGTGTAATATATCCTTTAACATTTTTTTGGCTATAACATTTTTAATAGCATTGTAAAAGTCTTAGGACTTTCAAAAGTAATCAAAACTTTCTTAGAAAAAATAAATAAATTCCAAATTCAATATGCTGTATGCTTCTGTACCTCTACATACAATCACTGTAAATAAACAAAATATCTATATCTATACTACTGACATAATTACTGTACATTGAGTAAATTGGTTTAAGTGCTAAAATGGAAACAGGTATAGTGCAGATCTGCATTGAAAATAATCTTATATATATGTTTACCATTCACAGATATCACAGTAAAACCTGCTAGGTGGTATTTGAACATAATAATTTAAAATATATGCATAGAATTATTTAAAATGACATATCATAACTAGTTGCCTATATTATTGTATTGTAAAAACAAGATGGATTTGATTGTCTCTTTCATATAAATAGTATTATTTTCAATTCTTAATGGCTATTAAGTGATATGGTGTCTTTGAACAAACATTCAATGCAATGTATTATTTGCATAAATTATCGTTTACAATATCCAATAAAAAGCACCAACATTTCCCAAAAAGGAAAATATTCAATAAAATAAGTAACATACATTTAGTACAATACAAAAAGCAAGAGCATTTGTTTTACCATATACAATTATATTTCAAACATAAGCCTATATTCATAAATAATCCACAGGTTACTATGAATACAGCAAACACTTCCACCATTGCAGTAGAAGACGTTGCAGTTTCATAGGTATTAATCATGCAATTTTAAACATTTGCTGTTCAATTTTATTTTCAGAAACAAATGCAGCATGCATGGTGTAACAGAAACATTGTACAGAGGTGGAAAACAAAGCAAATACAAGTACAGGTACTTCAACATACTACCAAGCCTAATTTGGGCACCATTTATCTTTTTATTATTATTTTTTATATTTTTCTTTTTTTTCTAAGAAATAATAGATAATATTTTATTGATGTATATATGGCAAACACTTTATGTAACAAATGTTGAATTGCACCATTTTTGTTTTAAAAAAATGTATATTTATTTTTGCCCCAGAATCCTTAGAGAGTGTAACTGCAGGAGGTAGAGGATATTTAAATTCTTTCTTCGACACTTTAAAACATTTATATTAATTTTTGTATTATTTTTTTACAGCAGATATTATGTATCATTAATATAAACACATTTTAAAAGATTTTTATTTTGTCTATAGCCTCTTTGAATGCACATTTACAAACATTCATAAAAGTGGTCATCTGATCAAATGTAGTTTCTAATACGCTGCATTGGCTGTGACTTGACATGTTATATTTCTTCCAGTAGTAATCAAATTTTCTTGTACTTTAAATATTTTTTTATAATTTTATTTTTTTATTTTCAAATAGTTACTGGCAGTTTAAGAGGCAAGATAAATTGTTTCATCTGAAAAGTAATTTATTGACATTATTTTAGTGTGTTTTTTTTTGATAGACCATGTAGAGGTCTAAATTAGTATGAATGTTTTAGAGAACTGAAGAATCCCATTATATTGACATGGAAATTGACACTCCAGCTCCAGTTTCTTCAGGGCTTAATTGTATACTAATACACTCTTGTTAATATATAAAACTATTTTGCATCATACACTGATTTTGCTGTTTCAAGTATGTTATCTTTTTTTTATGAAAACATCATCTTCTCAAGAAAGTAGAATGAGGTTGTGCTATAATCTCTTGTTGTAAAATAAAGATCATAATACGATTCATTGTAAGATTATAATGAAGATACTAAACACTTCAATAATGTTGCAGTGTTACAAGAACCCAAAGTGACCAGATATAGATTTGTCTTCAGATTAGAATTTTATCAGATTTGCTTTTTACTTAAAAGGTTGTTTAGAATAAAACTTTTAACACACAGACATAATCAAGAATCATTTATCAATATTGTATTTAAGTCATCCGAAAATAGTACATGCCATTAATGTGAAAATTAAAAGAGATGAAAACTGTTTTTTCTGTTTGTATCAGGTTAGAAAATTGGAGCAGAAGAATAATCACATTAATGCATTTGGTTGTCATCTATAAATCATTAAGTTCCAGACTGATTTCAATAAAATACCCAAAATATCACTATTTCAATGGAGCAACAATATGAAATTTATATAAAACTTATGTAAACAGTGAAAAAGCACCAAAGCGAAAAGCACATATTGCATTAAAAGTGTATAATTAGTCCTCTAAAAATGCACACATTTTACTTTTAATTATTAATCATACTGACCCACATATATTGTATCTATATATTTACTATTCAGTTTAGTTTAGTAAGACAAATGGAGCTCTTTCCCAAAGATGTTAAAATAATGTTACCAGTTGTAAACTTTGAAAATATTAATTAAGCTGCACAAATGAATTGAGCAGTCCATCTCCTTTGCAGACCAACTGATTCATTATAAAGAAGATTTTATGGTACTTTACTATCAATGTAATCAGTCCCTTAATGATTTTAAAACTTTGAAAGAAGAAAGAACTGACCAATTAATTAATACAACTAAAATGCTAAAATGCCAATTATTTTATAATAATTCAAATATAAAAGGTATTTGTCATGACCTACTAAAAAATGTATTTTCATTGATTCTTTTTGTGCAACTTTGTGTAAAAATTTGATGCAATCCCTAATTGTAACACAATTTGGAATTCTCTATTTTTTTAATGTTCCTTAAAATCATTTTTTATATTTCTATGGGGCAGCCATATTGTTATGGCTTTACTTACTATCTTTTGATAAAAAGTTTAACTGTCAGTGTCTCAGATGGTGTAAGGAAGTGTACCATAAACGACAATTTAAAACTATACATTTTTACTGGTAAGAAGAAGCTATAATAATTATAAGTATTCATTATGTACTAATTAAATATTCTATCACAAAAAGAAGAAATGAAAGGTATCCCTTGACAAAATACTTTTAAAGATACTATTAAATGTTAAGTTGTATTATTCATTATTCTCTATATTGTTATTAGGTATTGGGTGTATTTGTCAAGGGATACCTTCCATTTCTTCTTTTTGTGATAACAATTATCTTTATCCCTAGTAGCACCCTTTAATACCCATATCTTTGTCACACCTTGAGCCACCTGTATACTTGTTGCTCTTATTCTAATTAAATATTCAGCTGTTACAGTATGGGATAAAACAAAAGTCTCTATTTTTTGCAGTTTGTTAAAATTATATTTTTCCTTGTTCTTTTCCCCTGTATAGCGCTACGGAATATGTTGGTGCATTACAAATAAAAGTAATAATAATAATAATAGGAGAGTTTCTTTAAAATTTTGTTAGGGACAGATTTATCTTTGCCTTGTTAAAAAATCTATGGACAGAATTGATTTACAGACTTCCATATCTCCTAAATGTAATCCATTTGAAAAAAACGTTACACTACCCTATGGGTATTAATAGATTATATTATGCCACACCTACATACTAATTTCAGATGCTGGGAATGTCACAGAAAGTGGTCTTGCTTAATAAAAAAGAAGAAGAAGTTATTTATTTTGGTCACAATCATTTTGTTACTTAATTAATTGGAAATCCCAGTTTCAAAGTAAAGCTAAACTATCAATGATCTTTTTTCAGCTCACTACATTATACTGTATTACTATATTACTATATTACTATTATATTAAAAATGCACAGTGTGAATCAATTCAAGGGAACTTCATGGAAACCCATTAAAATTAAATAAAAATAATAATAACACCATTGCAATTAAAATAAAAAACATTATAAATGTAACTCTAATTGAGTTAAAGTGACATTCAACTTCAAATCAATCATCTGATAATAATAAGATATATAGGGCCTCATTCTATTCGCGGCCGCAGCCGTTGCGGGGCCGCAAGGACCGGCCGCAAGCTATTCGGCTATTCTAATCCCTTACGGCCGGGGGCTCCGGCAGGCTTGCGGCCGGTGCCTTGCTATCTCTTGCGGCCGCTCGCGTGGGAGGAAAGCCTTTGATCTAAAACGGCCGCAAGAGTTTCGGCCGTAAGAAATTCCTATTTGCAATTCAATTGCTCCGGGAACCCTCTCTGCAAGGCTAAAAACGAGCCGCAGCTTACTTGCAGGAAAGAGGTCCCGCTAGCACCAATTAAGCACATAAAATAGCTCAAATAAAGCCATCCTGCACTTTGAGAAGACTATAAAGGGATTTTAGGTGTTAGAAAAAATAGCACATAATTACCCTATACTCAAATCCGTAAAATATTTTATTTTTAATATACGTAAAATATCCATGTAAAAAGTCCAGAGTGCTTGGAGCACCTCAGACCCGCCCACGCCGCAGCCGGAAAATAAACAGTTAATTTGAACTCGGGTTTGGGCTGATGTGCAAGCTTGAGAGGGGGTTACTTTTAATCCTCATGTCCCCCAATATGATCCCTAGCATTTACAGAGCTGTACAGTGCAGGCTTGAATTTATTTTTGCGTTTTTATATTTCTGAGCTTACGGCCGGTTCCAAGATATGCGGCCGGCCGTAAGAGGAGATCCTTGCGGGGCCGTATAATAGAATCGCGAGTTAACAGAACCCCAGCAAGGAATCGCAGCCTTACGGCCGATTTACGGCCAGTAATAGAATGAGGCCCATAGTCTATACATATGTTTTTATTTTAAACATATGCCATTTCCCTTGACTTTAGGAACATCTGAAAAATACAGATGATTAAAACTCAAAGTTACAGCCAACTTAACCCAAAGAAAAAAATAATAACCAGGAGAGTAAGTTTAACCCAAGCTCTATTCCTAGTTAGAAAAGCTGGCATCATCTACAAAGACAGAACTAATCATTTTTTTGTACTTAGCAGTACCAATCTGTCAGCTGTTCCTATATGATTAATATCCTTAATTCTAACAACAGAAAACTTAGAAAGAATAGATGAAGTCACACAAGTGATGAAATTAGAATGTGAAATACTTAAAAACATTTATACAGGACAGAAACACATTTCAAGGGAATAAAATACTAAAGGGACATAGAACTTACCAAAAATGCTATGCACCAGATAAAGGCTGAAAATGATGTCAAAAGTTATTTACCCTTTTAAAATGTATCAAAGGTTTATTTATAGGCATCCTTGTTATTGCTAGTATAGCCCTTGAAGCCCTCCCTGAAGGAGCTGCATAGGATAGACACTTGGTCACATAGATAGTGAGCTGTTTAATGTAGCCAGTCTATCAAGTGAATAGAACTGGCTTGAGACAAGTGAAAGAGACTTTGGCTACAGACACTGTAGCATAAATTATCCAGTGCTAACTCTGTGGGGGAGAAGTGATGTTCTGGTATGCTTAACAAGTTGTGGAAAATGTGATAATCTAAAGGTGAGTAGAAGTAAATTAATGACTCAGACCTTGTCATGTCCCTGCTTGCTCTATCTGACCACCACTTCCTAACCTGCAACCTCACCTTACACTTATTGTCCTTCAATCAATTGACCCACAACAGTTTTTTTAATGTGCTACAACCTCTTCTAGGTCCCCTCATCACCCTCACTTGACAATATATTGCCACCTCACAGCACAGAAAGATATTAACTTCAAACCTTGACACTCTTGCTACCACAACTACAGAAACCATGGTTCGCTTTACAAAGCTTGCTAAATCCAGAGATGCTCTTGCACGGTTGACGAACTATGGAGGTAATCTTGCACTTCAGCAATCTTCTTGAATTACAGGTTTATTCTGCTTTCCTACTTCCTTGCCAAACAATGCCATTGTTAATATCAACTTTCTCCTCCACTCCAAAATGTCCTCCTTATTCAGCACTCTCCTACCCCTTCCTGTCGCACAGCTGATGACTTTGCCAGCCACTTTAAAAATAAAATTGATAACATTTGAAACAAACTCTCCCCAAGTTACACTCTTCTCCATTGATACATTCTCCCTCTGCATCCTAATAAAATCTTTTTAATTTCAATATCACCTATAAATGACACTCAGATTTATCTCTCAGCTCAAGTCCTATCTCCTTTTTATAGTATATGCTGTCAGCTAGGTATAACATTCTGGATGTCCACCTGTCAACTCAAATTCATCATTTCAAAGACCAAGCTTTTAATCTTCCGACCCTCTACTACAGCTCTCACTTCTCATATATCCTTTACTGCTGCCAATGACATCATCACTCCCACTATCTTGGGGGTTCTCTTAGACCCTGCCCTCTCTTTCATAAAATCAATAACTAAAGCATGTCGTCTTCCCCTAAAAACACCTCTGAAACAATATCGCTATCTTAAACAAGACACAAGTACATTTCTAATCCATTCTATCATCATATCTAGTCTTGACTACTACAACTTGCTCCTTGTTGGCCACGCCATTACCACTTCTGTCTCAACTCCAATCCAAAATGAAAGCCTCCGCTGGACTCATCTACCAAACTTAACGTTTGCAGCTCCTCTCTGTCGGTCATCCTACTGAATGACTTAAACTAACATATACATCCCTTAACAACAGTGCACCACCTTCGATCTACCTTAGATCTATGCCCTCATCTCAAAATACTGCAATGACTATTGGTGATCTTCCTCTTTCCTCTTCTCTTGTCATCTTCTTTCACGCTTGCCTTCAGGACTTTGCTCGAGATGCAACCTGAATGTGGAACTCTTTGTCTCACTCCATCAGACTATCTTTCTGCCTTAATACATTCAAAAACTCACTAAAATACCTTCAGCCTTAATATGCACAACGGCATACTTTACCAAACTGCTCACACACAATCTACAGAGTAACACAGAAAGTCCTCCACTTGTATCGGCCTACCACTATTCCCACTGCCATATTTCATCTGTCACCTTCCTATCTCACACCCAACCCTTACCTTCTAGATTGTAACCTCTTCAGAATAGTTGCCTCAACTCTGTTGCACTAAATTATCAGTTGGCCTATTTGTATTGTATTTGTATTGTAATGTCATGTACGTGTATTTTTACTTATCTTAGAACTAGTCTATATCTTTGTAATTTGCTAATTGTACCCACTTTACTTTTTTTCTGCTTTGTAAACAACACTACAGAAAATGCTGGTGTTTTATACATAAAGTGTAATAATACTAGTACTAACACTAACCTGGAGTTGATATATTCCCCCCTCCCACTTCATACTTATTTTCCGCTTGTTTTGTTCTATGAATTCAATATATATATATATATATATATATATATATATATATATATATATATATGATATAGCATCTGGACTTGAACTCCAGAATTAAAGCATTTTAAGTGTATGCTTTACTATTAAATTATTGGGTTACATTTCTCAGAGTGAGTGTAAAAAAATATATATTAACAATTTTACCAATCATGAACAGCAATTCCAGTGCCTCGGTAGGTGTGGCCTCATTATGCAAGACAGCAGTTCAGGGAGGGATTCAAACACTCATCAATCCCTAATGAAATTCCCTTTAATTTAATCAATACATGATCAGTTTCAATGATGGAAACTACTTTTTCATATGCACTTCACTCCTCTATATCATGGTGCAGAGAAAAACTAGTTCCTTCTATGGCCCTTTAAGGTAGTCAGCTTTCTTTTGAGCATTACACATATATTTAGATTTTGCTGACCTGCAGTATACATTACCTTGAAACCAAACATATTTAATTAGGGGATCCAGTAAGTGTTCTCCAAAATAAGGTAAATGATAGTTGTAATTTGGTGTTTATATCAAGAAACAATGTCAAGTAACCGCATAACCAGTGTAAAAAGTCACCAAGACCTATTGCCAAGCAGTGCTGCAGTAAACATAGTGATGTCTAAACTAAACGCACAGCAGTCAAATATGGTGGCAAAGGCATGTCTGGAGGACATTCCAGTTCTTCATAGCATACAATGGTTTTATGTAGAAATGGGATTAAATCCAAGTTTTGGAAGTGCATCGTTAGACCAAGCCCTCGAAGACTCTCCTTGTAGATCTCTGTTTTAAAATCTACTACCAAAAAAATAAAAATGTATCACAGGCAGAGGACACTTCAAAGGAAACAACATACATATGTATGGCAGTTCTTTATAATAATAGAAACAAAACTACATTATTCTGGTATTAAAATTGATTTGATAAGAAGAGATTTTAAAGTCTTCATTGATCTCATTTCACCTTAATTAGTTTTCACATGTATTATTAATCAAGGTAATAAAGTAACTCAGTAGGAAAAACGTTTTTGTTTTTCCAGAACACGGAAGTCCCAAAAGTTTTATCATGCATTTTTAAACATTGAGCACCTTTTTCATGAAACACAAATTACATTGGGTCTAATGATCATATTTCAACTACAGCACATTAACTTTTTTCTTGTTTAGAAAGATTACTGGTTTACCCATGTATACATATATGTGGTCTAATTGACTGGGCAAAAGGAACCCTTTGTAAGCTGCTCATCATATGGATCTTATAAATGATTTTAACAAATAAAAAAAGTCTGTAATTTATCAAAAGTTTTATAGATGTTTTAATACTTTATTGACTACCTTACAGTTGCTGGAAAGGTGATCCTATTGGAAGTGAAAATGTATATTTAATCCAACTGAAACTTCAACAATTTGTAGCAACTCTTTTCAAAGAACTGAAGAGATGCTATCTGCACCAATTTTCCTTCAATGAGGCTAATTTGGTTAAGAAAAAAATGTAACAAATGTAAGCCACCAGTAAAACAAAAAAATCTGACTGAAATAAGACTGTATTTGTTTTTATATATCAGGAAATCTATTTATTTAATTTTATGCAAATTAAAACCTACTCTTGTAATTAAACATCTTTATTTAAATACATGATACAATATGTGGGACTTCCTTGGCCCTTTAAATCTTTAGTATATTTACCACTCTCATTCCTAACAAACTAATTATTATATTTCAAGTTCCTGTGGGTAAGGGTTCATTATTCTTGTAAATCTGAGTAACATCACTCTGGGTACTGTTGCATATAAATAAATTATTAGTAATTTAATTAAAACATTTTCACCTCTGCATCTTTGATAGTAATTTGACATGGACTGCATATTACTAAGATACTATCACATTATGACTGTTCCCTCATAATGAATATATTATAACATTTCAAGTTATCACCTAAGGAATTCTTATCTAGAAAAACTGCAACAAATAAAAAATGTAATACAGATTCATCTATCTCAATTTATGCTCATATTAAAAGAAAACATTGGGGAAATATGTCATACTTAACATTCTCAATATAAATTACACATGTGAACAAATTATTAATTCTAAAGTCATTAATAACAATTAATCAAAATCAACTTATTTCAGAATAAACTTAAATCATTTATATAAATAACATTACTTTATTTATTTTTAACCTGATTTTACTAGGGTTTTACATTTCTAAATGCAAACAATATAAATTAACAGAAAATAAAACAATACAAATGAAGCTTTAACATATAAAATAAGATCAAATAAAATACAGAATAAAATTATAAAGCATGCAGTTTGATTAATATGAAAGTAATATTTTATTCATATTTTAGAATTTAATTTAATCTTTATCATTTTACATAACAATTAATGTAAACATGTACAATAATGTTATATTCTACAGGACACTATAAAAATGTGCAGGCCATATATAATTGCTTAGAGGTTTATTTAAACAGTAAATGTAAAATTGTGTTCTACCTTTTTATTAAATAATATTTGTTCTGAATTTTAACAGAGGTGATTTGCATTCATTTTAATTTATCCATGGAAGCCAGATATCACACAATATACCGTCTTGCCCAAAAAGGGACATTTATACAGTATGCAATATTTGACAATTTTTACATACAGTAAATATATTGGTGGAATATAATTTTTAAGCCAACTTGTATCAATTAACATTTGTGGAATTACATTTTGTGAAGGTTTAAGGATATAGTTGAAGGCAATAGATGAAATATATATATATATATCAATGGATGTTGCAAGGTACAGGTAAACAATAGTAAGAGTAATGTTTAAATTTGTATCTCCAGCCTCTTTCTCTAGGATCTCCACTGTCTGGCACTATAGTCCCAGACTTGCTGGCAATCATTTAAAATGTGTTTTAAACATTACAAACATTTCAGTTTGTATGGAAAAAGCTTAGGTAATGATTTAGTTAAAATATACTCCTTTAAATGTCTGCCAGCATACTTGGGACAGTAGGAATTCTTTAAATATACTATTTTATCCTCTTAATGCTTTTAAATTAAATATGCTTTCAATTAAATTATGTACTAGGTTGTACTTACTATTCAAGTTTTTTTCTTCTTCTGCCCTACTGATGCTATTAGATTAATACATATTAAATATAAATATAGATTTAGGATATTGTTTTCATTTTTAAAAATATATTCAGACATTGGTCTATTTCTTTTAAATATTAAATCTATATTCAGGAGAATGGAAAAAACTCTATGTTGTTTACAATTCACCACCCAAACAGAAATTGTCATATGAAATATATTTTTAGAAGCTTCATTATTTCCAACTTTGATCCATATCAATCCTTTCTGACTTTTAGAAAATCTCAATGGCATTCAAAGAAGGTCTAAAAGGTGAATATCCAAGACATATTACTTAAAATAATACAAAATAAAAAAATAAATAAACTGAAAGTTCTGACCTGGTGTAGTCATCCTCCACAAGCATGTGCTTTGGAATGGGAGAGTATCTTCCCGGAGAGATTGGTGGCAATGAACTCTTGTATTCCAAGGTTCCATTGTTGGCAGAACTGAGTATGTGGCTTTCCAAAGGTGGTGAATAAGCTAGTAATGAAATGGAACAAGAATTTCTGTAGACATATTTTTGAATGTAATAGAAATAGTCTAATATATAAAATAAGAGGATCCTTATGTAGATAACACATAACTTATTGTCCAAGGGCATCAAACTATCATCATTGCGATTTTTGTTATTATCTCCAGTAAATGCTATGGCTTAATTAGAATTTTCTTGAAAATTACATTTATCTCATGTTGGAGGGGTGAGAACAATGTGTAATTGATGGTTATTTGATTATTAAACACCAAATTACTTCAATATTTTGATAAAAAATGTGTTGTTGAAACTATACATTAGGCAACCGATTAATGTAAATGTAACTTTCCATTAAGGGCCTCATTCAATTGCAAGGCTGAATCTCTGCGATATACAGGCTGTATGTCTGCGGGCGTGCTGCGGGCTTGAACTCAACTCTTGCTACAATTACAGAGCCGAAACAGTAAACCATTCAATCGTATGTAGCATTTCAGAGCGTGAACATGATCAGTTAAGCAAGGCCGTAACCACCCATTTAGAAACAGCCAATAGAAAAAGAGAACGTCATCATTACGGAAGTATGAGATGGAGGTCACATGTCAATCAATTAGCAAAATACAAACCAGCAAAATACAAAATAATAAAAATGTATGCCAATACTGTTCTAGTCCATATGGGTTGCCTGATATGTATTAACTCATTGATTTACAAAATTAAACATAAAGATAAATATTTTTTTGTTGCTGATTTGCCAGCTTGAGACTGTTGTGCAATTAAATCTAATGTCTATTATCAATTTCCCCGACATTTACAGTACAGTATTGATTTTTTATTTGCATTTACCATGCTACGGACATGTCTTTAATCCCTTTGCGGGTCCCGTCTGGGACCCGTAGAATTTTTTACATTGGTGAGTGTGAAAACATTTGCGGGCTTGCGGAATTGTAGCAATTGAATAGCGATTTGCGATTTTAGCGACCGTAAATCTTGCGGACGTGAAAGATCAAAGGCTTAGATGGGGCGTTGGTTATAGTCCGCAGGGATTTTCAGCCCTGTTACCCGTAAATGGTTTGCGGCTCGCAAAAAGACACAAATTGTGTAGCAAAATAGTTTACGGGCTACTTTATGGGCTCCTGTAAGCTACAGGTTCTCAATTGAATGAGGCCCTTTGTATTCACATTATATCTTGCAAGGTATTATTTATATTAACATATATTCTGCCACTCTGTAAAGTGTAGTAGTGATATATTCATGTTATATGGATTAATATTATGGGGTCACTGCCATCAGAATTAATGGGACAAACTGCCTAAGAAAGTCATACATTTTCACATATGTTTATTACATATAGAGCAAAAAAAAAACAACAATTCTTTGAATGAATATGTTTTGTGCTTGATAAAAAACAGTCATTTGTAATATTAATGCACGTGGCTTCTTAATATATTCATCTATTGTTATAATCGTACATCTGGTGGAATTTTCACTTTCTCTACCTGAAGTGTTCTGTTTAATTGTCAGAGCAATAAGGAGTTAACACTGCATTATCTGGATACACACACAACGCCAGTTATTAAATTGGATTTGTTGAATAAACTGAGATCAGAAATGTATCTGGTTGTTCATTAGGGCCTCATTCAATTGCAAGCAGTAATTGCATGGAACCCATCATTTTGGCTGCGGGTTACATTTTTTCCACATATCTAGATGTATTCGATTGTCACTTACCCCGTAATTACAGACTCACAGCCTCCACACGCAAACCATGAACCAGTAAGCATTTCAGGGCATGATCAGGAGCAATTAAGCAAGCCCGTAAGTTACATTTTAGACAGAGTCAATATAAAAAGAGACCGTCATCATGACATCAGTAAAACATAGCGTTTGAACTACAATTAATCAGTGTTTAGAAGTACGAGTCACGATCAGACTCGCAATCCAGAAATGTATAAATCAATAAAAATCAATAAAGCAACTGTTCTCGTCCATGCGGGTTCCATAATATGGATCGAAATAAAACTTAAAATAAATATTTTTGTATGGCAGGTTTGCGAGCTTGAGACTGTTGTGCAATTAATTCTAATGTCTTTCAGTGCTTTCCCAGTATTTTTAAGTACAGTAGAGTGTGTTTATTTGCTTTGGCAGAGTTATGAACAGGCGTTTAACCCACTTGCGAGTCCTATCTAGTACTCAAGGAATTGTATATTACATTTGCCATTTACGGGTTTGAATACAATTGCAGGCTTGTTGAATTGTTGTAATTGAATATAGATTTTGCGTCTTTAGCACTGGTAACATTTACGGGTTTGAAACATCAAAAGAGGAGATAGGATTGAGTTATGTTTTTGACAATTTGCAGTGCTTTTAAACCTGTAATCGCAAATCGAATATGAGTAGCTAAAAGTAGCCAATTAGTAACATTTACGGGCTCCATTATGGGTTAAAGTAATTGTGATTTGGCCAATAGAATAGGTCTAGGTCTGCTTCATATTATAGTATTATGTTTTACACCATTTAATTGATTGACAAACAATACTTACAGTGCGTTATATCAGGTGGACCATATGGATCTGTCATGTATATTGTAGTAGGCTTCCCCACTTTTAGATAAACTACATCTGATGTGTTCTTCAAAATGGCCACTGCTTCTTCATGTGTAACTTCTTCTAAACTGTAATTATTAACCTAAATAAAAATAAAACAGTTTCATTAGTCAATTTACTCTACTAATCCAATGGACATTTCTTTTGAAATCTTAGATGATTCTTTAAATTAGATATTTTATTAAAATGTAAATGGTGGACACTTGGTATACGTTCTATCGATAATGTATGAGGAATAGCTTATTAAGGTTATCTATACAACACATATTGTATTAAATATTTTAGATACAGTAATATAGATGTGCTGTAACAAAAGGTACCATAAGAATATCAGATGTTTGACCATTATACATTGATATAAAACTAATAGGAAACTATTTATTAGACAATTCAAGCCATAAGATGATTGTAGAGATCATATTAATGTTCAATGTTGTAATAGATAAAATGAATTACAATTTGAAAAAATCCTAACTAAATTGTTTGAGAAGTTGTGGTTAATACACTAATAGTAGTCATATCACATATCACATATAATAGTTCTTATAGTGTGCAACGCTCCAGGCAGGAGCGCATGCACAATATGAAAACTATTAGGCAATGAGCAGCATGTGGCGTTAGCCGTGTGCATGCATTGCTCGTGCCCGCGACCAAATGCACGCTGTTAGTCGCACTTGCGCAATGCGCAGAGCAAGCCACGCATGCACACTGAGCGCAAATGCAAGGTGATTGTCGCGCATGCACAGTTCAAGGCACCTGCCGCGTATGTGCAATTCACAGTGCTTGCCGCAGGGGAGGGGAGGCGAGAGAGAGGGAGGAGGGTAAAAAGAAACAGGAGAGGGTGGGAAGAGACACTGGGAAGGGGGGAAAGGGACACAGGGGAGGGTGGGAAGAGACACTGGGAAGGGGGGAAAGAAACACAAAGGGAGGGATGAGGGGGTGAAGAGACACAGGGGAGGGGGAAGAGACACATAGGGTAGGGGGAAGAGACCCAGGGAGGGGGGAAAGACACAGGGGAGGGTGGAAGAGTTACAGGGGAGGGAGTGGGGGAGACATGGGGGGGGAAGAGACACAGTGGAGGGAGGGAGGAGGGGAAACAGACACAGTGGAGGGGGAGGGGACCCAATAAATATTATCCCGTCATTTTTGATGGGCAAGATACTAGTAATAAATAATGATCAAGCTGACATTATATCTGGTGGAACCGGCTCAATGATCACCAGGTATTTCATTACATGGTTTTAGAATTATTGGTAAATTAATACATGCAATAATATTATTATAGGCATTGTTATTATAAACACTCAGTGATCTAGGACTTTAAGATATTCTTCTACAATCATAACATCACCCCTTTCACAGATGATATCGTTTTGACTTTAATGCTTCTAAGGAATTATTGAGATTACATAAATAAACTATTGGATGAATATGATTTTTCACAAAATCATAAAGGTTAATATTACTAGACCAGAGGCTATATTAGTGGTATGTATGCTATCCAAGATAACTTATATTGACTATCACTCCTTTTCATAAAGCATAAGAGTTAGCTGTAAAAAGTAATATAAACAATTATAGTCTTTACCATTAAAAGCCTATCCCCAACTTGTAACCTTCCATCCTTTTGTGCTGCTCCACCATCAATAATTTTGGTTACATATATGCTGTTATCTCCTGGAATGTGCTGGTTTCCTACTCCTCCTGCAATACTAAAGCCCAAACCTAAAATCAAGAGAAAAAAAAATAAAAAAAAATCACACTTTTTAGCATTATATTTTACAAAGGTGAATTCCAAAGACAAATCTTAGACGCAGCTGACATCCAGCTTCAAGCTTGATCGACCAAGTATCTTCTGTCCCCACATAGGTTTGTTATTACATAGAATCCCTGCTCTATATCCCAAATGCTCATGTTAAACCTCAATCAGTTTTTGCTCCTGAATTGAAATATATATATATATATATATATATATATATATAACCAGGCACTCACACCATACTGAAGATCGGCAGTAACCGTGAAACAGTACTGTATGTGGTTAAGTGACCTGGTTTGTGAAAAATCCATCCGTTGCTATGCCTAAAACTGTGAAATACAGTAAGCATATGCTTAAAAGGAGCCATGCTTAAAATGTTTTGGATTGACAGAGTGATGGTGCATTATGTGGCCTCATTTGCATGCCCCGCCCAGTTTTCCCAGACTGCAGTGCATATACTGTATGTCTGAGAAATTTGAGCAGGAAATAAGTATTCATCAACTTATTTTTAGACATTCAAATAGAATCACTAATGTACTATTCCTTATTTGTACTATATATATATATATATATATATATATATATATATATATATATATATATAAATATATACAGTCAGGTCCATAAATATTGGGACATCGACACAATTCTAAACTTTTTGGCTCTATACACCACCACAATGGATTTGAAATGAAACGAACAAGATGTGCTTTAACTGCAGACTTTCAGCTTTAATTTGAGGGTATTTACATCCAAATCAGGTGAACGGTGTAGGAATTACAACAGTTTGTATATGTGCCTCCCACTTTTTAAGGGACCAAAAGTAATGGGACAATTGGCTGCTCAGCTGTTCCATGGCCAGGTGTGTTTTATTCCCTCATTATCCCATTTACAAAGAGCAGATACAAGCTCCAGTGTTCATTTCAAGTGTGCTATTTGCATTTGTTGCTGTTAACTCTCAATATGAGATCCAAAGAGCTGTCACTATCAGTGAAGCAAGCCATCATTAGGCTGAACAAACAAAACAAACCCATCAGAGAGATAGCAAAAACATTAGGTGTGGCCAAACCAACTGTTTGGAACATACTTAAAAAGAAAGAACGCACCGGTGAGCTCAGCAACACCAAAAGACCCGGAAGACCACGGAAAACAACTGTGGTGGATGACCGAAGAATTATTTCCCTGGTGAAGAAAACACCCTTCACAACAGTTGGCCAGATCAAGAACACTCTCCAGGAGGTAGGTGTATGTGTGTCAAAGTCAACAATCAAGAAAATACTTCACCAGAGTAAATACAGAGGGTTCACCACAAGATGTAAACCATTGGTGAACCTCAAAAACAGGAAGGCCAGATTAGAGTTTTCCAAACAACACCTAAAAAAGACTTCACAGTTCTGGAACAACATCCTCTGGACAGATGAGACTAAGATCAACTTGTACCAGAGTGATAGGAAGAGAAGAGTATGGAGACGGAAAGGAACTGCTCATGATCCAAAGCACACCACCTCATCAGTGAAGCATGGTGGTGGTAGTCTCATGGCGTGGGCATGTATGGCTGCCAATGGAACTGGTTCTCTTGTATTTATTGATGATGTGACTGCTGACAAAAGCAGCAGGATGAATTCTGAAGTGTTTCGGGCAATATTATCTGCTCATATTCAGCCAAATGCTTCAGAACTCATTGGACGGTGCTTCACAGTGCAGATGGACAATGACCCGAAGCATACTGCAAAAGCAACCAAATGTTTTTTTAAGGGAAAGAAGTGGAATGTTATGCAATTGCCAAGTCAGTCACCTGATCTGAATCCGATTGAGCATGCATTTCACTTGCTGAAGACAAACCTGAAGGAAAAATGCCCCAAGAACAAGCAGGAACTGAAGACAGTTGCAATAGAGGTCTGGCAGAGCATCACCAGAGATGAAACCCAGCGTCTGGTGATGTCTATGCGTTCCAGACTTCAGGCTGTAATTGACTGCAAAGGATTTGCAACCAAGTATTAAAAAGTGAAAGTTTGTTTTATGACTGTTAATCTGTCCCATTACTTTTGGTCCCTTAAAAAGTGGGGGGCACATATACAAACTGTTGTAATTCCTACACCGTTCACATGATTTGGATGTAAATACCCTCAAATTAAAGCTGAAAGTCTGCAGTTAAAGCACTTCTTGTTCGTTTCATTTCAAATCCATTGTGGTGGTGTATAGAGCCAAAAAGATTAGAATTATGTCGATGTCCCAATATTTATGGACCTGACTGTATATATATATATATATATATATATATATATATATGTATATATGCATACTTTCTATTCATACTATACTTATCAAAAAAGTTAGGCAACCGCTGATTCAACATCTATCAGCTCTTTAATTGGTAGGATATTAAAAGTTAACGCTATAATTTCCTGTAAACTATTAAATATTTTAACACTATTATTTTAGATCTGCTTTGTTTTATTAAGAAAGTTTTACAAGCAATGCCGCGTTTTAAATTCCTAATGGCCATAGCTTGCGTGACTGTTTTTATGCATTTATAAAGTAACTGATTAGAAAGTATAGCGTATTATAATGAGCCCTTTCACAAAGCAGCAGAGAAGATCAGTAGTCACCAAGAAAGAGGACCAAGCAACGCTGGAGCACACTGAGAATTGGAGTTAAGTTGGACATATGTTCCTATGTTCCTGTACCTGCCACATTAACCCAACCAGTGCATTGAAATCTGTGATTGTATTTTTTGGTTTATTTTCCATTTTTATTTTGCTATAATGAAATTATGATGTGGACATTTCATTTTATGAGATAGCAGAGTTAAATATCTATGTTAATTTACTTGATTTTGATATGTGTGTGTAGGCCATGATATGTTTTTTTATCTCTGTTTAAAAATGTATGACTGGAGAAACCTGAGTGAAGCTAAAGCTAAATCCGATCCTATGGGCTGCTGTAATCCTATACATAGCACTGGGTACCAATAGGCTTAGTTTTGTTTCTTAATGCAATTAATAATGCAAATTACATGAGAGCGGTCAAGAAGAGGAGAGCCAGAGGATGATGAATTTCATATAGGATGCTATAAGGGCTACATAATGGAGGAAAAATCAATAATAGGGAGTTTGGGCATAGGGTGTGAATGGGCCATCTGGTGTAAGTCTGAACCTGGCTACGAGAAAATATATTTTCAACCCATTCCAAACTATAAAGTCAATAGACTATAATGTAAATGATAATACATTGGATTGTGTATATTGGTATATCCAATCACTGCATGTAACACACATGGATACTTAATAAATGTATTACCTTTTGGTCCTTTAAAAAGTTTAATTTCTACAACTGATTCAAGGATGGGTCTTCTCCGACGAACATAAAGTCGAACAATGGAACCAGCCTCCTTGAGGGCTTCTACTGCTCTGCTGTGTGAGACTTCAGATACATCAACTTCATTCACCCGGAGGATACAGTCATTGACCCTAAAAATAGAAGAAATGCAATTAATGCATAAAAAAAATATTTTCACTAGGAAATATCTATGTTTTATTTTTGTTTGATTTAACATAACACAAAAGGGGGCATTTAACAAAAAGACACTGGGGCATATTGCAAATTTTCAAAAATCATAAACTTGCATCTGTTTACCATACAATATGCAATCACATTGTGTTAGGTGAATAAATATCATGTTAATAAATTAATTAATTTCCTCAAGTACCAATATGTGTGTACAATGTGCAGTCTTATCTTATTTACAATGTTCAAATATATGTTCAAATATTACCCCTCTGTTTATTGTAAGTCTAGTACTAGGAATCTGCTGGTGCTCTACAAATAAATATAATAATAATAATAATAATAATAATAATAATAATAATAATAATAATAATTCATTCATTTAAGATGCTTTTGTTAATCCTGTATTTTCAGAACAATTTTGTAGACTTTTATTTTTTCATTAAAATGTGTTTAATAGGATGAAAACATATGAAAGAGACTTGGTTACCCCAAATCAAGTAGTTTTTTAAGTTATTTGTAAAGAACATTAAACACTAGTATCCATGCTGTAGTAGCCATTGAAAAAGTGAATAAACTCTGCAATAATTAGTATTGTTTGTGCAGTATTATTATTTAAACTAGTAACTTGCCCGTCACAAATGACAGATTCATATAATTTTATCTTCAATTGTCTGTGCTGTCTCTCTCTCTGTGCTGTCTTTCCCTCTATGTGCTGTCTGTCTCTGTGCTGTCTCTGTCTGCACGCGCTCTCTCTCTCTGTGCGCTCTCTCTCTCTCTCTGTGTGCGCTGTCTCTGTGTGCGCTCTATCTCTCTCATATCTCTCTCTTTCCTGTCTCTCTCTTGCATGTCTCTCTCTCTGTTTCACTCTCACACTTCTCTCTCTCCTGTCTCTCTCTCTCTCTCAATCCTGTCTCTTTCTCCTATCTCTCTCTCCTGTCTCTCTCAATCCTGTCTCCTTATCTCCCCCCTGTTTCCCTCTCTATGCCCTGTGTCTGTCTGTATCTCTCTTGTCTCTCTCCTGTCTCTGTCTCTCTCTCCTGTCTCTCTTGCCTGTCTCTCGTCCTGGTGCGAGCGGTGGAGAGAGCATGCGCGCATCACTGGTTTCATTACAATATCTGACCACTGCTCAGTAAGCACTGCGCAGACGTTACAGACTCTTTATTACTTAATAGTGGATGGGCAGCTCCCAAATACTAGCTATCTGCGCCGATGTGCTAATTAGGTCTTGTCGTACTCTGTGATGGCAAAATCAATGCCCCCTAAAGCTATCATGTAGTTAGATCCCCTCCCCAACCATTATTATCTTAAACTTTAAAAAATAACATAGAAATCTGGATTTTACATAACACAGGGTTAACAAATGTTTTTATTATTTAGAAGGATGGTCTGTGACCTGTCTTGGAAATATGACTCAGTCGACCAAAATATGGAAACGCTCTCTTTTTAGCTTAGGGCACAGTATGACACTAATCTAGGATGAGCACATGTGGCTATCAAAGTGCAGCAGCATCCAGGCACAGCTGAGTTCTTCCAAAATCGGCTATGTTATCCTATGTACTGCAAGTACAGCATCTGTTTTCTTATATGCTTTTTTTTATTTTTTATTTCTATGAGTCATATTTGTGAGAAAAACTAATATGATCTTTTCAGACATTTTCTGACCTTCAGAACAAAAATAACAAAACATCAATAGCATTAACCAGGTTTATTTAGAGAAATATGTCCGTTTTTTTTACAAAAAATGCAGCGTAGATATCTTCAGGTGATAGGTAATGAGTGTTTATAACCATAAGCATCTCATTATCATAATTGAAAAAATCAATACAATAAAGAATAAGCATGATGTACGCATAGCAACCCAGATACATACTGAGCGATGCAAATATGAACTTACAGTTTATTAGTCACCATTATAAATATACTAGCGAATTGCCCGTCAAAAAATGACGGCAATGAAATTGTAAGGTAGCTAAATTAGTAAATGAATATAGTGTACCTATTTTGAAGCATTGTGATGAAGAGCTGGCAATCTGTGTTGATGTTGCTGCAGCATTAGTGGTGTGGAGCTGCTGTATAAGCATGCTGAATGTGTGCAGTGTAACACTGTGCGTGCGCGAGACCAAACCGTTAGCGTAGTCGTGTACTTCCGCATTGGTGTAAAATGGCGAGTAATGTGTGGTATAGGTCTGTATCGGAATATCCGTAGGTGTTTTGTGGTGTTTTGCGAGTTTAGAGTGCTGTAGCCTCGTTTTCGTTTTGTTCGGCGGCCATTTTTTCTCTCGCTTAGATTTTTTTTTAGTCTCTAAACTGTTTTATTTCGAGTAAAATCGAGGTGTAAGTTGCATTTTTGAGGTCCTGGGTGCTCCCTCTTGGTGTAGGTAAGTTTTTTATGTATGTGCTGTGTGTATGTATTGTGTTTTAAATGTTTGTATGTCGGCGTGTTGCGTCCGATGTTTGCGAGGTCGTAATGTGTGGTAACGTGTTTCGTACGTTGTTTGCGTTCCTCGTAAAATTTAGCGAGTGTCGTAATTTGTGTGTCGTGTTTTTTGAGTAGCGACGTGAATTTTGTGAGGGTTTGAGGCCCTTGCCCAGTGACCTCGCCAGCAACTGAGTCCCTCGCTTCGCGAGGGGCCTCAGTTGCTGGCATGGAGCGCCTTCGGCGCTCCATGCCAGCAACTGAGGCCCTTGCCCAGTGACCTCGCCAGCAACTGAGGCCCTCGCTTCGCGAGGGGCCTCAGTTGCTGACATGGAGCGCCTTCGGCGCTCCATGCCAGCAACTGAGGCCCGTGCCCAGTGACCTCGCCAGCAACTGAGGTCCTCGCTTCGCGAGGGGCCTCAGTTGCTGGCATGGAGCGCCTTCGGCGCTCCATGCCAGCAACTGAGGCCCTTGCCCAGTGACCTCGCTACGCGAGGCCCGCGGCTCGCTACGCGAGGGCCGCGGGCTCGCTACGCGAGCCCGCAAGCGTGAGCAACGACTCGTACGCTCACAACTATATATGTGATGACACATTAATCAAATCTATAGCTATAATGACCCAATGGTCCCAATCTTCTTTGTTGATAATCACAAATCCTCCGAGCAAATAGCTGTTATCTATCACAAGGAACAATGGAAGGAACCTTTCCTGCGTAACACCCTGCGGGTAATCAAACACCAAATGGTCCTTACCAAAAAAGAATCAAGGGCGGTTTTGCATCATGGAAATAGTCCTTGGAGTAACATTCACCCAAGAAGACTATGGGTCGAACAAAGGTGAAATGAAGGACTTCTTAGACTACAGTAAAATCTAGTGATCATTTACTGATATAATTTACCAAGGATGACTGGATATAAGATTAAGATTTGTTTGGCAGGGACAATATTTAATGTGTGGCTATGAGAAACAGAGGCCAAGCAGAGTACTCTCCACTCTTGCATGCGCCCCCTCTCAGAGACATTAGTATAATATAAGTAGAGCCGTGTATATCTTCTTTCACCTCAAATTGTTGTATGCTAATAACCCTTTTCATTTAGAAGATTATAGTGTATTTGGCACTGGAGAAGGAGCTGGCAACCCACTCCAGAATCTGTGCCATGAAAACCAAGTAGATCAGCATGACCATGGACATGAAGATGTGTCTGGTGTGTTACGGTCCATGAGGTCACGGAGAGTTGGACTAGACTGAATGACAAAACAATAATTGTATTGGAGTTTTTTTAAAGCAGTATGATGAAAGTTGGTCAGTATATATAGTGATAATTAAATTTGTTTAAGGGTGACTTTTAACAGTCACATTGGGGGAAGATTGAGATTAGATTGGAAGTCATAACTAGGTAAAATAAATAGAATATAAGGCTAGATATAAATGGAAGGGAATTGATTATGATCTTTGAAGACCAACATCACTGTGGTGTTTATATACTAGCAGCCTTATTAAATTGTGATTCGGCCAATTGAATAGGGCTCTATATAAGCACAGAGCATATTTTTTTACAGAAGTTTTTAGTTAGTGAACTTCTATCCAAAAGCAAGGTCTTCACTAAGTAAAAACTTCTGTAAAAAAAATATGCTCTGTGCTTATATAGAGCCCTATTCAATTTGGCCGAATCGCAGTTTAATAAGGCTGTAGGAAATTATGTTGTGTAAAGTCATTACATAGTTACATAGGGCCTCATTCTATTATCGGCCGTAAAATGGCCGTAAGGCTGCGATTCCTTGTTGGGGTTCCGTTATCTTTGAATTCAATTATACGGCCCCGCAAGGATCTCCCCTTACGGCCGGCCGTATATCTTGCAACCGGCCGTAAGCTCAGAAAACTTTAAACTCAAAAATAAATTCAAGACGGCACTGTACAGCTCTGTAAATGCTAGGGATCATATTGGGGGACATGAGGATTAATAGCAACCCCCTCTCAAGCTTGCACATCAGCCAAAATCCGAGTTTACATTAACTGTTTATTTTCCGGCCGCAGCGTGGCCAGGTCTGAGGTGCTCCAAGCACTCTGGACTTTACATGGATTTTTGACATAAATAAAAAAATAATTTATTTACAGATTTGAGTGTAGGGGAATGTTGTGCTATTTTTGCTAACACCTACAATCACTTTATAGTCTCCTCAGAGTGCAGGATGGCTTTATTTCGGCTTTATAATGTGCTTAATTGGTGCTAGCGGGACCTTTTTCCTGCAAGTAAGCTGCGGCTCGGTCTTAGCCTTGCAGAGAGGGTTCCCGGAGCAATTGAATAGCAACCGGGATTTTCTGGCGGCCGAAACTCTCCGTTTTAGATCAAAGGCTTTCCTCCGGCGCGAGCGGCCGCAAGGGATAGCAAGGCGCCGGCCGCAAGCCTGCCGGAAACCCCTGCCGGAGGGGAATAGAATAGCCGAATAGGGCCGGCATCTCCTACGCCCGATAATAGAATGAGGCCCATAGTAATTGAGGTTGAAAAAAAGACTTTTAGTGCATCAAGTTCAACTTTGTAAGATCTCCTCTGATCTGCAATATGCAGATTAATTGTAAATTGATCCAGAGGAAGGAAAACAAAAAAAATAGTGAAACTCTGCCAATCATCTAAAAAGCGATAAAAAAAGAATTCCTTCCTGACCCCAGATACTGACAATCGGATTCCTCCCCGGGTTAATACTCTCTCTCTAATTAACCAGGTTAACCCTGAATGCCCTTTTTAATTAAACATATATACAGTCCCTTTTTAAAATTATCTATTGAATCCGCTTTGGTAGAGAATTCCACAGATTAATCACGCTTACTGTGAAGAACACTTTTCTTTCTTTAAGGTCGGATATTGTTACTTCTAACCTCAAAGGATGTCCTCTTGTCAGTTGAAAACCTCTTGGCACAAAAAGCTCACTTGACAAAACTTAATACTGACACTGGATGTATTTATATAAGGTAATCATATCCCCTCTTAGATGCCTTTTTTCTAGAGAAAACAAGTTTGATTTTTTTATAACTTAACCCCTCCATTCCCCTTCATAGTTTTGTAACCATTCTCTGAACCTTTTCCAGCTCTAAAATGTCATTTTTCTGAGGTGGTACCCAAAATTCGACTCCATATTCCAAATGACGGCATACTAGGGATTTGTATAGTGGTAGACTTATATTTGCTATACCTTTCTAAATACATGCTAATATTGTATTTGTCTTTGCAGCTGCTGCTTGGCATTGAGCACTGCTACCTAGGTGGTTGTCTACTAGTACTCCCAAATCCCTTTCAATATCTGATACCCCTAGATTTGCTCCATTAAGATTATAAATGGCATGGCTATTTTTTCTTCCCAGATGCATAACTTTACATTTATTCGTATTAAATCTCATCTGCCATTTAGATGCCCATTCCTCTAATTTATGCAAATCCCTTTGGAGGGAAAGTACATCATTATCTGATTTAATTACCTTGCACAACTCCATATCATCAGTAAAAATGGAGACACTACTTTCAAGTCCCACTTCTAAGTCATTAATAAATATGTTAAAAAGGAGAAAACCTAATACTGAACCCAGAGGAACCCCACTTTTCACATTAGTCCAATCAGAGTATGCTCCATTTATAATGACTCCTACTTATAATCCTGTTCAAATAGACTAAGGCCCTATTAAATTCAGCGATTTTCTTACGCCAAAAGTTACGTCTATTAAATTGGCCTTTTTTACGGTTTACAGATGGAAAATCACTACGGGCTGTCAAAATCCGAACTCCGACCCAGCAAAGCCTTTGATCTTTCAATCCCGTAAATGTAACAATCACAAATCGCTATTAAATTGCTACAAGTCCTCAAGCCTGCAACTGTTTTCACACCTGTAAATGGCAAATGTAGCCAAAAATCCCACAGGTACTAGAGAGGACCCGCAAGAGGGTAAAACTCCTGCCCGTAGCACTGTAAAAGCAAATATAAACACACTACTGTATTTTAAATTATAGGGAAAGCGATGAAAGGTATTAAAATCGCCCCCAGATTTTTCTATGTTTGTATTTATGTATATATAAGATATTTTGTGGCCTATGCATACAATGAGCTGTATCCCACCCCCCAGAATTATTCTGGCTCCTACACCACTGCCTATGAGCACAGGTTTAGGTCAATGCTCTGTAAGATGGCACCTCTCATAAAGGAGAACAGCATGAAAAGGGGAGGTATCAGAAAGTCAGATTTTGTTACTCTGGCATTTTTAAAAATAACTGAAGTGTACATTTTATATCATAATTACATTGAGTTGAAAATATCAAATATTTCATTAAACATGTTCTTTAAAACAAAAGCCATTTTGCCAAAACAGTAATTTAGAGCAAATATGTGTATTAAGTAGCAACTAAACATTAGCAGACTAAAACTAAAAGGCATGTTTTTTACTTTCTATTTTCATTTAGCATTAGAAACCTAAAATAATTTACAAAATGGTTATTTTAAATAATATGTTTATCAGTGTAACTTAAACATTATTTTGTAGATGAGTCAGAGATTTCAGAATTCTGCAATTAATTACTTCAAGTCTCATCTTTTTCATTTGTTGCAAGCAAAGGTATACATTTAGCGATAGTGGCTTTGCGTACAAATGCATGCTTTCTTGGGCCATAGGGAATGTTGTAGATCAGAGGTGGGCAAGGTCGGTCCAGGAGAGCCCCACTCAGGCCAGGATTTTATGATATCCCTGCTGTGTACAGGTGAGCCAATCACTTCTTCAGTCATCCTGATTGACACACCTGTGCACAGAAAGGATATCCTCAAATACAGGCCTGTGTGGTGCTCTCTAGGACTGGACTTGCCCACCCCTGTTGTAGACCTTAGAAATTACACATTTCACATATTTAACAAGAGTCATGAAATAGCACATTTCACAAAAGTGCATATAGAGCCGGGAGCAAGTTATAAGTGTCAATCACTAGCAAACAATTACATGTGCAGCATTTAATAGATATGGGAGAGAGAAGAATGGTGTACCTAACCTAAGCCCATGTGAGGCATACTCGACCAGATCATAACGATGATTAGCAAATATTTTGTATATGAGGCCTGCATTGATCTTTCATAGATATTACAGATAGTTCTGCCATATTTATAATAGGCCACATTATAATGACAATATTAATTTAACATTACTGTTTTACTTGTCAAATTAGGTTGTCACTAATTACATTCCAGAATATTGTGGAATATTGACACTGTTTGACGTTGATGAAATTTAAGGATTGACACACATTCTTTTAAATATATTACCAATGTTTTTTCCTGGATTTTATTTGATTCTCCCAATTCCCCAATTAAAACTTAATCCATTTAATAGATATGTCAAAATGTAATGAGTGACATGTAATTGATGCCAATGTCAGCCAGTTTACAAGGTTGCAGAGGTCCTACGTTTCAGATAATAATACCTCTATGTCTTTTAAAATCCAGTTAAAAAATGCATTATCTTTCATAAGCTATGACATGCACAAATTGTATAAATTGTACCCTTTGTCAGCAGAATCAGTCTATATTTAGAAAGTACTAGTTTGCATTACTAACTCTGAAAATTGCCTGTCACGATCTGCTTCTTCAAGGGGGCTTGATATGAACCTAGTTCAAACCTACCCCAGCAGAATTGTGTGGTTCTTGTTCTCTGTGGTACAAAAGATGGCTTTTTAAGAGGGCAATGCCCAAAGGTACAGGCAGAGAGCTCTGGATACAGGCTACTAGTGGCCTCCGACAAGACCACTCCTCGATTCAGGATACAAAAAAACAGAAACAGTCTCACACCTGGACATGAACCTTTATTGAATTATCAATTATCAATTATCTCCTATACCACACCCTTGTGTACCTTTGTGTATGTGTGTGATAAAACACATCTGCCTTGTAGCCTTGGTTGCTATAACAATTGAGATAATACTCATCAGATATCTAAATGATAGGCCAGGTGTCCATGATTAGCTATGGCAGAAAACCTTGATGTAAAGCTCAAGTGTTTACTCAGGACTGCTAAGGAAAGCTGAATTCTTAAATTTCATCCCCTTTAAAAGTTTCCCAGAAGAGGTGGCAAGTAATGTATAATTTGAGGCTATACATAATAGCATGTACTTTATCAACCTGATGTTATTTAATATATTTTACTTTGCTACAGTATACTAACATCAAACTTCTCCCACAAACAGAAATTCACATATTTAGTTAAGAGATTAAGAGTTAAGAGATCATTGCCATCTATTACTGATTAGCCTTGTGTGTGTGTGACTGCACTGAAGAAAACGATCCCAATTCCTTTGGTGCTAATCAGTAATTAATGGCAATGACCTCTCATTAACAAAAGAACAGAAAGGCTGAAAGACTCAAAAATTCAAATCTCAATGTTATTTTACTGTAGAAAATACATTATATTTAAATAGCATATAGTTGTTAAATCACTAATCATTACTTATATCTTTAAATGATACCATAACTGGAGCCTCCACTGTCACTTTCGCCTACATTACACTTGTACTTTTTATTACATAAATTACATTTTCCTATACATTTTTACATCTGAATCTTATCTTTCTGCTAACACTTATCTTTCTGCTAATATTGCTTTAATCAAATTATTATTGCCTTGCATAAAGAGATATAAATAGCATCTATTAAGTCTACTGGTAACAACATTAGATTTCTGAGCACAAAATCCTATCTAAAAATACTAAAATGAATCACTCTAATTTCCAAAAGAAAAAAGTTGTGATATACACTGTGTATTGGATTTTGCTTGTAGGAGAATAAAAACACGTTATTATCCCATGTGGCTTAGAATGTATTTATCCAGCCTCAATTTATTTATTTGGCTGGGTAAGTGCACATTAACTGATTTTGCATGTTCTTGTACCTTGGCATAGGATGCCAGGCAGTCATCATTTTTATTGATGGATTAATAAACAAGATTGTAATGTAATAAAGAACAAACTAACACTAAAAGGGAAAGTATAAAACTCCATGATATGGAAAATGTTCTACTTTAATACAGTTTAACCTCATGGTTTTAACACTTTAAATCTTTGAGTGTCAGAGGTTTGTGAACTTTTTAGAACCCTAGAAACTGGACACATTTTCAATAGTTTACCATGATTTGTGGAAGCATATTTCTAGGAAAATACTGTGACCACATATTGTGTATTTCAGCTTTCTAGAGGAACGTTTATTTTTTAATTATATAATATTTTTAATATAATATAATATAAGATATGGTCTCTGTATTTTTAGCAAAACAAAATCTATCTTTAAAAGTCTAACTCTTATTGAAAGTTCTGCCTCTTCTAAGCAAATTATGTTTTGTTTTTGCTCCATCAAGGGCTAGCTGGATGAGAGCCTGCATAGCAAGAGACCTGTCTTTCAGTGAAGGTAGTGCTTCAATGGAAGCTAGGCCTGTTTATTTCTTTAATTTGCTTTGATCTGTATGTTTTGTAACACTGGCTACCATTTCAGTAAAAATTGAAAAAAAAAATTAAAGCCTCCTTTTTATTTTTTATTGTACAGTAGGCCTTAAGTATTCCAAAAAATGAAGCTTCCAAAACTACATTGGTCCATGAATGTCAGAAACCATCAACATAAATATATATTATACTAAACTCAAAAGTCATATTCTAATATAAGTCTCAAAATGCAACAGTTACACCTTTCTCAAAATAACATCTACTTTAGTACTGAGTTTGTCAACTATTTTACTTTCTAATCTATTTTACTTTGCTATAACTGCTGTAAAACATAATTTATTATAAAAATTACTGAACCAGGAAAGAAAGAAAAATGTACATCTGAGCAATTCTACGTTAAAATGTTGCATTTAACACTAAACCCGTCCATACAACCACAGTCTGTCTTGTATTATACTGGGTTAATCACATATAAATTAGATATTCTGATACAGCTAAATATATCCTTTCGTTATGCAGGCATTTTACTTGCCACCACCACGTTTCACAAGGGATAATTATTTTTTTTTCTTTTGTTGTTTTGTTTGTTTTTTGTTTGTTTTTATGTCCTTTTAGCTTTCATGTAGAGCAATGCTCAATGCCAAAGCAGCTGCTAACATCTACACATATTGTAATTATAGTGACATGTATGTATGATGTATTAATCAATATGAGTTAAAATATATTTTTACACTGAAGATATTATCTATATTTGTGTTTCGTAACAAGCGGTTCTGGCAAGCGGTGGTCTCTGTCATTCTAAGGGTCAAAGAGATAGGAGGAGAGCTTAACCCTTTACACATGCCACTACCATTATTTAAAGTTATAGATAGCGTACTGAGGAATTTATATGCAATAAAATTGTACTCTATTGAAATCAATGCAATATTAAATAAAAATTCAGTTTGGTACATGTATTATCACCCTGTATAAGAGCTTACAATCTTTGTGGGTAAGAGTCAAAAGAGAAGGTGATGTTATTTGGTGGTCTGGTGTGGTAGCAGGATCAAGCACAGTGGGCATTCACTATCTTGTCTGAATAGATTGTATAAGGGAGCAAGTAGGTAGACTTCTCTGATTACATAAGGTTTTTAGCAAAATTTATGAAGAGTAGGGGAGAGTCTGATAGAGGTGGGTAAGGTATTCTATAAGATAGGGGCAGCACAAGCAATGTCTTGGAGATAAGAGTGTGAGGATGGGTAATGGGTAAATAGAGACATGTCATGGTCAGAGCAGAAGGGAACAACTGGAGATTAGATCTGATATGTAGGAGGGTGCAGTTTTGTTGAGGGATTTGTACGTGAGTTTCAGGATTATGAACCTTATTCTAGCAGGTATGGGAAGCCAAAAACAAAAGATCTGGAAGAGTGCGGCAGCAGATGAGAAACAACTTGAGCGATACATGCGCCTTACATAGACATTTAACATGGATTTGAGTGGGAAAAGTCAAGTGACTGAAAGGCCAGTTAGGAGTGAGTTGCAGTAATTGATGCAAGAGACAAGTTAGTGAATTTGGATTTTGTATGCTTCTTCTGTGAAAAAGAGACAGATTCTGAAGATGTTTCACAGTGGCAACCGGTAAGTTTAGTTTAGTTTTTGAATGTGGAGAGTGAAAGTGCTAAATCTAGAGTAATCTCAAGCTAGTAAATTTAGGGTGTAGGTGTGATGAAGCAGCTGTCAACTGTAAGGGTGATGGCCAGAGATGGCGATGTAATACAGGGTAGGATTATTAAAAGCTCAGTCCTTAACATGTTTATTTCTAGGGTTGTGATAGGCCATCCAGGAGTAGATATTGAATGAGGCTCTTAGTAGGGAAGTAGGGGTTAGGGTAGATATAGGTATCATCAGCACCGAGATAACCAAGAAAACATATTAGTTTGCCAAGGGAGGTAGAGTAGATTGAAAAAAGCAAGGGACGCAAAACAGACACTTGAAGTACCCTGAACCATACGATGTAATACAGGGTAGGATTATTAAAAGCTCAGTCCTTAACATGTTTATTTCTAGGGTTGTGATAGGCCATCCAGGAGTAGATATTGAATGAGGCTCTTAGTAGGGAAGTAGGGGTTAGGGTAGATATAGGTATCATCAGCACCGAGATAACCAAGAAAACATATTAGTTTGCCAAGGGAAGTAGAGTAGATTGAAAAAAGCAAGGGACGCAAAACAGAGACTTGAGGTACCCTGAACCATACGATGTAATACAGGGTAGGATTATTAAAAGCTCAGTCCTTAACATGTTTATTTCTAGGGTTGTGATAGGCCATCCAGGAGTAGATATTGAATGAGGCTCTTAGTAGGGAAGTAGGGGTTAGGGTAGATAAAGGTATCATCAGCACCAAGATAACCAAGAAAACATATTAGTTTGCCAAGGGAGGTAGAGTAGATTGAAAAAAGCAAGGGACGCAAAACAGAGACTTGAGGTACCCTGAACCATACGTTTTGTGAGGAATTATGAAAAATATGTTGTTAGAATGTGACATATTGTACAATAGGTAGAACATTTGTATTTTGATCAATATTAATGGCATAACCATATTTTTAGTAAATATTTTATGAAAAATATCCTTTTAGAATTTGACAAGATGATAATTGTAATAATGGCTTTGCAGCAACATACAAAACTGGAAAAAGTCCACATTTAGTCCTCAGATGGATCTCATGAGTGTCCCAAACTAAAATCAGAAAGTATGTACCTTTCCACTGTACATAATAACTACAGCTAGCATATCACTTGCTCTTGCTCTGACGAACCCTTCATCCATAACTTAATACTTTATTCCCTCACAATGGACCTCTCTTGCTTTTTCATAGTGATTTTTCTTTTTTATTTTTGTTGTGTGTAGTCGAAGAGTTAAAGATATTGTGAGACACATAGAAGGAATGGGAGACACATATGACTATTCGAGTGGAATTGCTTTGCCTACCGTTTGCCTGTGCTATGACATGTGGAAGAACCGAAAAACTGGTCCCTATACTTGTATTAGGCACGTTACCCACTAGTTATTTCGTTTATTAAAAAGGATGAATAAACAACTAATTTAAAAGCTTATATAACGCTACTGTGTTGAATTTTGGCAAAAATAAGAACATATATTTTGCTTAATAAAGTTTTGAGAAGATACAACAAATTAAAAGTTAGTTAGATCAATGAGTTTTCTGGAAGAAAGTGCTGGTATAAACAAAACACCAACTAAAATATCTACTTAAGAAGACTCTACATGTGCAATGTCATAAGTCAAACATTGTGACCTCTACAATCAGCATTTAGATTTCAGCTACACCTGCAGTTTATTACTGCTCCCAAAAGAACATTATTAAGTTTTATATCTTCCATGTACTGGAAAACAATTAACCAGAATATGCTGGATTTCAGAAACAATATGCTACTAGGAATGACAATAAGTTTTCAGTGGGGCTTATCTATATGTACTGTATATAGAGAGTAAGATAGATATAAAGACTGCTGCATACATTTATATGATAATTAATGTAATTATATTTAGCATTATTATATTTGAACCTATCCTAACTCCCAGAATACAGTGCTGCCAGGTCACAAAGGTAAATAATGGCAGCATGGAATCATGTAATGGAATAGACTGGAAAAAGATATAAGGATGAAAGCTGACATTTGTTTGGCTTGTGAGCTTTGTATAAATAGATGAAGTAAATAATTCTAGTAAAAACATTAATATATTAATATATTTATCTGATAACACTATCAAACATGCAATTTCCATGCGTACAATAGGTTTATTTTATGAGATACAAAGTACCATCATTCACCCAAGAAATTATACCATGTGTATTGAACTGAGCAATATATCTTGCATCTTAGTATATTTCTATATTTGGCATACTGTTTTTCTCTACTGCTCTTCACTAGTGATTGGAAAAACCTAAAGGCCAAAAGAAAAAAAGGTTCTTGCAGTTCTATCTCGTACAGTAATACAAAAATCCTTGTACTTTTTCTATATCACAATTTATGTTCTTCAACCATTCAGGACAATACAAATTAGTGAGCAGGGATGATGTATGCTTAAAAATGCTACTTTTATTATTAATATTGAATATTAACAACCATATGGTTATCTATTTATAGACGCCAGACAGTTCCAAACAGTTCTGAATTAATTTAACCAGATTTAGAAAGTGTTACTCAACATACAGAAGATCTTAACTATATACGGAATATAATCTTCAGCCTGCTCAGGACGTGCTCCGCTCTTCCTTTTAATAACCTCCTCCTGCTCGCGCCCACAGAACATCGTCCATGTTACACCTGCCCAATGTCACTCTTCCCTAGGTTTCAGAGCTTTAAGTGGTCTACAACAACCCATCTTTTCAAAGCAGCTTATGACCTATAGCACTTTAACCTACAGCCTGTACAACTTACAGATATCAGTTGGTCTAGTTCATTCTTCAATATGACATGCAGCCACCTCCTGGTCACTTATCCCTACCCCCTTCCAAATCACTTACCTAATCATCTTTTTTTAAATGTAAGCTCAGGAGCAGGGTCCTCTCCATCTTCAGTGTCAAAATGTGTACGGTAATATTAAGTATCACATACTCTCTATATTGTGTTAAATGTTGGTGCTTAATAATTATAATACAGAATATTATCTTACCGCAGTCTTCCATCCTCAGCAGCCGCTCCTCCAGGTATAATCTTCGTAATGAAAATTCCTGGGTCATCTCCTACATGGGGGTTATCTATGCCCCCCGCAATGCTGAATCCCAAGCCTGAATTTCCCTATGGATGAAAAAGCAAATAACTTTATAATCTCTGGTGGTATCATTATTAATATTTATATGTATTGTTGCTGCATAAACATAATTGCATACAATATAAGGAACATATTATTTGGCACATTTGTCCCTGGGAGATCAAGATTATTAATAATAATAAATATGGTCTATTTGTTCATGATCCATGCCACACTGTAGATCAGCAGAAATGTCACATGTTTGTGAATTATGCAACAATTTAATAACATTAACCGTTGTGTAAATCATGCGCATAAAATGATAGTCATGGTTCTTTTCGAAGGCGCAAGAAGTTGGATAGTTGGATTCAGAGGAGGTCAAGCAAAGCTTGCATGTATAATTAAAAGCTGCCCTGAGCTGAAATCTTATTTGAATTCACCAATGGATTAACAAATCCTGATCCCTTCTCCCTCCTTCCAGTTTTGAATAGATAATAAAAATGTAACACTGTCACTCGAAGGCAACAGGAAGGGTGGAAGGCAGAAATATGGCATCCCTCAGACACAGGCAACATGTACAAAAACAGAAAAATTACCTAAAATGCGTTTACGCCCAAAGATCACAAATCTGCTAAATTTGGCAATTTGTTACAAACGTCACAAAGATACAAAGTTTTTATTTTCCGATGTTAAAACCCAGAAAACTGCTCCGCAAGAAGGGTACGTTCAAATGTATTTTCCAACTCTTGCCAAGCCCCCTTTACAAAGAGAATCCCATGTTGCCAGTTCACCTTTACAGTGAGAAATGCCATTTTGTGAGTTATCCGTTAAAGTAAGAAATGTGTAGGATGGGATCATTTATTGATGTCTTTATCTGAAATGAACTTTGAAGGCAAATTTTGGCAATTAAAACAATGTATTCCTTTCTTACTGAACCATTATTGATGAATGTAATTAGATCAGAAGAGTATAAATTACAGAGAGGCACAAGCCGGGGATGTCCTCTGTCTCCTCTGCTATTTCACACTATGATAGTCACTTGCTTATAAATGAAAGAAAATTGTACAAGGCATTAAATAGTCAAATAAAAATTGCGTTGTATGTGGAAAAAAAGCAATTGAAACCCATTGTATGATCACGAAAGTGACCTTTATTCTTTTAAATTGTTCAGGTTTTTTTTGGAAAATTGTGAGCACTACATTAGAATGTGAAGTACAATTAACCATGCTATATACTGCTAGGCATTATGTTAAGTGTTATATCCCATGATTGTGTTGCTCATTTTCTGAAAATCAATATAATTTTAGTTAAGTTATGAGGGAAATCAGCTGGAATTGCTCTTCTGTATACAGAGTAACATTGTGAGTATGTGTGTCCCACTGCCAACTACATAACAGTGGTTGACCCCACAGACCCTACAGGTCTAAAGGTTAAATACTGCAGAGTAGACCATCAGATGACACCACCTTCCCTGGTTTAATAGCAGTGAGCCTTCAACTTTGCAACTGTTAATATCTAAACAAGGATGCAACCTTCTAGATTAAGATTGTGGTCTGACACTAAAACTTCAAGTGTCAACTGTGATTAGATCCTCTTTTTTCCACCTGAGGAACATACTCAGGGTATGCCCAGAAGACCCCCCTCATCTTGTGTTATATTTACCACTACAGCTGTGCTACTAAAAATATTTCAAATTTTACCATCAAAGTTTCAACCAGAAATGTCATTTGATTGTTCTGATACATATTTTAGTACACCTATGTTTAGCAGATTTAAAGAGCCACTATAGTCTGTGTTTTTCTATATGGTAGGTTGTATGTCTTTTAAGGAAAAATAATCATGAGAATTGAGCATATTATGAAAAATAATTAAAACTTATTTTTAAGACATTTTATTTTTATCCCATGTGACTCCATTTGCAACTTTGATCAAGCAGTGTATATTCTCATTTGCTACAGTGTCAGTCCAGGAGGCTTCTATGTAAATTACTAGTGTTAGCGTAAACTGTTCTACCAGGCACTTTGAGTAAGCCCATAATCAGCTCTGTGCACAGCCATGTAAACGCCCCATAATTTGCACAGAAGTCTCCTAAAGTGACACAGCAGCAAAAGAGCACATGTACTGCTTAGTCAGAACTGAGTGAGTTGGAGTTTGGCAGTATTTTACCCAAGGTTGGACACTCCACAAATTGAAGGCATAGAAAGCACATACTCCTGAGAAGAATACAAGACATGAGCAGGGGTATAGCAAGATATTACATGAAAGTAAGATAGCACATTTAAGATGTATTTTGTATTTAAGTAAGTCCTCCTTAAGAAAGATAGGACCTTCAACTGATATGCAATTTACATATATAACTTTGCCACGATCATAACTTAATGAGGGAAATATTTGCATTTTCTCATCAAGATTACAGCAGAAATATTTAATTTTAGTTTTATTAGATCCCATAATACGTTCTTATACACATAGGCCCCCCCCCCATAGGCTATTTAATTGTCCAAATCACAATTACATTAGTCCGAAATGGAGCCCGTAGATGTTACTGATATTTAATTGGCTACTTTTAGCTACTCACATTCCAATTGCGAGTTACAGTCTCAAAATCACTGCGGTTGTCCAAAACCTAACTTCGTCCTATCTCCTACTTTGATGTTTCAAGCCCTCAAATGTTACCAGTGCTAAAGACAAAAAATCCATATTTAATTACAAAAATTCAACAAGCCCACAGTTGCCTTCAAACTCATAACTGGCAAATGTATAAAAAAATTCTATGAGTACTAGATAGGACCCGTAATTAAGCTACACACCTGTTCGTAACACTGCAAAAGCAAATATAAACACACTACTGTACTTAAAAATAATGGGAAAGCAATGAAAGGCATTGGAATTAATTTCACAACAGTCTCAAGTTTGCAAATCTGCAATAAAAAAAAATATATATGTTTTATTTCCATGTTATATTGATTCCTGGAATCAAAGAGTCAATACACATCATGGAACCCGCATGGAGTAGAACAGTTGCATTATTAATTTTTATTGATATCTGCATTTCTGGATTGCGAATCTGATTGCAAGTTGTAGTTCTAAACACTAATTAATTGTAGTTTAAACTCCATGGGCCTCATTCTAATCAGGGCCGTAAAACAGGCTCGCAGCAAATGCTTAAGGCCGAATGCATGTTTTGCGATCTGCTGTAAATGGGACCTCCTTGCGACTGCGCCTGACTGAATACCAGTGTAAACGTAGCGCTATGCAGGGCCATAAGCCGGCCACAAGAAATCGCAGACTTGCGGCCGGCTTACGGCCCTGCATAGAGCTACGTCTACGCTGGTATTCAGTCAGGCACCGCCGCAAGGAGGTCCCCTTTACAGCAGATCACAAAACATGCAATCGGCCGTAAGCATTTGCTGCAAGCCCATAACTTGTGTTTCAAGGCTGGAAAACTGTAAATGCAAATATATATAAGACAGCACTGTAAAGCGCTGTAAATGATAGGCAACATAATGGGGGACAATAGGATTAATAGAAAACATTCTCAAGCTTGCACATCGCCAAAATCAAATATTTTCATTTCAGGTTTATTTTCCGTCCAAAGTCCCACGGCTTGAATGACCTCCAAGCCCTTGGGACTTGCATGATAGATAGAACACGAAAATTTAACATAAAATAAAAAATAAAAAAAATATTTGCCGAATCGGGGAATATTGTGCTATTAGTTCTAATACCTAAACTTTCACTTCTAATAAAAGTACAGGATGGCTTTTTTATTTGCTTAATTAGTGCTCTGTTTTGTAAGGGACCTCTTTGGAGTAAGTAAGCTGCGGCTCGATTTTAGCGATTTGAGCTCATCGCAAGGTATAGCAGCTCGACGGTCGTAAGCCGCCAGAGGCTGCAAATTAAATTTACGCTAAGTAGCTTGCGGCCTCCCCTTGCGGATTCTTATTTTGAATAAGTAGCATTAGAATGAGGCCCATGTTTTACTGATGTCATCATGGCGGTCTCATTTACTATTGGCTCTGTCTAAATTGTAACTAACGTGCTTGCTTAATTGATCATGATCATGCCCCAAAATGCTATGTACATGTTCATGTTTTGCGTGTTGGGGCTATGAGCATGTAATTGCGGGTGTGAGTCAATTAAATACATCTATATATGTAAAAGATTTCTAACCCGTAGACAAATGGGTAGTGTGAAGGTAATTATGGTCTTGGAATTAAATGGGGGCCATAATTATTTTAGTTCATCTGATACCTTTAGCAGATTTACCTTTAACTTAATTTTGTGGTTTGTTTCTTGAGTATAACTGCTTACATGCTCATTCCAAAGCATCAATTTGGGTTTAATAAACGTATAATTTCTTTATCTGTGCTCCTGATTGATTAGGGTTGAAATAGATAAGGATGCATTTGTAGTATATGCATGCCATAAGAGGAAGCTGTTGAAGATTACATCACTGAGAGAAGGAAATCAATTTAATTACAATGACATAGCTGCATTTAGTATAGAAGTCAAGAGAATATGATATTGCAGTTGTTGAGGTAGGACAAGTGGATGGCCTAATTTAAGTGTCCATTGCTGGTAAAACAATATAAAATAAGCCAAAAACCAATAGCAGAGCACATGGGTTCCATTTACAGGTCAATGATTGACATAAAATAGTGTTTACAATAAGCTAGCCATATGTGTCCATTATAGCACAATTAATAGTTGATGCAAAATAAATCAGTTATTTGATTTTACGAATATTATTTGATTAGAAAATGTGTTAAATCTGAACTATAGGATAAATATGTTAAGTGATACAGATAAGGTAAATAAAAAAATATCTAACATGATAAATGGCAACTATACAAAACTATACAACATTTAAAAAAGAAAAACCTTTTTAGTGTCAATTAATTTGAAGTTTGTTTCTAAGAATTGACATATATGTTTGAAAAAAAAACTTAAACAAGAGTTGCTAATTGAAGTGTGACTTTATAATAACATAAACTGCAATCTGTCAGCTGTGTTTGTTTAAAGATCACCGGTTTCATACTGAACATCTCTCTCGTCTGAGTACTACCCTTGCCAAGCCATATGTTAATATATTTATTTTCTACCTTTTTCTACCAATGATTCATATTTATTAATAGAAAAAGGAAAACAGGAATATAGAAAACATATTCATCCATACCTCATAACTATTCCATTGGCCACCAGAGCAATAATATACAGCCCCCAAAAGAGCTTGAGGCCTAGAGTTTATCTCTATTAATCAAGGAAACCGTCTGCAAACCTTCATACTAATTAGGTATGTTTTATTTGGGTTTCTGCTCACTTTTTATACATTGGGACATGCATTTAAAAACTTTAGCATAAAGATAAATTAAATAAGGATTTAAAACATTGATTAAAATATACAGTAAGTCGGGGCTAGACTTTGGAAGTAGGAAACCAACTTCCCCAGAGTTAATGAGCCTACCATGGGGTATAAGTTTCCTGGATTATTAAATTTTTGCATTTGTGAGGCAAAAATGCAGTCTACATATATGCAGCACATTTCATAAAACATTTTATATGTATTATCCCTCTAATGATTATGTTGAAACCCCCAGGGGTGTCTACACAGGCACCTGACCCCCCCCCCCCCTAATCAGCATGCAGCATTAGGGGACCCATTTTAAACCATTATTCACCTGCTGTGTCTTCTTCTGCCAATAGGAGAGCACTGATGCCCCAAATTCACTGCTTTAGATATGACCCTTCCTTTTGCTTCCTGTATGTGCTGTGTGCTGAACTGCTGCCATAGCACCCTCTAACATGGCCTACACTACATATCAAAGGCTGCTTTGCAGCACAAACAGGAACCCCAGAGTTTTATTAAAATGCTTCAACTGCCTCTGCTTTCTCCTAATTAACCAAAGCAAATTATGAATTTTATGCTAATATAGCCTGGGTTTGACCCTTATTTTAACCCTAATTTTCAACTCAGAAATTACAGGACATTTTGCTAACTTCAATTTAAGAGTTTAATTTTTTTTACACTATTAATTATCTTCTTTCAGATGCATTCATAATCCAGGAAAACTTAGATATGCCTTTAAGCCCGTCCCGCAAGAATGTCATGACATGATGATCAATAACTTGAATCTTTAGTGGGACATTAGAGTGATCATCAAACTTTATTTCAAAAGTGGAACATATGGGGTTTGGTAAAGACCTCATATGGGATTTTCTCTTACACTTATGGGATATTCACCTCCAAGTTGGACTTTCCTTGGGAGGTATATTATTGGTTAAAATCTGGTATGCTTGGAATTTGTAAAATGGATAATTAGATTAGATAATGTTTTATTTGATTTCAAAGAGCTGAAAGGTTAACTCATATTATACTTTTGGAATTTCCCAAGTCTTCAGATGAAAAAAATAATTAGCATGCCCTGCTTTACTATGTGTCTGGCACCAGTATTTTTGAAAAAGAGTAGCCAGTTTTGTGACAACTTCATTTATGGTTCAACTCATTAATGCCCCTTTAAAGAAAAATAATACCTTTTTACTTCTTTTTAAATGACCACTGTAGTTCAAGAAAAAAAGACACTTGTCTTTCTAGTAAGTATGAAACTAACAACATTAGCATCTTTGTGAGCCAGGGACATAAAGCATTTATGAAAAAATCTGAATTTTTGAAGACTGTTTATGAATACAGGAATCCATTTTATGTTGGTTACATCACTTCCTGCGAGCTTGATGATATGTAAGTATGTTTGTAGTCATCAGGGAAAGGAGGGGTGGGGGAGGAATGAACAGGCAAAAGTCCAGAACCATTGTTTGATAACTGGGTAATTACAAATTGACACCACAGTCCTTCCCCTTCCCCCAGCAGCAGGACTTTGAATCAAAGAATACAACCACAGCTCCTCTCACACACACGACTTCGACCATTGTATTATGGATCCCTCCAGGATCCTTGCAGAAGAATCACATTGTTTTTTTTTTTATTAAAAACTAGCTTTATGACTTTCTCCTGCTTCATTATGTTCTTAGGTAGACACAATGGCCCCCATTCAGTTGAGATCCAGTAGCCCGTAAGTGAGGTCACAAGCTAATTTGCTATTTAATTGGCATCTTTTTGCGTGCTCTGATCGGCTTCTTAATTACGGCCTTGAAAAAATGGTGATGGTTAAACCTGTAACTTACAGCCTCCAAAAGCCTTTGACCTCTCACTTTCGTAGGGCTAAAATCGCAAATCACTATTCAATTGCTCAATTTTCCCAAGCCCGCAAATGTTTTCACACCCGTAAATGGCAAATGAAGGATAAAATCCTACAAGTGCTATAGAGGACCCAGAAGGGGGTTAATCACTTATTCGTAGCACTGTAATTGCAAAAAACAAATCACTACTGCACTGAAAATAACGGGGAAATTGCACGACAGTCGAAAGATGTTTCATTTCGGGGTTAAATCGATCTTGGGTATCAATGAGTTAATATATATTATGCCACCCGTATGGACTAGAACAGTATTGGCATTAATTTTCATAATTTATTTTGCAGGGTTTGTGAGTCTGATCGCATATCGGATCACAGAAGCTAATTGATTGATATGTAACCTCCATGTTTTACTGCCGTTATAATGAAAGCCGCATTTTCCATTGGCTGATTCGAAATGGGCGGTTACGGGCTTACTTAATTGATCATGTTCCCGCCCTGAAGTGAATGGCTTTGGGCTCGTAACGGTTTTGTAACAGTTTTGGCTTGGGGATCGTAACTTGCGGCGGTGAGCAATTGAATATCATCGCAATCAGAGACGAAAGGGAGCCTGCCACTCACTTGCAGAAAGTTGACTGTCTGCGATCGAGTTGCGGGCTTGGAGTTGAAAATGGCCCAAAGTTTTCAAACAAACCATTATGATGACGGTTTGGGCTAGCAGTGGACGAAAAAGTGCTAAATGAAGACAGCTTTTATTAATATAATTGGACAAAAATAAAATTAACACCACACCTCTTCCCCCTCTGGCACCGGAGCAGTAAGTTACATCAATAGATGCAACCGCAACCCTATTTCTTCAGAAATGTAAATGCCCCTGAATATCCACATACATATCATGGATTCATCCATGGTCCAGCAGAAGTATATAAAAAAATTATAATTAAAAACTAACTTTGTGATTTTTTTAAAAACTTTTTTTCATTGTGCAGTTTAACAGTCATAATACTTTGCAATAAACTGCAACTGAGTGCATTTCAGATTCATCTAGAATTTAAGTAATTTGATCTGAGCTCCTTTCTGTTAATTGTACTGAAAGTCTCTATACCCAAATGGGGGCTGCTACCAGCAAATTACAATTACTATAATATTTGTTGTTTTTTAATAGTTCAGTTGTGTCCGACTCTATTAGCCCATGGACTGCAGCACACCAGGCACGTCTATCGTTAGGTCTCTAGTTGTGCTCATCCATAAAGTTTTCTGGCATGGGTTCCTCTTTCCTTCTCCAGTAGACTACGCAGTGTCTGTTATGATCTGGCCATTTTGGGCAACCCTACAGGGTACAACTCACAGCTTAATTGAAGTACATAAGCCCCTTCTCCACCACAAAGCAACCCAAGGGTATTAAAGCTTAATAGGAAAACAGCATCATGTGACACCATGAGTTCAATTCAAAACTTTGGTTACAACAATATTTTAAGTAAAATAACTAGAGCATCTTAAGAAAACATATCTTAGAAACATAGGTGAGTTTATTATTATATGCAAATTCAACACATTAAACTTGCTCTAAATGTATGTCAGTTTTTTTTTCCAATATTGTTTATTTTTTAGGCTTGTGATTAGTATTTTTAATAACATATACAGGATACAGACTGCCTAGTTTACCTGCTAACCGGTTTGTTAACAGATGACCAGATGCCAGTGTATAAATAGCAAAAAGTTAAAAAGTTAAATACAGACACTAGGATAAAAGTGATTAAAAAAATTAAACATGAAGAGAAAGGGCTACGCTAAACATTAATTATAAAACACAGTACAGTATGGTAGAATTTTATGTGGGTGTAAAAACTGTGTAAGGCTTTAAGGCTTATTTCATGGTAATGCACAACTTATCCCTGAACTCTTATGCAACTCTCTAAAGACTTACTTACATCTGGTTTAGCGCTGTATGTGCTCCTAATGAGTCTTACTGCAAGATAACTTTTTCTCTAATTAGCTGAACGAGGTAGACTGATGAGAAGTTATAGGCTCTGAATCTAGGACAGTGGTCTGCAAAGTGTTACAATTAAATATGGGCCATATTCTATTAGCTGCTGGTAAATGCCTTGAATCCATACTTTTGGCTGCAGGTGTTTTTTATATTTTTTTATAAATGTTTAGATGTATTCTATTGACTCCAGCTCGTAAATTCCGATCTTAAGGCTGAACTGGTAAACCCTGCTTTTTTTAAGTCTGATTTCAGGGGGTGCGATCATATGATCTGACAATATTTAAGCAAGCCCATAATTTACTTCTTGGACACAGCCAATAGTAAATAAGACAGTCATCAAGAAGTCAGTAAAACATGGAAGTTACACGTAATCTGCAATCGGACGCTAAGATTTAATTAGTACCAAAAAGTAATATTTGCCGATCGGGCTCACAATTAGGGAATCTAGCACAATATAAAATGCATTAGATCATCTGTTTTAGTACAGGCGGGTTTCATGATATGTATTAATCCCTTGACTCGCAGGATCAATATTACTCAGAAATTACATGGAGAAAAATAATTTTAATTGCATATATGTGGATTTGAGACTGTTGTGCAATCAATTATAATGTGTTCCTATGCCTTCCCGTGCTTTTAAAGTACAGTATTGTGTATTTAATTGCTGTTACAGCTCTAATAAGCGTTTGAAAAAGCCCTTACGAGTCCTATTTAGTACTAGGAATATTTTTGACAGAAACGTGATATTTTTTTTCAGTTATGGGTCAGACTTTATTTGCGAGCTAGAGCTACGGGTCTAATAAAATATTGAGCTGGGCTAAAACCGATGGAGTTCTAAGGCTTGTTTTGCGTCATCAGAAACAAAAAGGAGAGGCAGGAGGTAGGTTTCTTCAGACACAAGGTGTTAAAAATCTGATTGTCAATTAAATTGTAGGCAATTATTTGCCAGATTAGCTGGCTCCTTCTGTCAACTAAGGCTCTATGTAACTTGTAGGTAATGGCCACTCATTATTCGTACTACACAACAGACAATCAAACTTTTTACAACATCTAATTGTTAGATATTTGTGCCTAATAATAAATTATTTTGTAGGCATGAAGTAAAATTATTTATTCATTCACACTGCACTGCTCAATAATTCATTTTTTATATTAATATATTTTTAGCATTTTTGGTTGACATAAGGTCTAAATTGCTTATTTAGTAATAAATTAAGATTGAAATCATTATTTGAAGAAAACAAAATAAATGTAGCTTTTAAACATAAATTTGAACATTAGCATTTCAGACCTCATTGCATTTGCTTTTCTCTGCATCCAAAGGGTAGGGGAGGATTTGTGAAGTCAATCAGCTTTACATTTGCCATAAATACCTCAAGATCCATTATTAGTTTACTGTATCTATTAAAGCTGTTAATTTCTGCTTTGATCACATATAAATGGTATATTTACTAATTTTGTTTTAAGTCACACTCGGAGGTCAAGGCAAGATCATTTCAACATTGGGAATAACCAATACATTTTCAATCATTTTTCAAAACCAAGAGGCCCCCTGAGAATAATTTGACTTTCTAAGAAGGAACGCAACCTCCTGCTGCAGTAAGTCTCCATGGAGCTGTATAATAACTGAACACGTATTTAAATAGGTCTGTCAAGAGCATTTTATTTTTGTATTAGCCTTTGCTCTTCTTACAGCATTGATGTAAAATACATTAAACTCCCAGTCACAGTGAGTTACTAACTCTTTTTGATAGCTAACCTTTACATTTCAAAAGATTTTGCAGAGGCATAATTTTTAGTACTTTTCACGGGCTGGAAACTAATGCCATTTATTGCTTGCTATTAAGCAGTTCAGAAGTATTACAAATTCAGATTAAAGGAAATTTCTAATTACAAAATTATATTATTATTAGATAACTTAGCCATAAGTATCTGATCATGTGGAATATTTTTTTTGGTAATTTAATTAATTCAGTAAGTATTGGTAGCTTCAGGGTAGCAAAACTAAAATGCCAAGAAGCAAATGTATATAGCCATTTTATATGCTTTATCTAATAAGGCTTGTTAAAAAAATCCATCAATGCATAAAAATTAACAGATACTCGTTCACATCAGCTTCACATTAAAAAGGACACATTAAGAAATACACTTTTAGCAAGGCTTCATAAGGTTATTTTTTATAATTTTTGAACATCAACATATTCCCTATGGCTATAAAGAGGTTAAGTACAAAGCAAAATACTATATTAACACATGGAAAAAAATTGGAGGGCCAAGACTTTGAGATTAAAATCTTACACATGAGGCTTTTTCCCCAAGGCACATTACAAGATTGAAAACTCACAAATTTACAATCTAGTCAGGAAAGGAGCGAAAGTTAAGAGAGACAAAGGACAAAAGAGAAGAAAAGCCAATTAAAAAAGTACAGTTAGACAAGGTGCAGAGTTGGAAAACAGTACAAAATAAAGAAAAACAGAAAAGTTAGTTGTAGTAAAGGTGGATTAAGGTAGGAAGATTATAAATTGGTTAAGGTGTTCTGCTATAGGCAACTAGAAAAGGTAATACGTATGTTTAACTAGTGATCACACAATAAGAAATAAATGGATAACTGGTTCATAAGTTTGTGTTGACATACTGTAATTTAATTAAGCAAAGGTATAATTAGCACTAAAGGTATAGTTAATTTTCTAGACTAAGGGCCTTATTCAATTACAAAAAAAATTGCTACAATTACAGAGCGATTCAATTGAACAAGCCCGCAATTTACAGGCCGAAAGCCAAAGCCGTAAACCATGCAATCGTATGTAGCATTTAAGAGCGTGATCCTGATCAATTAAGCAAGGCCATAACTACTGATTTAGAAACAGCCAATAGTAAATGAGACCGTCATCATTACATCAGTAAAACATGGAGATTACACATCAATCAATTAGTGTTTAGAGGTCCCATATGAGTTCAAACTCGATATTTGGCAGTGTATAAAGTATTAAAAATGAATGGTGATACTATTCTAGTCCAAGTGGGTGGTCTGATATGTATTAACTCTTTGATTCCTGAGATTTAATGACACCAAAATATTATTCTATTGCAGATTTGTGAGCCTGAGACTGTTGTGGAATTAATTATAATGTATTTCATTGCTTTCCTTTTTTAATTAGGTTTTGCTTTTCAATTTAATTATCATTTAACCTTTATACTTCACTAACTTTAACAAACCAAGTAGTTACCAGCTTGTCTGTATTTGGAACATGCAACTTTCTCACAGTATACTCCCCTGCATGCTGCCATCTTTCACATCTCTGAACACTCTAAGTGCTACTCAGCTAAGTCCACACCCACAGAGGAAGGGCTTTACACTATCAGTTTCTGAAGCTGGCATTGTTTTTGCAAACTAAAATGAATAAAATGGGGATATCATGTTATTAAAAAGAATGTGTATGATTAAACAAGTGGGATTAAAGGACTTGATAATGGAGCAATACTAGTATTTATAGAAATAGGTTATATTGAACAAAGAAATATACTAATTACCCTTTTTTTTTCATTACTTGAAATTCAACTTATAAGAAATAGACTTTGACATTTGTAGAAGCTCTGCGTTTGTCCAAAAAGCTAAAAAGTAGCTTAAGAACAATTATTTGTTATGTTTTTTCTACTTCTGTTCCAAAATATACACCACTTACAGGGACATGATTGCAAGTGAACTACCCACGAGTGAGTGTGAAGTCATAACAAAATCATGAGCCATGGTATAAGTGCTTGATAAAGATGCCTCAGCACCTTTATGAGTCCAATGGGACAGTGACCAAGGTGTGCTGATAGCAAGTGGGCCAGGCATACGGGTACACAGACATGAGATTGAGTGTGGTCCCTAGTTTAATTTACTGCCCCCACTATTAGGAAAAAGTGTATGTAGTCTTAGGATCACTGTTTGCGGATTGGAAACTATGGGCCTAATTCGATTGAGCACATTGAGTTATGTGCTATATGTTTATTTAAGTTCTGTGCCTGTTTTGTCATGTTTGTTTTATGTGGGTCCTGTTTTGATTATTTGAACACAAATACCGTGAAGTAAAGTGTGTTTGTAATATGTTCACTGTGATTGACAGACAATTTAATAAATGTGAACACATCTCTGTTCTGGGAATTGGCCCCTCCTAGACAGACATTATAGCCTGTATCTGCATGCTGTCAATCGTTTGGACATATGATAATGTTTGACTTATGATATTGGTTTAAAGTTCCATCCCCCACAAAATAGCTTGTTAAGGAAGCTGTTATTTTTTGTGTGTTTTACTTCTATAAGAAATATTTCAAGGTCTACATTGCTTGGAATTTGGTTCTAATTAAACACACAGGCCCTCATTCTATTATCGGCCTTAAAACGGCCGCAAGGCTGCGATTCCTTGCGCAAGGATCTCCCCTTACGGCCGGCCGTATATCTTGCAACCTGCCGTAAGCTCAAAAAACTTAAAACGCAAAAATAAATTCAAGACGCCACTGTACAGCTCTGTAAATGCTAGGGATCATATTGGGGGACATGAGGATTAATAGCAACCCCCTCTCAAGCTTGCACATTAGCCCAAATCCGAGTATACATTAACTGTTTATTTTCCGGCCGCAGCGTGGGCGGGTCTGAGGTGCTCCAAGCCCTCGGGACTTTTTACATGGAATTTTGACATGAATTAAAAAACATTTTTTTTACGGATCTGAGTGTAGGGGAATGTTGTGCTATTTTTGCTAACACCTACAATCACTTTATAGTCTCCTCAGAGTGCAGGATGGCTTTATTTCGGCTTTATAATGTGCTTAATTGGTGCTAGCGGGACCTTTTTCCTGCAAGTAAGCTGCGGCTCGGTTTTAGCCTTGCAGAGAGGGTTCCCGGAGCAATTGAATAGCAACCAGGATTTTCTTGCGGCCGAAACTCTTGCGGCCGTTTTAGATCAAAGGCTTTCCTCCGGCGCGAGCGGCCGCAAGGGATAGCAAGGCGCCGGCCGCAAGCCTGCCGGAATCCCCGGCCGGAGGGGAATAGAATAGCTGAATAGCTTGCGGCCGGTCCTTGCGGCCCCGCATCTCCTACGGCTGTTAATAGAATGAGGCCCACAGTGTTTGCTAGACTTTGTTTGGGAAGAAGATAAAACAGACAGACAAGTTAAAGCGGAACTGTATTAACATGCCAGCCTTCACTTTTGAGATAATATGTTTTAATTGAAAGGTGTTATTTGCTTAAAGTGTAGAGCTGATCATTCATTTGAAAGTGTTTTGCATTTTATTAAGATGTTATGTTGTAATCATCTGAACACTGCATTGAACTAAAATAAGTATACAACAGGACTATGTTATGATAGATAAGAGGTTTCTACTAAATTCCCAATGTATAAGTTAAGATACTTTTATTTTTACTATTAAGCAAAAGTGTTTATAATAATGGTTCATACTGATAAATTGTATGCCACCTACACAGGAAAGGGGTAACATAATAGGGACTGGTTTAAAATTGTTTTTATAAATTGTTGCAGAATTATAAAAAGGTGATTCACATTTTACTCTTACTAACATGTAGAAACACAGGTACTTGTTTCAAAAACATTATCATTTTTAAGTGTTTTTAATGATAGCTACCAACCAGTTGCAATATTTTTTGGTTATATTAAGCATGTAAAGTCAGAATTCTCAACCAACCTAAAAAGATTTGCCACTACCTTGGACAAAAACACTTCATGCTAGTAGTCAATATCTGTTGGTGTTGAAGGTGGAAATGTTTGTGGCCCCTTTGTCACTGCAAATTCCATTTTGTAACTGTTGTAATTTTAAATTATCTTAAATGATAATTTTTTCTTTAAACGTAAGCTGTAAGCCTTTCAAAAAGTTGCATGTAGCAGAGAAACGGACCGTCAGGCAAGGCAATTTCTAATCGCTATACCCGCTTAAGTATCAAATAATCACTATGATTATGTTATGCTTTTTTTATGTCTGTTTGTTTTGTTTTAAACTTTGTGGTTTTTCATTTGTTGTTTTTGGGCTGTTCCTGGCTCTTTTTATGACTGGATTGTAGATATGCTCCAATATTGAAATTAAGCGTGTTTGTTTGGTGTTCCTCCAGTTGTCACACACTATGTGGCGTTCTGGCCTTTATTGATTTTTTGTTACAGTTACATATATTTTCATGTAAATTGTAATTTTTAAAACCAGACCTTTGAACACATTAAAGGAAATTAGTCAGTGCCACTTTAAGGTGAGAGTGGAGAGGTTTTGGATAAACCTCTACAAATGATGATTTAAATTATCATGCCTCCTTATCAAGCGAACTAGCTGTCTCCAACGTCTTTATGTGTGTAATTAATTTGCTGTTGTTGTTTAGTGGTGTCCGACTTTACATGACTCTATTGACCACAACATGCCAGGCACATCTTTCAACAACTGTTCCTCTGAGCTCCCTTAAGATCATGTACATTGCTTCAATGGTCTCATCTATCCATCTCCGCAGGAAAAGCAGGAAAGCAGTTATTATTTACAGCAAAAGCAGGCATTATTTACAGCAGGAAAACAGGTATTATTTACAGCAGGGAAGCAGGTATTATTTACAATGAAAGCAGGTATTAACAGCAGGGAAGCAGGTTTTATTACAGCAGGGAAGCAGGTATTACTTACAAGAAAAGCAGGTATTATTTACAGAAGGGAAGCAGGTATTGTTTATAGCAGGAGAGCAGGTATTATGTACAGCGAAAGCAGGTAATATTAACAGCAGGGAAGCAGGTATTATTTACAGCAGGGAAGCAGGTATTATTAACAGCAGGGAAGCAGGTATTATTTACAGCAGGGAAGCAGGTAATATTTACAGCAGGGAAGCAGGTATTATTTACAGCAGGGAAGCAGGTATTATTTACAGCAGGGAAGCAGGTAATATTTACAGCAGGGAAGCAGGTATTATTAACAGCAGGGAAGCAGGTATTATTAACAGCAGGGAAGCAGGTATTATTTACAGCAGGGAAGCAGGTATTATTTACAGCAGGGAAGCAGGTAATATTTACAGCAGGGAAGCAGGTATTATTAACAGCAGGGAAGCAGGTATTATTAACAGCAGGGAAGCAGGTATTATTAACAGCAGGGAAGCAGGTATTATTTACAGCAGGGAAGCAGGTAATATTTACAGCAGGGAAGCAGGTAATATTTACAAAAGGGAAGCAGGTATTACTAACGGAAGGGAAGTGAATATTATTTACAGCAGGAAACGGGTAATATTTACAGTGAACGCAGGTATTACTTACATCAGGGAAGCAGGTATTATTTACAGCAGGAAAGTGAGTATTGTTTACAGCATGGAATCAGGTATTTTTTACAGCAGGAGAGCAGGTAATATAACAACTCTACTGCGGGTATTATATATACATCAGAAGAGCTAGGAATATATACAGCAGTAGAGTTGTTATTATATAAAGCAGGAGAGCTACTATAACGTTGTGCTGTCATGTCAGCCTCACTGCACTGGCAGTGTCTGCTACAGAATATGTTACTCTCCTACTGCTACTTATGTTTTTAGTTTTTACAAACTTTGCAACTTTTTCCTAAACTACAGTGGGCTTTAAAGGACTACAAATTCCAATTTAACTCATTTGAAAAGTGCATTAAGCCCCATTATTATAACCTCAAACCACAGACAAGATGTCATCCCATATAAAAAAAGGGAGTCAGTTAAATGTAAGAATTCCTCTAAAATTACTTTTATGCTTGTGGACTAGAGCATAAGGTGAAAAATTGCAAACAAAACAGCAACATTAAATTTGCCAGATTAATAAATGTTTTTGTTGTTGTTAGCCGTTAAGTCGTATACAACTTTCCGTGACCCTATGGACCGCAGCACACCAAGTACATCTCTCACTCACTGCCCTTCTGAGCTCCATCAAGCTCATATTCATTGCTTCAATTATTTCATCTATCAATCTCTGCCTCTGTCTCCCCCTTCCTCTTGTGCCATCAATCTTTCCCAGCATTAGAGTCTTCTCTAGGGAATCCTGTCTTCTCATGATATGGACAACATATTTGAGCATCAGCCTCATGATCAAACCTTCCAGTGAACAGCTTGTCTTGATTTCCCGTAGTGCTGATTTACTAGATCTTCTTGCAGTCCAAGGGCCGTCATTCAATTGCGATTTGGCCAATTGAATAGGGCACTAAATAAGCACATAGCATATTTTTTTTAAAGAAGTTTTTAGTTAGTGAAAACCTTGCTTTTGGATAGATGCTCACTAACTAAAAACGTTAAAAATATATATATGTTATGTGCTTATTTAGAGCCCTATTCAATTGGCCAAATTGCAATTGAATGAGGGCCCAAGAGACTCTAAGCTGGTTTCTCCAGCACCACAATTCAACAGAATAAATTATTTTGAGGTCACCCTTCTTTGTGGCCCAGTTCTCAGATATGTATGTTACTACTGGGAAAACCATAGTTCTAACTATGAGGACCTTTGTTTATAGTATAATACATTTACTTTTTAATATTATGCTCAAACTTGCCATAGCTTTCCTCTCGAGAAGCAAACGTCTTTTAATTACTTGCTGCAATTATCATCGGCAGAGCCCTATCATGATTTTAATTATGTGTCCCATTGTAATAATATATTTGCCAACATCATACACAGATTTTATTTTTATTATTATTATAAACTTTTATTTTAGAAAAAAATTGTATATTTTTTTAGACATACAGATGATAAACATAAGCAAATATTAATACATAAAATACAACAGCACAAATGTGTTAAATGTTGCTTTGCATTACTTATAAAATACTTATAAATAAAGTTATGCTTATATTTTTTTCTGTTTCTTTAGCTCAATCTCTATATTTTTATTTTACCTTTACATAAAAGCTGAAGATTATTACAAAAATCTAAATTTTTATACTCTGCCCATGGTTTGCAAGTACTGTGAAATTGTTTTTTCTGCTCCAACATAGCATAAGAAATGTCCCCATTCTGAATATTTGCCGATCGGTTAACACCTGGTGGTTTTGATGCCAGTGAGCTGCTAGCCACAGTGAATATTTGTATAATTAGTTTTTGTCAATCTCTCCTTATATATTAGAAAGCTATTTTGATAAATAGTAATATATATGTTATTTTGAGCAGGAAACAATCTTTTAACTTAATTTTGACGTTCAAATGTGAACACAGATGTGAATACTATTTATTTATTTATTTATTTATTTATTGTACTACTGTACGGTGGAGGGCTTCTATCGCTCATTTGCCCACCATAAATTAAATGATTGTTGTGGTAAGATACCTCCTCACTAGCTAGGAACTGGCTCCACGCTGGTGAGAGGCAGTAACCATGAAACAACTGTATGTGGGTAGGATTCCTAGCTTGTGTATAATCCACCCTGAGCTTTGCTTAAAGCTGTGTAATAAATCAGACATATGCTTAAAGGAAGCCATGTTTAAAATAGTAATGGATTACAAGAGCGAAGCCTTGGTGTGCACATTTGCATGTCCATGCCTAGGTTCCCAGAATTCTGTGTAATAACTGTATTTCTCAGAATTTTGGGCATGAAACACGTTTTTTGTTAGCTTGTTTTAGACATTCAAATGTGAACACAAATGTACTATTTATTTACGGTTATTTTAGGTAAAGAAAAGCAAGAAAATTACATTTAGTGTTGCTGCGTCTTGATACAGATAATGAAATTTTAACAAGGAGAATTTCCATAGCCGTTAGTACTTCTAATACAGACATTAGTATTCTGCATAAGAGTTTCACAGAAAGAATTTGGAAGGATAATTATACAATTAGAAGTATACTCTCTCTACACTGATTATATGATTACCCCCAAAAAATTATCTGGCTACATTTAAATGAGCAAAGGCTAATTTTCATTAGAACGCTTATTCTAACGCATAAATGAAGGTTTTTTTAAAGCTTTGCGCTGCCAATGTTGAGTTTTTAAACATTCTACTTAGAATTTAAATTAAAAAATCTTGGTGTTGGTTTTACTCTAGCCGACCGTCGAAAAATTTGCATGGATGAATACAATTTAAAAACAGTGCTTTTGAAGTAACTAAAACAATTGACATAATCAATAGGAGAACAGGTAATAAAAAGGAATCCAAAGCACTGACAGATCCATAAACATTGAAAAGTAGTTAAATTCAAGTCAGATGCAGTAACGGAGCTAGATAATGGAGGTCCCTGATGCAAACAAAAGGTTTGGGCCCCCTCTGGGGGGTTTGTAAAACATGTTTGTGCTGGGCCGTGCCAGAACCAAATCACTCAGTGCTCCTCCCTCAGACCCCTTCATATTACAGTAAACCTTCTCAAGACACTTACCCGTTGCTGTTCCACCCCCAAGACCCCTTTCCAATATATGTATATATACGTCAAACCAACACAGCACCCACCCCTCTTAGCATCCTTTCCCACACAGCCCTTGTCAGCAGTCACCCCCTCTCAGTATCCCTCCCTGCACAGCACCGAACCGCTCTCAGCACCCTCCCCACATAGCATCCATCCCAATCTCCTTTCTTTCTCCCTCACAGAACCCATCCCCCTTGTACTTTGCAGCCACTTTGGAGCCCTTGCTCTCTTACCTTCTTCCCTTATACACACCCCAGTGTGCTGAACTGCTCCACATTATCAACTTATAGAGCTTCAGTAGAAATGCCCTTATGTAAACAGGCATGTACTCAAATTCATTTTTTGCATTTAAAACAGCACCAGAGGAGGGCCCTGGTGTCCTGACCACCTGCACCAGTGGTAGATCGGCCCCTGATCAGATGGATAAATGGGCAAACAAATATAGCAGCTGCATTAAAAGCATATCCATAGAAGCCAAAAGCATCAAATTTATGATGAGTTTATTGTAGAATGTTTAACATTGTTAACAAAATATAAGACTGGCAGATCTAATTTATATCAACAAACCACTACTACATAAGAGAGTTGTTCTATTTCTTACTATGAGATTTTCCTGTATATTAATAATTTAAATAAAGTTATAAAAATTAAAATAATTTAAATGTAACTTTTATTCCCAAATAACTAAAATATACAGTTATAAAAATGATTAATGACAATCACATTTCCTATTGGCTCCTGTAGTCCTGTCTCATCCGTAAAGCTTGGTTTGGGTACCCCCTACAAAGAAATCTGTTGCTGCTAAGGCACGATTTATGGCTGTGGGCTGAGAGCAAAAGATTTACATTAGAGTAGAACTTAGGGGCAAATAGGTCCAGCGGACGATTTACAGCAGTGCCCTAAATTATACCACTTGATTAGCATTGACGCCTGTAAGTCTGTATCAAAGAGAGTGACTTGTAACTGCAGACAGCTCTCTTTCATGGAGATAAAAGGCTTGTTTATTTAACAAACAAAAAAATAAGAATTGATAAAATTTCCTGTTTTGGATTTGCTATAAATATGTGGACCTTGCTGAGCTGTGCCCACTCCAGTAAACTTGCAACAACTCCATAGGCTCTGAGCCCCTCTCTCTTGCTATCTTCTGCTATTTTACTGAGTCGATCAATTCGGTGGGGTCCCTCAGCCTAATGTAATTAACAGCCAAGGCTATGTAAAATAAGCATTGCTATGATTATTTTCTTTTGTGTTGTTTGATTTGTCAGAATTGGATACATACACCACAAACCAAAAAGGACCTTAGTGGGTGAGAGTTTTATCTATTATAGCTAAACTAAATAAATTATTTTTAGTACTTACAGTCATATCTAAAGGACCAGCATAAGTGCCATATAAAGATTTGTGAATAGTTAACTTTATTTTACTTCAAGAAATGTGTTTATAAAGCAAAATACAGTGGCGTCTAAACACAAGAAGTCTTAGGCCACTTATAATCTGTTTAAGTGCAGATGGATGTTACAGATAATAATTTAACATTAGGAGAGAAACAATGGTCAAAAAGTAGCAGTAATACCAAGTTCTTTCACTCTCTTGTTATAACTTTGTTTGTGTTGCAGATACTGTAAATAGCACCAATGTTATATACCGTATTTAATAATTGTGACTTGTGATCTAATATATCAAGCACAATTGGTTCTACATTATTGAGTAGTTCGTCTTCACTAATAAAGTTACAGCGGCTCATGCACATTACAGGACCAAGCCTGTTATTGGTAATATTACTGTATATTTTATTGTACCAGGTGTTGTGTGCACATGTGACCACTTCCCACTTGATGTCATTGTGATATCAGTGTTTTTTTTGTTGCCTGATTTTATAAACAATAAACCCGATGCTAATCCCTGAAAAATCAAGTGCCGTAGCAGCACAGCAAATCCTACCTAGCAATGTTAATACCCCATCCCTAAAACAATGCGAGAGAACTCCTACGGGTTTCTGCTATGAGTGAACTTCCAAATTAGTCCGAAAAGCAAGCTAAAAAACTCCACTGCTTTTTGCACTGACAATAAATTACACCCTTATACTCTGACACCCAAACCCTATGTTAATAAGATTTTAAGGATCACTCACAAATCAGGGCACTGCCGCTACTGCAAAAAGCACAATACATATTTACATGTACCAAAAACCACTTGCAAGTAGTTTCCAAACTACCAAGTCTCCAGAAGTATTTAAAGTGACAGTGTAGAAAAAACACAACAACATTATGATATTTCAACATCATTTGACACTTAACAATCCGATATCAACATATTTAAAATTAAAACATATGATATGTTAGTATTAAGCCAGTTTCTTTATACAAAATCCAGTGTAACACTCAACCCAGTACTCAGGAGGTTAATACAAATCACAAAATCACATTGCCTAGGAACAAATGCTCTAATGCATTGTCTATAAATGTATCATATTCTAGCACAAAATAAGCACTTATTTATTTATTGAATCTATAAATACAATTGTCACATCTTTTTATTATCAAAATATATTAATAAATAAAACACAGGATTTAAGGCTGTGGGCTGAGTGCTCTAACCTGGGGGAGTAAATGATTTACATTTGTGGAGAGCTTAGGGAAAAAAAGCTCCCACAGACAATTTACAGCAGTGAAAGAAGGGAAGCATTTGGTGGCTCTAGGTGTAGCTTTTTATAATAAACTGTTCATAGGGTGCCACTAAGGGTAGAAAACATATATTGGATAGCATATAGAGACAGAAAGTACCCTTTTATAGTGCACATCTATTAATCTCAATTTTGTATTGTATAGAATTAAATATTGAATAAAACGTAACTTTTAATAACTTCTTTAAAAACTTTAAAATATTAAGACGCAGCAAAATAGAACAGGAATTGTATAGATATTCTTCACTAGGACAGATTAATTATAAGGTGCATTATTGTATTTAGTGCCATCAGAGAATGCCAGTATGACAATGGAAGAAGCTGAAAGTGTCAGTGCTTTAATAAATAAATAAGTGCCAGTGCTTTGAACTAAATTTGAATACTCAGTTTGGTTTAGTGTCTTGCTCAACTTAATGAACAGTTTAATTAAAGTGCCAGTGCTATCATTGATAATTACTAAACCTAAAAGTATCTGTGCTGTAGTTCATAAATCTAAAGGTATTAGTGTAGAGCCAGTTCAGTGTCTGACTCTATTAAAATGCTGTTAATACTTAATTTGTTTGTTCAGAATCACTATATAGTGTCAATTATACTTTTATAGGAAATTTCTAGTGCTGGGTAAATCATGGATTTCTTCTTAGATATGAATCATTACAATTAATATATTTGATATAACGTTGTGTCCATGAAATATAACACAGCACAATTTTCTTAGAGATCTCGGTTTCCCAATACTATTGCTCCCATGTTTGCTTGTCTTTGATATCTATACAGTTTTAGTTAACTCTTATCATTAGAGGCTGTTCTTAGTGTTAGCTGGCTCATGGTTTGATTGCTGAATATCTCTCTTAGTGATTTCTATAGCGTTGTGTCCATGAGACCCAGCCGAGCACGTTTGTAATGGAGATCGAGGTTAGGAAACCTCGCAATGACATCACTAACTTGCGTCTCACATTGCTGCGTCTAACCCGACGCGCGTTTCTCAATTTCCTCAGGTGTTACCGCCTTGACTGCTGGAGGACCTTTTATAGTCTCCAGTTGTCATGGAGATCGTGTCTATAGTTAAAAACAGCTAATTATGTGGTAAAAATGTTTTCTATAAGTCTTAAACTATTATTACTATAAAGTTGCAATTTTATATATATTAATGACTTCTCTTATTATATTTAGTTGAATTGGTGAGATTTATATTAGATTATTTAAGTTAAATTCAATATGTGTAATAGACATTTGTTACAGGATATTCCATTTTTCAATGTTATGAATTTCCAAACCACCATATTATTACATGGTGTTGCAATTTTTAAATTTGTTATTTTATTGCTATAATTTTTATTGCTAATAATTCTTATAACTTTATTAATTATGCTGTATTATACATCAATTTTATAGCAAAAAAGTGACAGCTATTATTTATTTGCATATGCCTATATACACAGTCACATATATTTTGGGGGGAATTTCTTCCTTCTTAATATCTTATGTTCTGATATCTTAATAGTTTAAAACCTCATTTTGAAGTCAATTGGTCAACTTATTTTTTTATATAGAACAGTTGATGATATATATATATATTAAATGTAGGGTGAAAAAGTAAAGCCATCATTGAAGCCATCTGTTTTTTTAGTTTTCAATAGATAAATCCAATTTGCTTCCATCTTTAATAATTCATTATCTATATTGCCCCTTCTGATGTTTTTTTCAATGTGGTCTATAGCCATAAAAGAAAGTACTTTGACATCTCCTTTATGTTTTGTATTGACATGAACTGCCACCGGTGTATCATATTCTCTATTGATACTATAGATATGTTCTAGAAATCTTCTTCTGAGCTCTCTGTAGGTTTTACCTACGTATCTCATTCCACATTTGCAAGATATAAGATAAATAACTCAGTTTTACACGATATAAGATAATTTACAGAGTAAATCTGTGTCTTATCCTTTGAAGTAAATATCTTAGCTGGTTTTATATATTGGCAAGCCTTACAAGATTGACATTTAAAACAGCCTTTTTTTTCCTTGAGCCAAGTAGTCTTTTTTGGGGTCTCTAAATTACTTTTAGACAGCATATCTTTTACATTTGTAGATCTTCAACTTGTGAGTTGTGCATGATCATTTAGAAATGGTCTGAGATCTTTATCATCTCTTAATATTTGCCAACGTTTATTCAAGATCTTTTTTACATCAAACCACTTGTCATTATAGGTTCCAATACATCTGACGTTGTTATCTTCTTTGGTAGGCTTTTCCATAAGTAGAGTATCTCTACTAACATTTTTGGCTCTGTAATAGGCCTTCTTCAATGTCTTTTTGTTATATACCCGTTCTTGGAACCTTTTTTGCAGATCTTTTGCCTCTAATTCAACATTTTGTTATCTGAGCAGTTTATTTTAATTCTCAGATATTGTCCACCATCCAAGGTATACATTTGCGTATGTGGGGGCACATGCTGTCCCCATAGCCGTACCTTTGATTTGGTGGTAATAATTTTGTACTTCACTGCGTGCAAACCTCTATGGTGTTGGATATTGGTGTATAGTGATTCCATATCCAATGATACGAAGAGTTTTTTTATTTGTGGTTAAACCATTTATTTTCTTTAACACATCTTTCGTATCTTTTACATATGAAGTCAGAGATACCACATGTTCTCTCAAAATGGAATCCAAATATTTACTAGAATTTTCTGTTATACAGTTTAAACCAGATACTATTGGTCGACCTGGTGGATTAGATGGATTTTTGTGGATTTTTGGAATAGAGTAAAATGTGGCAATCTTGGGGACTTTTATATTGAGAAATTCCCATTCTTGTTTAGTTATTATTTTATTACTCAACCCTTTATTTAGAATGTTATTTAATTCACTCAAGAATTGTTCAGTTGGATCTTTTGGTAATTTGTTATAACAATCTTTATTATTGAGGAGTTTTAGATTCTCTTTAATGTAGTTATCTCTATTCAATCTATCACATATCTCCCTGTCTGAAGATCACATCTCCTTGTTACAGAAGGGACTAAGTTTTTCTCCAACAGAAACATTTTGATTGGGTAAAAGATGTACATTTATTTGCTCGTAAGTTGGCTTTAAAGAAATTCTTTAGTAAAAAAACAGAAAATAATCAATTGGAGTAAATTTACCCCTCCTTTATCCATCAGTGCCAATATTGAACTATTTGTCCAAAATGTGGTGAGAGACTTAGAGGAATTGTCAACAAAAGAATTGTCTGATACAAATCTCTCAAAAGGTGAAAGAGAAGCCCTAAAAGATTTAAAGAGTAACCAAGAAATAATAATTAAAAATGCTGACAAAGGGGGAAACTTGGTTATCTTAAATAGAGATAACTACAATAAAGAGAATTTAAAACTTCTCAATAATAAAGACTGTTATAACATATTACCAAAAGATCCAACGGAACAATTCTTGTGTGAATTAAATAACATTCTAAATAAAGGGTTGAGTAATAAAATAATAACTAAACAAGAATGGACCCCAAGACTGCCACATTTTACTCTATTCCAAAAATCCACAAAAATCCATCTAATCCACCAGATCGACCAATAGTATCTGGTATAAACTGTATAACAGAAAATTCTACTAAATATTTGGATTCCATTTTGAGAGAACATGTGGTATCTCTGACTTCATATGTAAAAGATACGAAAGATGTGTTAAAGAAAATAAATGGTTTAACTACAAATAAAAACACTCTATTAGTATCACTGGATGTGGAATCACTATACACCAATATCCAACACCATAGAGGTTTGCACGCAGTGAAGTACTTTTTGGAGAAAAAAGGCAACATAACGAATTCTTAATGGAAGTACTAGAATATGTGTTTTTACAAAATTATTACCACCAAATCCAAGGTACAGCTATGTGGAAAGCATGTGCCCCCACATACGCAAATTTATACCTTGGATGGTGGGAAGAACAAATAGTGTTTAATGATGAGATGGAAAACAATACCAAGGATGTGGAATTATGGATTCGCTACATAGATGATGTGATGATTTTGTGGAATGGCACACATCAACATTTGCAGAGTTTTATAAACAAATTCAATAACAATGACATGGGTCTCTACCTGACCTCAGAAATCAATGATACATGTATAACCTTTCTGGACTTAAAAATTAGTAAGACACAAGAGGGCAAACTAACAACCAGTACTTATAGGAAAATAATTTCTAATTTCTGGAATCCCAATTGGACAATATCTGAGAATTAAAAGAAACTGCTCAGATGAACAAAATTTTGAATTAGAGGCAAAACATCTCCAAAAAAGGTTCCAAGAACGGGGATGTAACAAAAAGACATCGAAGAAGGCCTATTACAGAGCCAAAAATGTTAGTAGAGATACTCTACTTATGGAAAAGCATCCCAAAGAAGATAACAAAGTCAGATGTATTGGAACCTATAATGACAAGTGGTTTGATGTCAAAAAGATCTTCAATAAACATTGGCAAATATTAAGTGACGATGAAGTTCTCAGACCATTTCTAAATGATCATGCACAACTCACAAGTAGAAGATCTACAAATTTAAAAGATATGCTGTCTAAAAGTCATTTAGAGACCCTAAAAAAGACTATTCGGCTTAAGGAAATAAAAGGCTGTTTTAAATGTCAATCTTGTAAGGCTTGCCAATATATAAAACCAGCTAAGATATTTACTTCAAAGGATAAGACACAGATATACTCTGTTAATTATCTTATAACATGTAAAACTGAGAGAGTTATTTATCTTATATCTTGCAAATGTGGAATGAGATACGTAGGTAAAACCTACAGAGAGCTCAGAAGAAGAGTTCTAGAACATATCTATAGTATCAATAGAGAATATGATACACCGGTGGCAGTTAATGTCAATACGAAACATAAAGGAGATGTCAAAGTACTTTCTTTTATGGCTATAGACCACATTGAAAAAAACATCAGAAGGGGCAATATAGATAATGAATTATTAAAGATGGAAGCAAAATGGATTTATCTATTGAAAACTAAAAAACCAGATGGCCTCAATGATGGCTTTACTTTTTCACCCTACATTTAATATATAAATATATAATCAATTGTCAATTGACATCAAAATGAGGTTTTAAACTATTTAGATATCAGAACATAAGATATTAAGAAGGAAGAAATTCCCCCAAAAATATATGACTGTGTATAATAGGCATGTGCAAATAAATAATAGCTATCACTTTTTTGCTATAAAATTGATGTATAATACAGCACAATTAATAAAGTTATAAGAATGATTAGCAATACAAATGATAGCAATAAAATTAAAAAATGTAAAAATGCAACACCATGTAAATAATATGGTGGCTTGGAAATTCATAAATTGAAAAATGGAATATCCTGTAACAAAAGTCTATTACACATATTGAATTTAACTTAATCTACCCTATATACTCGAGTATAAGCCGACCCGAGTATAAGCCAAAATACTGGGTAAAATGAGTGACTCGAGTATAAGCCGTGGGTGGGAAATGTGCTGCCCCCTGTGTCCCTCTTGTGCCCTCTGTGTCCCCCCTCTCTCTCCTGTGTCTCTTCTCCCCTCTCCCTTTTCTGTGTCTCTTCCCCCCTCCCTTATCACCCTCCTCAACCCCCCTCCTCATTCTCAACCCCACTCCTCATCCTCAACCTCCCTCCTCATTCTCAACCTCCCTCCTAAACCCCCCTCCTCATCCTCAACCTCCCTCCTCATCCTCAACCTCCCTCCTCAACCTCAACCTTCCTCCTCAACCTCCCTCCTCATCCTCAACCTCGCTCCTTATCCTCAACCTCCCTCCTCAACCTCAACCTCCCTCCTCAACCTCCCTCCTCATTCTCAACCTCCCTCCTCATCCTCAACCCCCTCCTCAACCTCCCTCCTCATCCTAATCCCCCTCCTCCACCTCACTCCTCAACCTCCCCATCCTCAATCCCCCTCCTCAACCCCCCATCCTCAATCCCCCTCCTCTCTCCTCAACCCCCATCCTCAACCCCCCCTCCTCAACCTCAACCACCCTCCTTGACCTCCCTGCTCTTCGGCAACCTCCATCCTCAACCCCTTCCTCAACCTCCCTCCTCAACCCACCATCCTCAACCTCCTCCTCAACCCCCATCCTCATCCTCAACCCCCTCCTCAACCTCAACCCCCCTCCTCAACCCCCCAACCTCAACCCCCATCCTCATCCTCTCTCCTCAACCCCTTATCCTCAACCTCCCCTCCTCATCCTCAACCTCCCTCCTCATCCTCAACCCCCTCCTCAACCCCCATCCTCAACCCCCATCCTCATCCTCTCTCCTCAACCCCTTATCCTCAACCCCCATCCTCAACCCCTCCTCCTCATTGTCAACCTCCCTCCTCATCCTCAACTCCCTCCTTAACCCCCTACTCAACCTCCCTCCTCATCCTCAACCCCCTCCTCAACCCCCCATCCGCAACCCCCTCCTCAACCTCCCCATCCTCATCCTCTCTCCTCAACCCCTTATCCTCAACCCCCTCCTCAACCCCTCCTCCTCATTGTCAACATCCCTCCTCATCCTCAACCTCATCCTCAACCTCCCTCCTAATCCTCAACCCCCTCCTCAACCCCCCACCCTCAACCTCCGTCCTCATCCTCAACCCCCTCCTCAACCCCCCATCCTCATCCTCTCTCCTCAACCCCTTATCCTCAACCCCCCTCCTCAACCCCTCCTCCTCATTGTCAACCACCCTCCTCATCCTCAACCCCCTCCTCAATCTCCCTTCTCATCCTCAACCCCCTCCTCAACCCCCATCCTCAACCTCCATCCTCATCCTCAACCCCCTCCTCAACCCCCCATCCTCATTCTCTCTCCTCAACCCCTTATCCTCAACCCCCCTCCTCCTCATTGTCAACCTCCCTCCTCATCCTCAACCCCCTCCTCAACCTCCCTCCTCATCCTCAACCCCCTCCTCAACCCCCATCCTCAACCCCCTCCTCAACCTTCCTCCTCAACCCCCATCCTCATCCTCAACCCCCATCCTCAACCTCCCTCCTCAACCTCAACCCCCCTCAACCCCAACCCACCTCCTCAACCTCCCTCAACCCCAACCCCCCTCCTTAACCCCCTCCTCAACCCCCCTCCTCTACCTAAACCCCCCTAAATATCTCCCCCCTCTCCCCTCACTTACCTGCTTATGCTCTGCCCTCCGCTCCTTGACCCGGCGCCGGCGCGCATGTGACCTCACATGCACGCGCATAATTAGCATATACACGGGTGCGGCACCCGGTATACGTTAATGACGCGGCACGCGTGTGACGTCACATACGCGCGAGCGCCGGGTCAAGGAGCGGAGGCCGGAGCACAATCAGGTAAGTGAGGGGAGAGGAGGGAGGTATTTAGGGATGTTTCGGTAGTGGAGGGGGGTTGAGGGGGGTTTATGCTGAGGAGGGAGGAGGGAAAGAGACACCGGGGGGTAGAGAGACACACGGGGGGTTAGAGACACAGAGACACACGGGGGGGGGCGGTAGAGACACAGAGACACAAGGGGGGGTTAGAGACACACGGGGGGGTTAGAGACACATGGGGGGTTAGAGACACACGGGGGGTTAGAGAGACACAGGGGGGAGAGTGACTCGAGTATAAGCCGAGGGGGCCCTTTTTTGCCTTAAAAAAAGGGCTGAAAAACTTGGCTTATACTCAAGTATATACGGTAAAATAAATCTCGCCAATTCAACTAAATATAATAAGAGAAGTCATTAATATATATAAAAGTTGCAACTTTATAGTAATAATAGTTTAAGACTTATAGAGCATTTTTTAACCACATAATTAGCTGTTTTTAACTATAGACACAATCTCCATGACAACTGGAGACTATAAAAGGTCCTCCAGCAGTCATGGCGGTAACACCTGAGGAAATTGAGAAACGTGCGTCGGGTTAGACGCAGCCATGTGAGACGCAAGTTAGTGATGTAATCGCGAGGCGTCCTAACCGCGATCTCCATTACAAACGTGCTAGGCTGGGTCTCATGGACACAACACTATAGAAATCACTAAGAGAGATATTCAGCAATCAAACCATGAGCCAGCTAGCACTAAGAACAGCCTCTAATGATAAGAGTTAACTAAAACTGTATAGATATCAAAGACAAGCAAACATGGGAGCAATAGTATTGGGAAACCGAGATCTCTAAGAAAATTGTGCTGTGTTATATTTAATGAACACGTTATATCAAATATATTAATTATAAAGATTCATATCTAAGAAGAAATCCATGATTTACCCAGCACTAGGAATTTCCTATAAAAGTATAATTGACACTATATAGTGATTCTGGACCAACAAATTAAGTATTAATAGCATTTTAATAGAGTCAGACACTGAACGGCCTCTACACTAATACCTTTAGATTTATGAACTACAGCACAGATACTTTTAGGTTTATTAATTATCAATGATAGCACTGGCACTTTAATTAAACTGTTGATTAAGTTGAGCAAGACACTAAACCAAACTGAGTATTCAAATTTAGTAACAAAGCACTGGCACTTATTTATTTACTAGCGACTTGCCCGTCAAAAAATTATGGCAATAAGATTGTAAGGCAGGTAATGTTGTTTGCGTGCAAAATTAATTTTGTTGGTGTTTTAAGATCCTTCGGCGCTCATTGCGAGGCTCTTGGTTGTTTGTGCGCTATGAGCAGCGTTGGTGTTTTTCTTGGTATGGCAATGAATAATTACTAAAATAAGAAATTAATATACTTTACCTATTGTGAAGTAATATGTGCAGGAAGCATTGTGTTGAAGAGCTGGCAATCTGTTTTCATGTTGCTGCATCATCAGTGCTGTGGAGCTGCTGTGTAAGCGTCATGAATGTGTGCAGTGTGTAGTGTAATAGTGTGCGTGCGCGAGGCAAATCCGTTAGGGTAGCTGTGTACTTCCGGATTGTATAAGTTATTGTTGTAAAATGGCGGCTAATGTGTGGTATGCAGCTGTGGCTGATTTAGCGTCCTTGTTTTCGGATGTTGTCCGACTTTTTAGGAAAATCCATAGGTGTTTGGTGGTGTTTTGCGTGTTTAGGGTCCTTTAGCCCCGTTTTCGTTTTGTTCGGCGTCCATTTTTTCTCTCACTTAGGCGATTTTCGGGTTTCTAAACTCCGAAATTTGGACTTAAATCGAGGTGTAACTTCACTTGCAGAGGTTCTGGGTGCCCCCCCCCTTGCTGTGGGTAAGCTTTTTATGTGTTTGTTGTGTGTATTTATTGTGTTTCTAATGTTTTTAGGGTCGCGCGGGTTGAGTCCTTGTTTTCGTATCTCGTACGTCTTTTTCGGGAAATCCGTAGGTGTTTGTGGTGTTTTGCGTCTTTACAGTGCTGTAGCCTCGTCTTCGTTTTATTCAACGGCCATTTTTTTTCTCGCTTAGGGGATTTTTGGGTGTCTAAACTCTTTTATTTGGAGTTAAATTGAGGTGTAACTTCAGTTTTCGAGGTCCTGGGTGCCCCCCTTGCTGTAGGTAAGCTTTTTATGTATTTGTTTTGTGTATTTATTGTGTTTTTCATGTTTTCATGTGCGCAGGTTTCGGCAGTTTTTTGCGAGGACCTAATGGGTCGTAATGTGTCTCGTATTTTGCTTTCGGAACTCCGTAAATTTTGCGAGGTCCGCAGTTGCTGGCAAGGAGCACCTTCGGCAGCAACTGCGTCCCTCGCTTCGCGAGGGACACAGGCTCGCTGCATGAGCTGGCAGCATTAGCAACAGCTCGCATGCTCACAACTATATATGTGATTAAAGCACTGACACTTTCAGCTTCTTCTATTGTCATACTGGCATTTTCTGATGGCTCCTAAATACAATAATGCACCTTATAATTAATCTGTCCCAGTGAAGAATATCTATACAATTCCTGTTCTATGTTGCTGCGTCTTAAGATTTTAAAGATTTTAAAAAAGTTATTAAAAGTTAAGTTTTATTCAATATTTAAGTGTATACAATACAAAATTGGGATTAATAGGTGTGCACTATGAAAGGGTACTTTCTGTCTCTATATGCTATTCAATTTACAGCAGTGCCCTAATTTAGAGCACCTGATTTACATAGGGCTCAATGGCTAATTAGAAGTTCAACCAGATGAAAAAACACCTAATGCACAACTCTTAAAATAACTTGTACGTGACTTCAATGCCTTTCACACAAACAATGTGAGTCATGTGACGGGATGGAGGTGTAGACAGACCTAACACCTCAAGCAGGTAACATTTAAAAAAAAAAAATTAAAACAGCCCTGACCTTAGCACTTACACTGACCTTTATGGTTTTAAACACTGTACGTGTTGGGCCTATGCAATCATTTGTAGTTGGTTCAAATCTTCAAAAGAAATTATCATTGCTTCTAGAGAAACAATTGTGCTAAAGGGGATTGTCCCATTAAATTAAGACATTAAGAGCATCATCCCATTCCAATTGGTATTCCATTAAGAACTTTAGTTTCAACATGTTTATGTATGCGTTACTAATTAGAATTTTTTATCACTTACTCGTTCCAATGTGATTTCTTCAAATTCATATTCAATTTCTGTTCCATTGATCTAGAAAAAAACAGAAATAAATTGGTTAGGAAAACAATGTAGCACAGCATGATTTAGCAACGCAACAATGACATTGTCGCTTTCCAATCAGTGTGGTCATGGTTAGCTTCTCAAATTGGAAGAGTTAAACATGATCACAGAGAGAGAAATTAAAATCAACGACATGCAAGAACAAGTGTCTAAATGTCTAATATTAAATATAAAACAATAGAGAATGAATATATTCAAACACAAACAGATTTCACGGAAAGTGATGGCAACCCAAGAGGTAACCACCTAAGATGGTTGTGAGGATGAACAGATTAATCCAAATTTGCAATGATTGTAAAAACTCCTTTTATCACCTACATTGCAAAATCTACAATAAAACACTGCCAACACTCAGGTAATCTATGAGAGTCTTTGCTTTCTTGGAACTATAAAAGGCAAACAAAAAATTTATACCAAGGGAAAACCTAACCACTTACACACTACAAAAACATCTCTCCAGTGATGAGAAGTTCTTAGGGGCATAAAAGGAATAATTTAATAATTATTAATCTAATAACACAAAATATTGATAAAATAATTATAAAAGGCATATTTTGTATAATCAATTCCTAATAAAAATTAAGTCCTATACATTAGTTATATTTACAATGTTATGGAATAGATGGTTTTCCAAGAGAATGAGATGGTATGATCAAGCATTCAGCTTATCACATCACATCACATCCTCTTGCTGATCCCCAAAGCAAGACAAAAAGCTAATCCTTTATCTCAGATTTTTTAAAAAACTGAAGCTATAAACTTTTTTTGATATCACATTCTGTTTTTATCTCCACACTAGCCTGGTGGTCGTAATACATATCAGTTTCTAAAAAGTCTTAAACTTTTGAGTACTTTGCACTCTGACACTACCTAATGTTCCTTAACTGTCAAACTGCAAAAATGCTTTAACCTCTTCCCGGCTTGTTTGTGTCATTGAGAATATCTAGTACTAGCGACTTGCCCGTCAAAAATGACGGCAATAAAAACTGAAGCCTGGCAATGCTGTTTGCCACACAATGTAAGCCTCTCCCCCTCTACTTTACTGGCCTTGTGATGAGCGCCTTTGGTGCTCATCACAGGCCTTGCAATGAGCCCCTTTGGAGCTCATTGCGAGTCCCTCCCTCTGTCTACTTCCTCCCTCGTGTCTTATTTCCCCCCTCCTCTCCCTCCCTTGTGTCTCCTTCCACCTCGTCTACCTCCTTTGCATCTCCTGCCCCCCTGTGTTTTTACCTCCCTCTCCCTCCCGTGTCTCTAAACCCCTCCCCTGTGTCTCTTTCCCCCTTCTCCCTCCCATGCATCTCTTCCCCCCCCCTGTGTCTCCCCCAACCCTCCCCTGTGTCTGTTCCCCCCTGGCCTGTGTCTCTTTCCCCCTCCCCCTGTGTCTGTTACGGCCTTCCTCGTGTCTCCATTTCCCTCCCTTGTGTATCTTCCCCCCTGCACTCTCTCCCCTGTGTCTCTTCCCCCTCCTCTCACTCCCCTGTGTCTCTTCCCCCTCCTCCTCCCTGTCTCTTCCCCCTCACCCTCTGTGTCTCTCCCCACTCTGTGTCTTCCACCCTCTCCCTCTGTGCCTCTTCCCCCCCCCTCTCTCTGTGTGTCTCGCCACTGTGTCTCTTCACCCCTTCCTCTGTTCCCCCCCCCTCTGTGCCTCTTTCCCCCTCTCTCTGTACCTCTTCCCCCCCTTCCCTCTGTGTCTCTTCCTCCCTCACCCGCTGTATCTCTCCCCCCTGTGTCTCTTCCCCCCTCTCCCTCTGTGCCTCTTCCCCCCTCTCCCTCTGTGCCTGTTCCCCCCTGGCCTGTGTCTCTTTCCCCCTTCCCCCTGTGTCTGTTCCCCTCCCCCCCCCCATTTCCCTCCCATGTGTATCTTCCCCCTGTTCTCCCTCCCGTGTGTCTTTTCCCCCTCCTCTACTTCCCCTGTGTCTCTTTCCCACCTATCCCTCTGTGTCTCTCCCCCCTCCCTCTGTGTCTCTTCCCCACTCTCCCTCTGTGTCTCTTCCCCACTCTCCCTCTGTGTCTCTTCCCCACTCTCCCTCTGTGTCTCTTCCCCACTCTCCCTCTGTGCCTCTTCCCCACTCTCCCTCTGTGCCGTGCCTCTCCCCCCCCCCTCTTCCCCACTCTCCCTCTGTGCCTCTACCCCCCCCTCTTCCCCACTGGGCCGCGCTGCGCTCTGCACAATGCGCAGCAGTTTACTGTCCCTCTGTGCCTCTTCCCCAATGGGCCGCTCTGCGCGCAAGCGCGGCTTGCGCCGCGCTCTGCGCATGCGCGGCTCGCGACGCGCTCTGCGCAATGCGCAGCAGTTTGTAATTGTCTAACTGCGATTCGTCTGAAGCGTGACGACGAATCGCAGTTAGACAATTATAATATGTGATTCTCCTCATCCTTAGGCTAAAGGTCTCCCTATCTTTAAAAAAATGTTTACCATTGCTGGCAGAGTTACTATAACTTCCCTGCAGCTTTTTCTTCATTGCACAATACAGTGCATTAAAAAGCAAATTACACTCTTCAATCGAAGCAGTTTGTAAAACGTCCTTCCAGCATAAAAGATGCCTGGAAAAACCATATATATTCAATATTACTTTTCTCAAGAACAGCAAAACAACCTTTCCAAAATCACAAAAATAGAAGAAGCTCATCGGGAGGCATGCTAGGTGGAGGGGGGAAAGGCTTGCAATGAGCGACAAAGGCCGTTGGGAGGCCGCCAAAAGACGCCAATTGAATAGGAAATTACCTTGCAACCTCACTTATAGAAATAAAATGGCGGCCATTAAAAATTTAACTTTTTTTCAAGGTTGTAATTCGGAAGAACTTTGCAGGATTTGGGAAATTGATTTCACACCCATAAATGGCACAGGGAAGGGAGAGGGGGGAGAAAGACACATTGGTGAGAGGAGGGAAGAGACACAGGGGAGGGACAGAAAGGGAAGAGACAAAGGGGGTGGAGAGGGGAGGAAGAGACACAGGGGAGGGAGATAAGGTGAAAAAAAGGTCAGGGAGAGGGGGGAAAGAAACACAGGAGGTAGAGGGGAAAGAGACACTGGGGAGGGAATGGGGAAAAAGGCACAGGGGAGGGAGAGGGGGAACAAGAGACACAGGGGAGGGAGAAGGAGGCAAAGAGACACTGGGGAGGGAGAGAGGGGAAAGAGACACAGGGGAAGGAGTGGGGGTGGAAAGAGACACATCGGTGAGAGAGGGGGGAAGAGACACAGGAGAGGGAGAGCAGTGCAAAGAGACACAGGGGAGGGAGAGGGGGGAAAGAGCCACAGGGGAGGGAGAGAAGGGACATAGACAAAGGGGAGGGAGAAGGTGAAAAGAGACACAGGGGAGAGAGATAAAGGGAAAGTAAAGGAGGGAGAGGGGGAAAAGAGACACAGGGTGAGAGAGGGGGTAAGAGACACAGGGGAGGGAGAGCAGGGCAAAGAGACACAGGGGAGGGAGAGGGTGGTAAAGAGTCACAGGGGAGGGAGAGAAGGGGAAGAGACAAAGGGGAGGGAGATGGGGAAATAGACACAGAAGAGGGAGATAAGGGGAAAAGAAAGTGGGGAGAGGGGGGAAAAGAGACACAGGAGAGGGAGAGGGGGTTAAAGAGACACAGGGGTGAAGACGTTTGTCTGTAATGCTCGCAAAGTTACAGGCTTTCTCATCCACACAGTGCAGGACGCGGCCTAGTAGAGAGGGCAGAGGCTCGCAATGAGTCCCTTCGGTGCTCATTGCAAGGCCTGTAAAGTAGAGGGGGGAAAGGCTCACAATGAGCGATGGAGGCCCGCAAGTTAGAGGGCAAGTTGTAGTATATATATAATAGTGCAAGGGTAAGCTATATTTGCCAAGTCTATGAAATATATACATTTAAAAAAGGGAAACCTTCAAATATTTCACACTATTTGGGCAGCTAACATAAATCCTGGATATGGGAGATGGCGAAAATGGGCGTGTCAGGTTTGGGGGGCCCTAGCTAATACATTTCTACTTTTTTAAAGTCTTGCAAGCCTCACTATGAGCACCAAAGGCGCTCATTGCACATGCACAAGCTCATAATTGTTATCATAGCGTGACCAGCAAATCGGAACTACCACAACTATATATATATGATTTATAATTAGCATGCACATTAATTATACACCACACAACTGATGATTAATCTTCATGAAAAGTTCAGACTGGACATGTAAAATATAACAAGTGTCAACACTTGAAACATTAATCAATTAGCCATGAAAACTCCTTACAATGCTCAACAACAGTAATCAGCGGAGTGAATCTGAATGGTTGTGATAAAATGACATACACCAGTGTCAGAAGAATCTTAATGAGGATCAACTAAAAGGACCCTTTTCTTTAGACATTTTCCAGCATCACTTTAGATGTGCATTAATGTGTTCAAGAGTTATACTGCCAGGAGGTGTACCTGGTTTGGTCATCCACAGCCAGGGAGGAACTTTGAGACCTGTGGATTATGGGCCTAGTGTGACACACATACTGAGTAAGCCTTGGGGTAAGCTTAGGCAGTATGTCTGAACCTGCACCTGCACAGAAAAGGCAGCTTCCAGGAATTTCCACATTCTGGTGACTGCTGTTTGTTTGGTAGCATGCAGACCTCACTACCTGGTGCTCTGCTCCATGTGCAATAACCCCACTCCAAATCGAATACACCTTATGGGTTCAGCCAATGAAGTAGTCCCAGGGCATTTATATTCTGGCTGAGTCCATTGCACAGAGCCTGTGGTAGGACATAGTTAGTGTGGATAACCTTCACACTTCTTGCTTGCAGACCGACCGTGTAATTCTATGTTTATACCTCCTCTTTCTTTGCCAGTCCAGTTTCTACTCCAGTCCTGTTTCGATGCCAGATCAGCTTGTTCATCTGTGCTATCGCCAGCGTTGTACCTAACATTGCCTGTTGTGTTAAGTCTACATGATACAGCACCTTGAGTCAAACTTATCTTGTCTCCTACAAGGGTTGAGGTTTCGGCAACCATCCTCGAAGCCAGGTCCAAAATGAATTGGCCTATTCTGGCTGGAATCTAAAGTCAGCCCTTTGGATTAGAGGCTGGTGCTTCCTCCTGCACTCCACATCCAACCTGTGTTCTACTTTTCGCTCCTCAAACCATGGACACAAAACCATTTCTCCACTGCCACCTCCATTCCACCTCTACAGAAAGCACACAGTGACGAGTATGAGGTAGAGAGGATCCTCATTTCCAGGTTCTTCAGGTTAAGTCTTTAATACCTTGTGGAGTGGAGAGGGTTTTGTCCAAAGGAGGACATGTTCTTGAACTGGTCCAATAGTTCTATCGGCCTCACCCATCTATGCCTTCCAGGGGGCTTTTGGTTGTCTGCTGGGTAGGCCATGAATGAACCTAGTGTAACACATAGTCTGACTAGGCAGTTGGGTAGGCCTAGGCAGTGTGTGTTTGCATCTGTGTGAGACACTTTTGGCTACTTCCAGTATTGTGGGGGGTTCTAGTATGCCTGCTTATGTTGTTTGTTTAGTATTACGTAAGTCTCATTTCATGGTGCTCTGCTCCATGTGTCATAACCAAACCCTTAATTAACTAGAGGGCTCAGCCAATTCAGTAGTTCTACTGCACTGTGCCTGTTGTAGGACATAGTGCCTTTTGTGTGGATTGCCTCCAAACCTCTTGCTTGGTTCTTAAGGACTTCCTTGACTCTATCTCTCCATCAGATGCCTGTTATTTTACCATCTTCTCCATCAGGCTGCTGATTCTAGCCTAAGCATGGACTTTTGTTTAATTCCAAGTTTATATCTCTTTCTTTGCTAGTCCAGTTTCTTCACCAGTCCATTTTCTCCACCAGTTCAGATTATTTGCCAATGCTATCACCCATCCATGTGTTCTTAACGCTGCCGTTGGATTCTGCCTCTGAAAATCCACCAAGCGACCCCAATTAACCCTGACATATACCCATAGATTCATAAAATTTTTAAAACATCTTTAATTTTGCTTGTGATACACTACTTCAATGTTTTGTTTTTAATTATTAAATCAGATGTTTTAGGCTTTTTTGGTTAAGAAACTCCATAATGTTATGACGTTCTGAAATGTGGTATATTTATCAACGAGTGGTTAAAAAGGAGGTTAAAATGTGATATCCCATTATCTTTTTGTGGAGACATTTTTTATCAAATGAGACTTACACTTATCTCAACTTGAAAAAAGAATCTAAAGAAAATATAGGAAATGTAGATATTTTATTTTTAATCTCCCCAACCTCACTTAAACCCTCCCCTTTCCCTCCTCTGATAAATATATACCAATTTTAATGCCATTATATGCTGTGGGAGATATTCATAAAATTTGGGTAAAAGGTAAAGTTAAGCAGTATAACATTTGCTCTGTATTTTGTGTGGTCTTTTTACCAAACAGGGTAACATATTGAATGCAACAGACTCCATAGAAAAGAAGTATGAAATGTAACTCCATTGTTTTAACCCCACAAATCCTCAATAATATTTATTAACTATTTTTTGTTAACATTTTATTAAAATATTTAGGTAAATCTTGTGTTCTCATTAAGATCTTAGAAAAAAATTATTGAGAACTATAGTTGTAATATTTCCATCTGGGTATTGGCATGTGATCAATTCTTAAGGACATATAACTTTCTTTTCAGTTAAGTTAATTTTTAGACTCGGATAGCTGTCTTAATGGGCAGTGAACAGGATTTGAATATGGTGAGTTTTGTGTTATATATTAATTTGCTGTACACTTTCCAGTAATAAGCAATAAAACAAAATGTTATTACCCATAATAAAACACTGGTAGCTTTTCTTGTTAGACAGTACCTTGATAAAACACAAACACAAGCAAACGTTTATTGCTTAATATATTAATGCATCATATTTTATCGCGGGCAGGAACAGGTTGCTGATTAATAGACTCCAGGGAGTATACAATTATGAATTATACCTGCAACATACAATAAAACTACATTATATATTCTGTAATTATATATATGTAGTAGAGACTTGCCTGCAAGCCCGTAAATTTTAACATCGCGTGACGCAATTACCACAACTATAATATGTGATAAAGATACATACATATATAACACACAGTTATATAATCTATGTATTTTTATAAAGTATATAAATATATATATAAATATAATATATGAATCTAAATATAAATATAAATATATATATATATATATATATATATATATATATATATATATGTATATATAAAAATATGTACAGTAGACTCTCAGTTAACCGGCAATCACCAGGATTGGTAGATGCTGGGTAAATGTAGTTTTTGGTTGCTTGAGAGTTACTATTATAAAAATGCCTAGATTAGCTGTACATAGGGTGCTCTACTAAATATATATGTGTCAGTGAGGGCTGTTCTAGCAGCAGCAGCTTCACTTCTCACTTACACACAAGCCTGTCTCCTTCCATGTAACACTGCTGAAATGCCTGTGAGCATTTTGTGGCATCACAACCTGGCTCCTGGCATTTGTTGAGCCCTGTAAATTTTTATTTTTATTTAAAGAACAGTATTCAGCTTTCTTTCTGGTTGCTTGAGAGTTCTGGTTAACTGAGAGTTTACTGTATTGAGATGCACACACTAATACAGTATATACAAACACACATATTTTCTGCTTATTACTCTAGGGGTAAGATATACAGCTCAGGGCACAGACTCACTTGTTGTGTTGTTTGTTCACACAGAACACATGAAGATACACACACAGCAAAAGCTTACTTGCTGTGTTGTATTCTCACACACACACACACACAGCATGACTCACACATAGCGCACACACACACACACACACTAGTACACAGAGCACAGACTCACTTGCTGTGTTGTTTTCTCACACACAGCTTTCCCTGTCTCTGTATTCTGCTTGTGGGAGGGACAAAGGCTGCACTGCTCATTGGTCACAGGGGATGATTGACAGGACAACTAAGAGCCTGGATGTAGAGGCTTGTGCTGCAGGAAGTTCTGGGAATAACAGACTTCCCCATAGACCGGCACTAAAGCAGCAGTGATAGGCTGCAGGTCACACAAGTTTATCATAGATGGTAGGTGTGACCTGAGGGGAAGGTTTATACATATAAATAAACAAATGCAAAAAAAATAACACTTTTATGTCAATAAATAAATAAAACTGAAAGAAAAAACAATGTTTTTAGATTGTAAACAGAATACTCTGTCATGCACATGCAAAAGGGCACTATAAGGGAGGTAACTGGTCCTTTAAGTATTACGATGTGTTAGACTCTAGGGGCGCTCTTATTTTTACTAAGTTAAACAAATTTTTTAAATTTTTTTTAGACATCTAACAGATTTGTGACTACTGTAATAAGCTCTAACAAATTGAAAAAAGTATGTTTTCTCAAACTACAGAACATCTAAGCATTGCAGTACATTTCTTAGACAATTAAAATACACTTTAAGCATGTAAACACATATCAAACGGATAAGGTAGGTTTAAATTTTCACACTGTCCCACAGTGTCATTTGTCAGTGTCCCTGTAAGTACCGCTCATTAATTATGTCTAAACTAATCTGCATCTTAAATAGTGCTCATTTATAACATCTGTCTAGAACTGGCTCTGTCACCAAAGATTGCAGTCAAAACACTGCACACAAAGTTAAAGATAAGAGCAGACAGAGACTATAAACTAGTTGAAAGGTACATTAACTCCTTGAGTGTAGTCTAGAGATTATGAGACAAATTGTGAATTTTACATTTAAATTATCACTGCAATGCCCTAACATGGGTTTGTTGTTGTTTAGTCGTTCAGTCATGTTCGACCCTCTGTGACCCTATCGGCCGCAGCACGCCAGGCATATCTATCATTATAACTCTGGTCCTGCTAATCCAGAAGGTTATCTTGGCAGAGATACTGGAGTAGGTTGCCAGTTTCTTCTCCATTGGACTGTGTTTTGTCTGACCTTTCTGTTATAATCTGCCCATTTTGGGTGACCCTATATAGTATAGCTCACAGCTTCATTGAAGTACACAAGCCACTGCACCACGCAAGGCAGCTATCTAGAAGGGGCTAACATGGGGAGCCTGTTTTAATTAGGCATTACTCATTAATGCAGTTAATATTTAATGATTTATGGATCTAGCGTGTTTCATACACGCCACTGAGGTCCGGGGTGACAACCCCCCTTCCAGGTGCTCCATTCTGATCTCCTACCCCCTACCACCCCCCATTCTGATCTCCTAACCCCCCACCCCACCCCACCAGGTCTCCCATACTGATCTCATTTAACCAAATGACAATGAGCAAATGAGCTTAATAACAAATTGTGTTATTCAGCAGAATAATTGTATACAGATTATTATGCAAAATGACCCACAGAGAGAGACAGAATGCTAATGAATCCAAATAGAACAAAATATTACCATGTTCATAGTTTATATTCTGCATCAGATTCAAACAGTTCCTCATTCAGCAATTTACTCCACATCTTCAAGTGTTACTGCCTCACCTCATCTTCAATTTTAGTGGCCAATCCTCCAGGACAATTTTAATAAGATAATCAGGAGAGAGGGCTCCAACACGTTTTGTCAGACATTCACATGAAGAAATCAGTGCAAATTTGATAAAACGCATTTATGTCCCCAATTTGTTGCGTTTTTTGTATTGTGAGTAGTTTTCTTTTAATTTTGTTTAAACGGCTATTTTAATTTTCTTATAAAGGGCTCTTTAAAGAATAGTTAGGTAGGGCCTGATAAGATTTTTTTAATTACATTTTACTGTGCTTTTAAACGATAAATTCTTATTTTAATCATGCAGTATAAGCTTATATTGTTTCCACCTCCAAAATATTGTCTCTGGGGTGGGAATCACCCAGAGGGGATGCTTTCCAAATAGGCATACAGTGCTTGCAGTATGATAGTGGGAGGTGACTATAAAGTGTATTTGTGAACATTGCTAGCAGCTCATTTTACACTACTGACTGCTACTAATGTGTCTTTTACAGAGTTGTCTCTAAAGGTTTTACATTTGGCATTTCCTTCTGGGTGGCTCCACTCCAGAGACAATACATCATTCATAGGGTGGACACTTCGGAGCATGATTTTGTGATGTGCTCTCTTCCTGTTTTTCTTATTATTAGACTAATTATATGATAAATTATTGCACCAACGTTATTACAACGCTGATTTTTGATTAAATTAATTGGAAAGTTAGCAAAGATTTTATTTTTAACTTACATGTCCATTAATATATTCTAAATATTTTGTACCTCACATTTACTAATTAACTAATTATTTTAATTAACATGAGAAATGCTATTTATTTGGCTAAAAAAATTGCAAAAATATCTAGGAAATACGGGTTACGGCTGAAAACCCGTAACTTAAACCCCATCTAAGACTTTGATCTTTCATGTCCGCAGAAGTTATGATCGCTAAAATCTCAAATCGCTATTCAATTGCTAAAATTCTGCAAGCCGGAGATGTTTTCACACCAACAGCAAATGTTAAAGAAAATCCTACAGGTACCAGATCAGACTCGCAAAGGGGTTAAAGACATGTCCGTAGCACTGTAAATGCAAATAAAAAATCAATACTGCACTGTAAATGACAGGGAAAGCGATGAAAGACATTAGAATTAATTGCACAACAGTCTCAAGCTCGCAAATCTGCAGTAGAATTTTTTTTTTTTATGTTTCATTTCGTGGGTTAAATTGATCTCGGGAATCAAGGAAATAATATATATCAGGCCACCCATACGGACTAGAACAGTATTGGCATTCATTTTTATTATTTCATATTTTGAGGGTTTGCAAGTCTGATCGCATATGGAACCTCTAAACGCTAATTGATTGACATGACATGGCGCTCTGTTACACTGGTGGCAGTGGTGGGATAACTTGTCTGAGTTCAAGAAGACAGCCCACAGTACAGTACAATGATGGAAGACATACTGAAGGCCTTGCTGCAGCAACAACAGCAACAACAACAACAACAACAACAGCAACAACAGGAGTTTAACCAACTGTTGGCAAGCCAGCTGGCTCAGAGCCAGGCCAGTTTACAGGAGATATTACTTCGGTTCACACAGCCCTCAGCAGCGGGAACAAGAGGACCTGTTACGGGACTGCCTACCAGTCAACCCCTCCAGAAACTGAGCAAGGAGGATGATATAGAGGCCTATCTGCTGTCCTTTGAGAGGGCGGCCCTACGGGAAAACTGGCCCCAGACCCAGTGGGCGGGTATACTGGCCCCGCTTCTAACTGGCATGGCACAAAGGGCCTACTACGACCTCACGGCAGAGCAGGCGGCTGATTACAAATGTCTAAAAGCAGAGATTCTAGCCCGGATAGGGGTGAACCCAGCTGTCCGGGCCCAGAGGTTTCACAACTGGAGATACCAAGGTGATCAACCACCAAGAGCCCAACTATTCGATCTACTCCACCTTACTCGCAAATGGCTGTGCCCTGAGAACAATACTCCGGAAAAAATAGTTGAGATTGATCGCTACTGGAGAGGGCTACCCACGGGAATGCGAGAGTGGGTGGGTATGGATCCCAGACCCTGGACGACTTAGCTGCCCAAGTTGAACGCCATCAAGCAATAAAAAGTATGATGGATGACTCTTCTGGAGAGAAAGCCAGGTCCTGGAAACGAGGCATATCCTCAAAAGGGCGGCCTACCGAACGGGGTCCCAAGAAGCCGCCATTGAGAACCTCGGGGACTCTATGGCTCTGACAGGAAAGAAAAGGAGGAGAAAAAATATGCCTACTGGCATACCATGAAATGCTTCCAATGCGGAGAACTGGGGCATCTGGCAGCTCATTGCCCAAATCGAGATGAGCCCATGCAGTGTAATATGGGAGGCCCAGTTACCCACTGTGGTGTGGTTAATTTGGTAGGCATGACGGAAATGAACCATCCCTTTCTCACGGAAGTCGTAATAGACGGTAAGAAGGTGAAGGGACTAATTGATTCCGGGAGTGCAGTAACCCTATTGTCACGAAGGGTAGTCGCGCCGGACAGCGGGAGGTGCGGAAAAAGCATGGGCATCACCTGTGTACATGGCACCGTTATGAATTACCCTACGAAAAACATCGGGATCGAGGTTAAGGGCTTGAAGGCCCAAATAGCAGCTCCGATAGTACCTCATTTGCCTCATGCGGTCATTTTGGGAAGAAATTTCCCATACTTTGAACACCTCATACATACCGACAGCTGTGGAACAAACGCAGGGTCTATACTGGAGATCTTCCCATTTAAAGATAAGGAACTTTTTTCCAGCCGAGAAAAAGTAAGGAAATCACGTCAAGAAAGACGTAAGGAAAAAAAAAGGGGAACAGAAATCAAAAAGGGGTTAATCCGAGACGAGGCTCTGATAACTTCTCAGCCCACTTCTGAGGAGACAGTAACCTTACAGGGTTCGTCTCCTAATCAGGATATAAACCCTCTGGAGCAAAGTGAGACGGCTGAAGAGCAAAATGTGCTCCCGGGAGGCGAAAACTTTGGGAGAGACCAAGCAAATGACCCTCTCCTACAGAACATCCGCCAAGACGTGGTCAGTGTGAATGGGGAAATCATAGAGGGTCGAGAAAATCCCCAGGGACCTTTTAGTTAAAGAACATATGGAACAGGCACAACGGCACCAACAGACCTACTACAATCGAGATGCCCAGATCAGGAAATTCCGGCCAGGCGACAGGATAATGGTCCTGGTTCCGACAGCCGAAAGCAAGCTCTTAGCAAAATGGCAAGGACCCTATGAGGTAATAGAGGCTGTAGGAGACGTAAACTATAAAATCAAATAGCCGGAAAAGAGTAAGCCGGAACAGATTTATCATGTGAATCTTTTAAAAGCCTGGCGTGAGCAGGAAGCAGAAGTAGCCACAGTATATCAGAAGAATCCAACGGAAGTAGTTCACCCCAGGGTACAGGTGTCAACAGAGTTGTCACCACAGCAGCAGGAGGAAGTAAGACAACTGATTCTCCGCAATACAGATGTATTCACTGAATATCCCGGTCGAACAAACTTAATATACCACGACATTGTCACTAAACCTGGGGTGGTTATCAGAAATAGACCATATCGTATTCCTGAGGCCCAGAGGGAGGAAGTAAGATTAGAAGTAAAGAAAATGCTTGACTTAGGAATCATCGAAGAGTCCAACAGTGAATGGTGTAGTCCCCAAACCAGATGGGACAATTCGTTTCTGCAGCGATTTCCGGAAGTTGAACGAAATCTCCCAATTTGATGCTTATCCCATCCCCCGAGTAGATGAGCTAATAGACTGGCTAGGGCCAGCAAGATTTATGTCCACCTTAGACCTGACTAACGGATATTGGCAAGTAGCCCTAACAAGGTCAGCAAGAGAGAAGACTGTGTTTTGTACCCCTGGCGGCCTGTTCCAATATAAAGTCTTGCCTTTTGGTCATCATGGAGCCCCGGCCACATTTCAGCGGCTTATGGACAAACTCCTTAGGCCCCATTCTGAGTATGCGACGGCCTATTTGGACGACATAGTGATAAATACCCCAAGTTGGGATACCCACCTGAACAAAGTGGAGAAGGTCTTGGAGACCCTGAGGAGAGTGGGTCTCACCGCCAACCCTGTGTGCACTTGGGCTGACAGAGATAAAATATCTCGGATACATGGATGGTAGAGGACTGATTAAACCTCAACTTAACAAAGTGGACGCAATACAGGGATGGCCAAGACCATTAAGAAAGAGGCAGGTGCAGGCATTTTTAGGAATAGTCGGATACTATCGAAGATTCATACCCGGATTCGCCTCCATCGCAGCTCCCTTAATGGACCTAACCCCACAGAGGGCCCCGGATACGGTACAGTGGAACCCAGAAGCAGAAAGGGCGTTTGGAGACCTGAAAGTGGCTTTATGTCATGAGCCCATACTAATGGCTCCCGACTTCCGGTGCCCCTTCATATTACAGACGGATGCCTCCGCAGTTGGGTTAGGAGCAGTGTTGTCGCAGGAAAAAGAGGGGGAGGAACATCCGGTGCTGTACCTCAGAAGGAAGCTGTTGCGTAGGGAACAACGGTATTCGGTGGTGGAGCGTGAATGCCTGGCCATAAAGTGGGCTACCGAGGCCTTGAAATATTACCTCCTGGGGAGAACTTTTAAACTTGTCACGGACCATGCCCCGTTGCTGTTGATGCATCAGAACAGGGAGCAGAATGGTAGGGTGACCAGGTGGTTTCTTTCCCTTCAACAGTACCGATTTAGGATAGAACATCGGGCGGGGAAGAAACACGACAATGCAGATGCGCTGTCCAGGGTCCACTGCCTCTCGGCTCAGGTAGCTCAACTACGTGGTGTTGAGCTGAGGGGGAGGATATGTAATAAAGTGCAGCAGGAATCCCTGATAACCTGCAACACAGTACATCAGGGAAGATATATAAGCCGCAGATGGAGCAAAGCCATATACCCTGGATTGACATAGAAAAGGTTAGTCCAAAATCTTCAGCCTAATTAAGCCAACACCTGACCCTGCTCATGAGCAGTTAAAAAGGCTGCTCAGTGAAGTTTGCAGTCTCTGCCTAGCAGTCTGAGGACGAGGGTGTCACTGAGAGACTTTCCTAAAGGAGAGAGCGGCCCGCTTCTGTTCAGGAGAAATCGAGCTGAGTAAGGAGCCATCCAAATGCCCCCCCATTCCTGATAAACCTGATACAACTTGGGGGATAAAAGGTTGGTGCCAAATACATATTATTTTCATCATACCCAGAAAATGGATTACAAATGCCCCAGGGAGAAGAGAGTATTAAGAGAGAGTAATCATCCCTCATCACAAGAGGGTGACAAGGGTCCCTGGGGTGAAGCATAAGGGAGAGAAGGGTGGGCCCTATGCTTCACCCGCTATTGACAGAGAGAGAAGAGGAAAAAGGTCCTCAAGAGATCCAAGAAAGAAGCAGAGAGCTTACACTGTGGACTGTATAATTTTACCTGCAGGCCGAGAAGCGGTCTAAGGGCGAGTCAGGGTGTTCCAGGTTATAATAAGCCCGTTTATGTGGAATTTTATTTCGTTGCTGAGGATAAGCACTATTTTTCTTTGTACTGACAAAGTAAAACAGCAGTAAAACAAAGCTTTTGACAAACCTGCTGTGTTTTTCTCCATAAAGAAGTTAAAGAGCAAGGAGAACCGGACGCAACCCCCCCCCCCCCCGTCAGAAGGGGGCGCTCTGTTATAATATATATATATATATATATATATATATATATATATACCTTTTTTTTATATAAAAATAAATTTCTTCTAATATAACAACACTGATATGTGTTTATCTCTCTGTTGTTTATTTCTGGTCTGTCCCTCTGTCTCCTTACAGTTTTATTGTACCTCAGAGGTAAATATTTACAACCCTGTTTATTTACTCTGACCTACACTTATGCAGACTTGTGCACAGCAGACTGAACAGAACATTTTTTTTTAAACCTGTCATTTCTGTATTTAAAATGGGAATCTTCTATCAGTGTTGCTCCTGACTTGAGAAAGAGAGGTATGCTCTTGAATATTTATGAATATCTTTATCCAATAAAAAAGATATCAATATATACTGCAATACTCTGGTGATTCATCTGGATTACTGGACACTCACGGCTACTTCTCTCTTGTTTATATATATATATATATATATATATATATATATATATATAATAAATAAATAGTACATATGTGTTCACGTTTGAATGTCTAAAACAATTTAAAAACTTGCTTCCAGCTCAGAATTCCGAGAAAAAACGTTATTACACTGCATTCTGGGAAGCTGAGCTGGGACATGCAAATGTGCCCACAAATGCCTCGCTCTTCAATCCATAGCCATTATCAAACATGGCTTCCTTTAAGCTTATGCATGCTATATTACACAGCTTCAATGCAAAGCCAAGGTTGGATTAAACACAAGCTGAGAATCCTATCCGTGTACAACTGTTTCAAGCTTACTGGCTATCATCAGCATGGAGCGGGATCTCAGCCTGTGTTGTGGACTTTATGAGTAGGTAGTTCATCACAACAATAATTTATAATATGGTGGGCAAAAGAGCGATAGAAGCCTCCACCGTACAGTAAATAAATAGTACATCTGTGTTCACATTTGAATGTCTAGTACAAGTTAAAAAACTTGTTTCATGCCTAGAATTCCAAGATATACAGTTATTTCACTGCAACCTTGGCAGGGACATGCAAATGTGTGTAAATATATATATATATATATATATATATATATATATATATATATATATATATATATTATTTTTACCTTTTATTTGTATTGCGCCAACATATTCTGTAGCGCTGTACAGGGGAGAAGAACAAGCAAATATACAATATTGACAACAAGCAGAAAATGGAGTGTCCTGTTTTGAGCTTCAAGTCTTGTAAAAAGTGCTTTTTCCCAAAGCACCCCACAGGATTAGACACTCGCCACTTACAATCTAAAGGTAATGAAAGAGACAGAGACTATATATATATATATATATATATATATATATATATATATATATATATATATATATATATATATATATATAAATATATATATATATATACAGAATATATATATATATATATATATATATATATATATATTTATATATATATATACACAGTGCCTTGCAAAAGTATTCACCGCTTGGCATTTTCCATGTTTTGTTGCACCTGGAATTAACATGGATTTTTTCAGGATTTGCATCATTTAATTTACAGAACATGCCCACAACTTTAAAGATGTTTTTTTTTATTTTTTATTGTGAAGCAAACAACAAATAGGACAAAATAACAGAAAAAGTCAATGTGTATAACTATTCACCCCCCTAATGTCAATACTTTGTAGAGCCACCTTTTGGGGCAATCACAGCTCCAAGTCGCTTGGATAAGTCTCTATGAGCTTGCCACATCTTACCACTGGGATTTCTGCCCATTCCCCCTTGAAAAACTACTCTAGCTCCTTCAAGTTGGATGGTTTGCGCTTGTGAACAGCAATCTTTAAGTCTGACCACAGATTTTCTATTGGATTGAGGTCTGGGCTTTGACTAAGCCATTCCAACACATGTACATGTTTCCCCTTAAACCACTCATGTGTTGCTTTAGAAGTGTGTTTGGGGTCATTGTCCTGCTGGAAGGTGAACCTCCGTCCTAGCCTTAAATCACGCACAGAGTGGTACAGGTTTTGCTTAAGAATATCCCTGTATTTAGCACCATCCATCTATCGCTTAACTCTGACCAGTTTCCCAGTGCCGGCTGCTGAAAAACATCCCCACAGCACGATGCTGCCACCACCATGTTTCAATGTGGGGATGGTGTTCTTTGGGTGATTTGATGTGTCGGGTTTGTGCCAGACATAGCGTTTTCTTTGATGGCCGAAAAGTAAAATTTTAGTCTCATCAGACCAGAGCGCCTTCCTCCATACATTTTCGGAGTCTCCCACATGCCTTTTCGCAAACTCAAAACGTGCCATTTTGTTTTTTGCTGAAAGTAATGGCTTTCTTCTGGCCACTCTGCCATAAAGCCCAACTCTATGGAGCGTACGGCTTATTGTTGTCCTATGTACAGATACTCCAGTCTCTGCTGTGGAACTCTGCAGCTCCTCCAGAGTTACCTTAGGACTCTGTGCTTCCTCTCTAATTAATGCCCTCCTTGCCCAGTCCGTGAGTTTTGGTGGGCGTCCGTCTCTTGGCAGGTTTGCTGAACATGTGCCATGTTCTTTCCATTTGGTTATGATAGATTTGATGGTGCTCCTGGGGATCATCAAAGAGTTGGATATTTTTTTATAACCTAACCTTGACTTGTACTTCTCAACAACATTGCCCCTTACTTGTCTGGAGAGTTCCTTGGTCTTCATAGCAGTATTTGTTTAATGATGCCTCTTGCTTAGGTGTTGCAGCCTCTGGAGCCTTTCTAAAAAGGTGTGTATACTGTATGTAATGACAGATCATGTGACACTTAGATTGCACACAGGTGGACATAATTTCACTTTTGCAAGGCACTGTATATATATATATATATATATATATATATATAATTTTTTTATTTTTTATTTATTACTGATATTGGTATATTTTTAGTTAAAGGATCACTGTGCTGATTTTTTTCTATAAGGTATTTTAAATAGCTAAACATAATAATGGGCAAAATGTTTTTAGCATAAAAATAACAATAAATAAATATATAAATAAACAACCTTTAAATTTTGTAAGTTTTACTTACAATTATTCATTAAAGCAAGCTTCCATTTCTTTAAGAATAATCTAAAAAGACAACATGATTTTCTTTTGACTGAGTCCCTTTAATTTTAAAAAGACCGCTGTGATCCTTTAAAAAAATAACATATCACTAAGATAGTACGGTATATTTGTTTAAAAAAACAAAATAGAATTAAACAATTTTCATATAACAGCTACACCATCATTAATCAATATTAAGACCAGTATCATTTCTATTAAAATATATATAATTATTAATCATCTTTAATGTAAGTAGGATATTGACATAGTGCACTCCAAGCTGTATGGAATCAATACTTCACAGAAAGCATTGAGTAACAATTCCAGTAAACGGCTAGGGTTTATCGGCACATCACAAACTGTTAGATACAGCAAAGACACAAAGATAATCATTGCTATATAATACACCGCAACTGTATATAGAAAGATTATGGTAATTCTTGTTTAAGTGATTCCAATAATCATGGTTTTACAGAAAATTTGAGATATATAGACACATATATAGACACATAAGCAATGCTTTTCACAGCAATATGACAAGAGAGCTGAAACTCGTTTTAAATGATCTCAGGTGACCCTATGGACGCAGCACACCAGGCACATCTGTCACTGTCCCTCCAAGCTCCATCAAAATCTCCTTCCCTGTGTGCCTTCAATCTTTCCCAGTATCAGAATTCTGTCTTCTCGTGATATGGCCAAAATATTTGAGCTTCAGCCTCATGATCATATCTTCCAGGGAACAGTTTGTCTTCTTTTCCTGAACCAGTGATTTATTGGATCTTCCTGAAGTCCAAGTGATTCTAAGCAGTCTTGTCCAACACCACAATTTAAAGGCATCAATTCTCCAGCACTCAGCCTTCTTTATGGTCCAGTTCTCACATCCGTATGTTACTACTGGGATTACCAGAGTTCTAACTATGCAGACCTTTGTTGATAGTTTAATATCTTTACTGTTTACTAGTTTGTCCAATCTTGTCCTAGCTTTCGTTCCCAGAAGCAAAGGTCTTTTAATCTAATGGCTAGAGTCACCATCTGCCCAGTAGACTCTCTTAATTATTTTTTTGGCTTTCTTGCAGTAGCTACTACAGGGAAGGAGATAGATATAGACTCCTATCTGAGCAGATTAAACCTTTTTTACGAAACTCCCTTAACGCGAAAAAAAATCCTGACTACTGAAAATATAAACTAATGAGGAATATATTGAGGTCTAGTCAAAGGTATATAAAAGTTTCCTGGATTATGAATGCATCTGGCAGAGGAGAATCAGTAGTGTATGTAAGCATTTTTGCATTTAAAAAAATGGGGGAAATGGAGGAGGAGGTGAGACACGAGGGAGAGAAGGGGGAAAAGGAAACACAAAGGAGGGAGAGGAGGGGGAAAAGAAGACACAAGGGATGGAGAGGAGGGGAATAAGGAGACACAAGGGAGGAAGAGGTGTGAAAAAGGAGAAACAAGGGAGGGAGAGGAGGGGAAAAGAAGACACAAGGGAGAGAGAGGAGGGGAACAAGGAGACACAAGGGAGGGAGGTAGAGGAGGGGGGAAAGGAGACATAAGGGAGGGAGAGGAGGGGGAAAAGGAGACACAGGGGAGGGAGAGGGGGGGGAAAGGAGACACAAGGGAGGCAGAGTAGGAGACACAAGGGAGGCAGAGTAGGAGACACAAGGAAGGGAGAGGAGGGAGGAAATGAGACACAAGGGAGGGAGGGGGAAATAAGACAGAAGGGAGGAAGAGGGGATGTGACACAAGGGAGGGAGAGGAGGGGGAAAATGAGACCCAAAGGTGCTCACATTGTGTGGCAAACAGGAGAGAGGGGGGAAAGACAAACAGGGGAGGGAGAGAGGGGGCAAAGAGAGACAGGGAAGGTTGAGAGGGGCAAAGAGAGACATGGGAAGGGAGATAGGGGGCAAAGAGGGAGAGGGGAGGCAGAGAGGGGGCAAAAAGAGACAGGGGAGGGAGAGGAGGAAAGAGACACAGGGGAGGGAGAGGAGAGGGGATTTTTGGGGAGAAAAACATCATGCCGTAATTTTTTTAAAGGGCAAGTTGCTAGTCAAATATATTGTTATATATGTCAGCCTCTTTATTTTAGCCTGTGTTAGTGTCTGAATGATAACATTATTCTAGATTACACTTTGGTGGTTTTATACAGCTTTGTTTACTGATGCATACTCTATAATTGTCTAAACAGATTTGCTTTACATGCATCGCTGGCTATTGAAAGCAATAAAGAGTGTTTTGATTTTTATTTATTTTACAGTTAGTTGTAATAGGGAACATGGTTTCAGTAAGGAGTTTCAGTAGATGTGATGTCACTTTTCTGTCTTGGATATCTGTCAGTCTAATCACTCTTTGCCGGTCTTGGACTTCTACCAGTCTTTATCTGGTCTGTTCAATCTTGCTTTGCCTGGCCATGAAACTGGCCTCCATTCCTGATTATACATTATGGTTATCTAATAAATCATGCTGTTCCTGAAACTCAAGATTCTTAACATACTCAGCCTCATTCAATTGCAAGCAAATTACCTCCAACTTTTGCTTTTTTTTCTAAACATTTTAGATGTATCCAATTGTCACTAACCTGAAATTACAGTCTCACAGCCTCCACACGCAAACCATGAACTTGTAAGTAGCATTTCAAGGGGCATGATCATGTAATTTGGCAATAATTAAGCAAGCTCGCAAGTTACATTTTAGAGAACCAACAGTAAATGGGACCATCATCATGATGTCAGTAAAACATGGAGGTTATAATTAACCTGCACTTGTAGGCTGAGTATTAATACACGCAAATAAGTAATGTTTGCCGATCGGGTTGCAATCTTGAAATACATTAAAGCATCTATTTAAGTCATGTGGGTGGCCTGATATATATTAACCCCTTGATTTCCAGGATCAATAAAATATGGATATAACCTTTAAAAATATTATTTTTTATTGCAGATCTGCAAGCTTGAGATTAGTGTATGTTTATTTGCTTTTGCAGTGTTATGAACAGGTGTTTAACCCACTTGCGTGTCCTATCTAGTACTTGTATAATTTTTTGATACATTTGACATTAACAGGTTTGAAGACAATTGCGGGCTACATGAATGCTTGTAATTGAATGTTAATTTTGCGTCTTTAGCATTGGTAACATTTGCAGGCTTGAAAAATCAATGGAGGAGATAGGAGGTACGTTTTTGACAACCTCAATGATTTTGCGAGTAGCTAAATGTATCCAATTGAATATCAATAACATTTACGGGCTCATGTAATTGCGATTGGCCAAGTGAAAAGGGCTTTATGTCCCTACTGAGTCCGGAATATTCACCTTCCAGATGCTAGTTAAAGGACCGCTATAATACACATACAAGTAAAGCTCATATATTTCTTACCTGCGTATAGTCTATTAAAAGCAGTGTGCAGTTTAAAACAAATAAGTTTACCGTTTCAACTGGTTGCTTTCCCCTCAAGCAGGGCTGCGTATCTCCTCCTACCTGTGTCATAAAGGGCATGACCAAATATTTCTGTTTGCTGGAGTAAAAATAAAGTCAGACCAGAGTAGTGTTGCGTGGCAGACTGAACATGCTCGGTGGGGCAGGGCTATGACAGCTCATTTGTTGACACTGGGCGAAGCCTATGGGACAGCTGAAAGTATGCTACAATAGAGCTGTTACCTCTGTGTAGTCAGTGGGAGGAGCCAATGATGTCATGGGGCATGGCCAGATACATCAGCCCAGGTTGCTTCCAAATCCCAGTACACAGGAGGAGCTGGCCACTCCCACGATAGACACAGGTTGGAGAAAAAGGTAGTTCCGCTTAAAGTAAAAAGAGCTTAAAAGCGAAGCAAAAAATTAATTTTTCTTTATTTTAAACTGCATGCTGTTTTAAATAGCCGATTCCTAGCAAATAAACATATGAGTTTTACTTATAAATGCAGTACAGTGATCCTTTACGGCACATTCACAGGAAGATTTAACTGCTCCAATGGAAATGTGGCAACTGAAACTACTATTGCATTTAATACATTTAATGAAAAGTTCATCAAGTTGTAAGTACACACCCTTCTTAGGCCCTCATTCAATTGCAATTTGGCCAATTGAATAGAGCTCTAAATAAGCACATAACATATATTTTTTTAAGAAGTTTTTAGTTAGTAAACATGTATTCAAAAGCAAGGTTTTCACTAACTAATAACTTCTTTAAAAAAAATATGCTATGTGCTTATTTAGAGCCCTATTCAATTGGCCAAATCGCAATTGAATGAGGCCCTTAGAAAGCAGTCCAAACACGTAGCTCAAAAAAGACAACAGCAGCCCAAGAATAATTACATGTACAATTTAATAAAAAATTTGTCATATAAATTTATCAAATTATATCTGTACTTGATGACACCAGATAACTTTATTATAATTGGTGTGAGATCACCAGCCTTTTCCTAACCATGTTTTAGATATATATAATTCTATCTGAGTGGCTCGATATGCTAATTTTTAACTCAGTGTGTTATTTAGTCTGCTTGGTGTCACATGATCTGCCCTACAGATCTCATGCAGTTAGCTATCCCTAAAATCACTAAAGTCACATTGTGCCACACGTTGAAGTAGTAATGAGCCAATACATTAGCATATTAAATTATGTAGAGAACAATTCAATTTAGGGAAAAGTTACTGGAACAATATAAAGTTAGCACTTTATTAATTATTTTTGGGTTTTGTATTAAGGTTTCCATAGGAGCTCCCTCAACCTATGAAATACATAGCATTATTTCAGCTATTGTTATAGTAGTTATTTATGTGGCAAATTGGAGCTTGTAATATATGTAATAAAAAAGAAAATAATACTAATATTGTCCTCTTCGTTTATAGCAGAATGATTTTTATCTTTCAAAATTTAACCTATAACAAAAGCCCCAGATCTTCAGAGGATGATACCAAATATCTGATTTTACATTTATTTAGGACCATAATAATGGCCAGAACATTGTAATAGTATAGTAAGATATATGTACTCCAAAAAATAGAAGAAATATAATATCTAATTTTCCAGCAAAAATCTCACCCAGACATATTGTAAGAAGCATACAGAATACTAAATATTAAGGCCCAATATCTACCAATTAAGTAGCCACCAGATTGCTGGAGTCCACAGATCCTAGAAAATTAGAAAATAGTAATCACGACTTACTATACGCATGGACCCACTCAGTAATTTATGTAAAAATCTGATTTTTTGTAGAAATGTAAATTAAATACAGTTTTATTTATTAGTCTAAAACATATTGTTTATTCATTTTTAAGCAAAAACAATAAAAAATAAAAAAAAATAACATACTAACCATTAGGAGTATTTCTGAGTGCTTAACATTATATGTGATGTGACTGCTGTTGTGGGCATTATATCCTATCAAAAGCTGATGACCCTAAAGACATGCAGATAACGTCTAAATAATTATACATTATCCCCTTATATATGGGAGAGAGCAAATTGTTTTTTTTTATATATCTGTTTGTCTCTTAAGGCAGCTTGACCTATTGTGTGCCTTATTATTTTTGAGTGCTTCCCATGGTACTTACATGTTCTAATGGTAAGAGAGATTGGGAAGATTATTGGATTATAGAGGCACGGAGGTGAGTCAAGACTCATCATCACCATGAAGCCACCATCGTGTCATCTGGTACTTGCTTAGCAGCCAAGAAAAATAGATGCGAGCGGAGGACCAAGAGACAACATTATCTGGAGGGCTCAAAGGTGGCAAGCCTTTGCCATCCCACAAAACAACCACTCTCCCCTCAGGGATCATCTGATCAGTGCCCTTGGAGGAACTCATTGCCACAAAGGACAAACAGATCAATAAAATAAAAAAATAATTCACCCTCTGTTATTTTTTATTTATAAGGTTTGTTTATTTGAGATATTTGAGCTACATGGGTGATCTCTCATCCCCTCATTTGTGTACTGAGTAACTTACCGCATTTTCATGAAATGGTGTATAGCTTACATATGGAATGGTGTCCAAAGTGTCGGTATTCACAATTATTGGTGCAGGGCTGGCCTGAAACAAGAGATAACATAAAATACAATTGTTAATATTTATCCTTTTAATGTTTTTGTTCAGTTACATTCATAGGAAAGGAACATCATTAATTCAGTTTGGACTAGATATATGAGAACATAAGTTAAATTAATATAACAAAGTAAAGCAATATTTTAAATAAACTAGTTTTGAATGTTTTTACAAAACATGGAATTAGTGGACTTCTTGAATTAAACAGTACATTATATATGACAGTGCTGTGATAACAAACTCAGGTGGTATTAACCATCTGTTATGACCCAGATTAGAGGGGCCACATGCACCTCAATTTTCTCCTTCTAGGTCATGCATTTTTTGTGTTCACAATCTCAGCACCCAGGCAAAACAACTCTTGGGAGATTTCAGAAAAATAATAGCTCTGTTACATCCCATTGATTAGGATACAATAAAAACACATGTACCTTTGCTTAGTACAAACAGACTCTGTTTATTGTTGCTTGCATATAAATTTATCACAAACACTAAAATACTTTTCCCTTTATGACTATCTGAGGTCAGAGAGGATGCATTCCTGGCCGCTCTCAGTGATCGTATATGCACATAAAGTCTTGTAGAAACGTAACCATTTGTCCCATAAGTGACTGAAGTAACTTTATATAATATTAGTATATCCTATGGCCTACTTCTAGTATAAATACATTATTTACACTTTATACAATGACCCAAATCATCCTATTAGATCTATTATCACTATTCTAAACATTACAGCATTACTTTTAAATGTTACTTTGAAAAGGGAATTGGCATAACAGTGTCATGTCCTAACCACAACCTGAACACTAAACATTATAAACAATTCTTATTAGTCTTAAATACTGACAGGCCATGCTGCTTGGGGATCCGAGGTACCAAATGAAATCCTGAGGCCTAACATTACACAGGTTATTACGGTCATAACAAAATAGTCCTGGAGTTCAGGGCAGTGACATTTTGATCTTGGGCCATACATGCCCTTGCTGGTGGGGTTCAGGGGTCCCCTATCCTGGGCCCTATAAGTCAGTAATGACACCTGCCTTTACTCAACAGTAACTAAATCAATCATGACTGATATATCCTAACTGTATAGCAACATCTTATTTGTTACTTTCACTTATACAATATATATTTTTGTTTGTGAAGACAAACAAAAATCCAGTTTGGAGATGTTTAAAAATGGCACCCTAGACAAGCACCTAATCTATCTGTGTAGCTGGGTCGATCTTGGCTACTTTCCATATTTTCCCATTGTCTTTTCACTAGATCTAAAATGCAATTTGTTTCATAGCGCACACCGGTATCAATACAATATTGTTTTGAAGGATCTAAAAATGTTTTAATAATTTCCATTTATGTTCTATAAATTAAACCATCAGAATATTAGACCAGTGGCAGAGCAAGTGAATGGAAAACCCAGTGCAAAATAATTTGGGGGGCCCTTGCAACTCCCCTATCCAATTCAAAGCAATTCAATATTTTAAAGCAGTTTCTTAGATTCTGACATGTGCTACATTTAATATTTTAGACTGCTTTTATTTATGAATATATTGATGATTATGCGTTTGTTTGTCATCTATGACAATTAAACATCATAGTTTCAATGAGTCACAAATTAATTGAATACAAACATTAAAAATGCATTTCATGTCATTTCACAGATTACTCATCTCTGCACCTGACTGAAAACAGAGTGAATTCTGCAGGATTTTATTTGCAATAACATCAATTTCACAGGTATATGATTTCATGATGCCCATTTTGGTTTACATTGATGACAATTAATGATGAATTAATTAACCTATATTCATTTAGGCCCTCATTCAATTGCAATTTGCCAGATTGAATAGGGCTCTATATAAGGAAAAAGCATATTATTTTTACATACATTTTTAGTTAATGAACATCGATCCAAAACCAAGGTTTTCACCAACTAAAAACTTCTGTAAAAAATTATGCTTTATGCTTATATAGTGCCATATTGCATTGCACAAACTGCAAATGAATGAGGTCCTTAGTATTTAATTATTAATTCATCATAAACACCCAAAAAAAAATTAGGCATACATATATGTTTACCTAACTCATTTTTAAAGAACGAAAATTACACCTCATAAGTCAATTGATTTTAAAATTAATAAAATTACAAAATTGCACATTATTTTAAGCCCAATCTATACTTTGCTCATAGCTCTTTGTGTTTGCCCTTTTTTAGGAAAACATAATTACCTCTTTAGGTTTACCATTGATGTCAGTTATTGATTAATTAATTAACCTATATTCATTTATTAATAACTTAATAATTAATTATAAAAAAAAAATCTTATTTATCAATATATATATGTGCAGGGCTTTACTTTTTAATGTATGCCGATAAAAAAAAATTGATTAACTTATTTCATGGAAAAATTCAAAATGCTTTTCAAATCATTGCATTCTTTCATTAATGCTATTTAGGTTTTGCATTGAGAGCAGTTACAAACAATATTTACAATACAAAAAAAAAACATTACATCTCACACCTGTATTTACTATTACAGATTACAATGGAGGACAATGGAGAAGACAGGATTGAACGCAAAAGAAGAGCGGCAAGGGAAAGGAAGCAAAGGTGGAGAGATGCAAAGTCCCCCGAGACTTCCCAACGCTTAAGAGAAGAAGACTGACAGAGACTTTTAAAGAAAATAAAAATGAGTAAGAAAGCACAAAGTGAATGTGCTGGAGCTTCAAAGAAAAGAATAAGTAAACAAAAACATGTTTGTGAAACATTGCTTAATGATCCAATATTGCCAATGTTCATGCACATATATGTAGATATAGAAATTTGTAGTGATATCTATGTTTACGAAGCTCAGGATACTGCTTTCATTACAGCACTAACAGTGCAGTCACTCAATGTTGTTTGTCAGTTTTGTGGGGCCTATCATTTTCTCAAGGAAAGACCAACTGACGGAGACTTCATTAGTTGCTGTCAGAAAGGCAAGGTGAGACTTCCACAAAGACACACATTTGCAGATTACTTACAAAGTATCATGAGCGATTCAACATTTCCAAATTACACCAATTTAAAAAAAAAACATTGCAATTTAATTTGCTTCTATGGGTGCTACTTTAGCTGAAAATGTTCCAGGACATGGTCCATATTGTTTTAGAGTTCATGGACAAATGTACTACCGCAATTCACATTTACACCCACAAGAAGGAGAGCAAAGGACATTTTCACAGTTATATGTCTAAGATACGATGGAAGCTGTTGAACAACGGATGACACTTCCAGAAAATAAACAGTGTTTGCACATTGTCTTTGAACAGCTGGATAAAATTATGACCAACAACCCATACAGTCAAGCATACAAACAATTTGCACAGGTTGAAAAAGAACAACAGCAACATGCTCAAATACATCAATTGCCAATGCCAAGAGTAAATATGGTTTTAAAAAGAGATTGCAATACTGAGAAAAGACGGTATAATTTACCAACAGTAAATTAGGTTGCCATTGTCTTAAAAAATGAGGATGGTGAACCACCTTTTCAGTGGGATATTAGAGCATATCCACGCAATGAAGCCTGACCTTTTATAAACATAAATATATTAAGTTGTAATTTGGATCCAATGACATATCCCATTTTCTTTCCAAGTGGTGAGTCAGGATGGGAACCAAAATTACAATTGCAAAGTTATCCCAATAGTAAAGTTCGTGTTAGAAGCAATAGTTCTACGCTGGAATATAAAGTGGCACAAATTGCTATTTGAGATCATGTTAATCCTATTTTATGTGGTGGCAAACTCACACAACAATGGATTATTGATTCCTATCTACAAGTCGAAGCAAATAATCTAAATTTTATCAAATTTCAACAAAACAAGCTTCACATAGAACAATATTGTGGATTGACGGATTAGCTGAATTGGCTACCAACAGAGACATACCAGCTGGAAGAGCAATCCTTTTGCCATCCACTTTCCAAGGATCTCCTCGCAATATGTGAGAAAGATATAATGATGCCATGTCTATTGTCACAAAATGTGGAAAACCATATTTATTCATTACATTCACATGTAATCCACAACTGCCAGAGATCAAGGAAAATTTGAATCTTGGACAAAATACTTCTGACCGACCAGATTTAGTGGCAGGAGTATTCAAAATAACAATTTATTAATACATGATATAACTAAAGCACACTTATTTGGAAAATGTGTGGCTTTTGTTTATACCATTGAATTTACTGCCACATGCACACATATTTTTAATCCTGCAGGAAAAAGTTAAATTGAACTTCATAGAGAGTAGATTCAGTAATTACTGCTGAACTGCCACATCCAGAAAAATATACAAAACTTTATCATTCTAACACATAGAATGATTCATGGGCCATGTGGAGATATCAATCCAAATTCACCATGTATGGAAAATAAAAAATGTACAAAAGAGTTCCCAAAACAATTTCAAATGCAAACTTATGCTAATTGTTTTGGATACACTTTGTTGCTAATAGATATGTAGTTACATACAATCCACATTTGCTGATGAAGTACAATGCACACATAAATGTGGAAGCGTGCACTTCTATCAAATCCATCAAATATGTGTATAAATATATATACAAAGCATATGCAAAGGTTTACAACAATTTATTCATACAAACTTCATCCATTGTTACATTATTTCTGCATACACGACAATTAAAAAGTTTAATATGGTTAAAAAATGATTGTTTACCAGTTATTAAAATACAAGTTGACTGTTAAAAAAATAAAAAAAAGGTATTATAACTGTTGTACTTCTACATAACAAAAAGGTTAAGAGTCTCAGAGACTCACATTGTGTAGCAAACAGCATTCCCAGCTTTAAAATTGTATTGACCGTCATTATTTGACGGGCAAGTTGCTAGTCTCTTATATAGTATACAAATATAGATGGTGAAAATGTTCCACTAAAGATTGTATATTTATTTAATGCAGAAAAACAGACCTCAAATAAACCCACCATGTACTGTAATGCCTACTGGCATTTTATGGTGACTATATTATAATGAAACGCAGACCTCTGCTTGCCTTGTAAACCTCAATAAATGTAAGAAAATATAAAGTCTTGTTCTGTTATGCTTCTGTTGTGCAGAAATATATTTTTATGAGGTACTAGAGAACAACATGCAGTAATTAAATTCCATGTTTTTTATAACAGCGACAATAATTATGACAAATTATTTGTCTAAGAAACCCATTTGCGTATATTTTAGCTGTTCAGTGTCTTTCATAATTATGGTAATGCATAGTAAAAATGTAATCAAGCTAGAATTTATGTGTGTCATTTTTTTGTAATTGCAAACAGCTTTAATTAAGAGATGCTTAACCTTGAAATTAGTACTTTTTCACACTCTAGAAAGTAAACATACTTTTTCCTGCACTCTGAGAATCTATTTTTTATTCTATAGTTACCGCTGCATAAACTCGGCTTCAATAATTGTTTTTATATATACATATAACAAAATGTATGTGCCAAAAAAATAATTTATAGTGGGCAAAACAGTGATAAAAGTCCTTCACTGTACAATGTATAGTAACCAAGAAATACAAGGTCCCCATTGCAATTTATAATCTGGATGGGGATATGCAAATGAGCTCATAACTCATGTCACATTTTTATTTAAAACCATTTGAACATGATCCCATTATAGCATTTGCCTGCCATTATAGTACAGCTTTTGAGCAAAGCACAGGATGGATCTGCTTGAATCAGGTAACCCAACCAGACGCTGTGTTGTTTCAACCTTTTGGATCTCATCAGCATGGTGCTGGCTCCTAGTACATTCAATGACATTAGTAATCAGGAACCCTATTCTATTAGAAGCTTACAAACCCTGCCTTTTTAAGTAGGATTTCAGGGGGCATGATCATATGATCTGACAATATTTAAGCAAGCCTGTAATTTACTTCTTAGACAATAGTAAATGGGACCATCACCATAAAGTCAGTAAAACATGGAAGTTACACGAAATCTACAATCAGAGGCTACAAATTAAATCCTAAAAGCTTCACAACAGCAGTGCTATTTGTTACCTGCACATAGGCCTCACTCTGTGAAATCCTGAAAGCATCATACACACCAGCAGGTATGGAGCCTATATCTTTATTAATATTACTACTGTTTGCATGTTATTGTATTTAAGGAGATATAATTATTTCTAGCATTTTTTCAATCCCTAACAATTGTTTGCTATATTCTGCTTGGCTATCCCCAGCCTCCCCAATCCTTCTCTCATTCATGCCTGCATAATTTGCCTAAAAGTCCTCCTTCTCACATCTCTCAAGCCAGTCCTGCCTCTTAATATCGCTTTCCTTCTTTCTCTGTGTTACTCTTCCCCATTTCCAATCTTGTAGGGTGCTTTGGTAAAAGCATTTCTACAAAGATTCTAAGCTCAAAACAGGGGCCTCCATTTTCTGAAGTTTGTTAGTATTGTATTTTCCTTATCCGCTGTACAGTGCTATTGTATATGTTGGCGCGATACAAATAAAAGTTATTAATAAATAATTAATAATAATTAGTGCCAATAAGAAATATTTGTCAATCTGTTACTGTTACACATTCCATTAGAGACTTAAACTGCCTTTAAGAACAGATGGTGTAGTGGTAAGCATTCTGTTTTCTTCATTAGTAAGTCATAGGTTAGATTTTCCTGCCTTGCTCATATTTTCTTCATTTAACAAACTAGTTATTAAAAAAATAACAATAAATATTTATATATATACATATATATAGATATATTAGGGAATTGCCCGTCAAAAAACGGCAATACAATTGAAGGTTGGCAATGCTGTTTGCAACACAATGCAAGGCTCTCCCCCCTCTAACTTGCGGGCCTCGCGATGAGTGCCTTTGGCGCTCATCGCAAGCTCGGAATGAGCGGCATCGCCGCTCATTGCAAACCTCTCCCACAGTCTAGTTTACAGGCCTTGCGATGAGCGCCTTTGGCGCTCCTCACGAGCCCACAATGAGCTGCTTTGCCGCTCATTGCAGTCGTCATCCAACCTGCCACTTTCGTGCCTCGCGCTGAGCACCTTTGGCGCTGATCGCGAGGTCCGCAATGAGCGCCTTCTCCCTCCCGCTCTCTTTGCCCCCTGTCCCTGCCCGTTTCCCCCCCCTTATTTCCCTTATCTTCTCCCCTCTCATCCCTGTGTCTCTTTGCACCTTCTCCCTCTCTCCCTCCCCTGTTTCTTTCGCCTCCCTCTTCACGTCTTGCGTGCCTCTCGATGAGTGCAGATCGTGCCTTTTTCAAAGTCTTGTGTGCCTCGTGATGAGCACCTAAGCCCTACGAGCTTCGGCCTCGTTGTAAGCATTCTTTTTAAAAATTACTGCTTTTACGCCATTTTTTCCCTTGCTGAACCAAAGCCAATTAAACATCAAATTAGCTTGCAACCTCACTTACAGGCACCCTGCCTCTCCCCCTGTTCTTTGTGTGAGGTTGTAAGTTAATTTTTTAATTAATTGGCATCTAATGACAGCTTCCGAGTTACGGACTTGAAAAAAAATGTGTTTGTTAAACCCGTAATTGTTTTAAAGTCTTGCGTGCCTCTCACTTACTTTTAACTGATCACAATTTTATCATCTATTCTTTATCCAAATAATTATGCGTCCTGATCCTAATGCAGAAAGCTCTTACTATAATACCGAAACCCTTCTAAATCTCATCTCCACATACTCTCGAAATGTCTCCCTGTGATCTACAAGCTACGACTTGATGATTTAAGACGGTGTCTCTCATATCCTGCTCTCACTCATGCTTACAATGTATTTCCCATACTGCTCCTCCTATATGGATTTCATCCATTCTCTACCCAAGTTTAAAACTTATTTGGAATCCAACCATCATATAAACATTTAACTTAGCGTTCCTACTTCAAACTAAGTGGTCACCATGACCACTTTGCCTATTTAGCCTATAAGCTGGAAGTTTTTATTATCTTACTATGCATTGACATATTGGCAAAACCTCTTGCCTCAACTAAATTCCTAATGTAGAATCTATGGATTATTAGTGGCCAGTATCCAGTTGGTCCACAGAAAAACATTAAAGGGACTTTTTAGCCCACATTTTTTTTTTTTTTTTATAAAATGTGTTGATCCTTCTCAATATAATTTTCACATAATATTTACATTCAAGTAGTTGTAAGAGATCCACATCAGTTTCTCAGTTTCTGGTCCCTCCCTCTTTCTATATATACTTCGATTAGGGCAGCCATGTTGCTCACCTGTGACTTTCAGCACTGTATTTTGTGAGCTAAAGACACTCCCACAGGGGAGGGGGTCACACTACCCATGTAATGCTTTTAGATAGCTAATGGACATTGACATCCTGTTTATTAGAAGTTGCTTGAACACTAAACTGACAGGATTTTAAATTAGTTTTCATATAATACAATACGTTCTTTTTACCTTTAATGCAATTTCTTATAATATGAAACAATGATTCCACAATATGCATTTAAACCTCAACAATCCACTTAGCTGTCAGCATTTCTCAGGACTGAGGAGCTTTCAAGACGAGAATCTTTTGAAAGTTCTTTCTGTTATAATACTGTAAACTGTTAGTCAACTAAGACATTATATACTCATTCATTCTATATGAAACCATGATTGATTTATACTGTACATAGATACATAGATAGATAGATAGATAGATAGATACGTAGATAGATAGATAGATAGATAGATAGATAGATAGATAGATAGATAGATAGTAAGCACAAAGATATACTTTATTACTGTAATAGAGCTGCGACTTTTAAATGTCAAAGACATATAAAGTGTGTATAGAACTATATATATATATATATATATATATATATACATACCGTATATATAATATATATTTATCATAAATATATCTAAAGCATTGTTATATTAATAACAAAATTAATTGAATTTGCAATATAAGCAGTAAAGCTTTTAGATTATTTTTTCCTCTTTAATTTGCTATACTTTTCTCTCTGATATTATTATTATTATTATTATTATTATTATTATTATTATTATTATAAATGATATAAAGACAGATCCAGAATTCAGATTCCTAACAAGTTTTCCTTTACAAAATTTCATATTTTCAATCTGATAATATATATATATATATATATATATATATATATATATATATACACATACATATACACAACATATGACATTAAATTAAATAAAAACTGGCAGCACTAAATGCATAATTACCACAAATTGACATGTTTATAAAATATCAGTTTATTCTTTGGTATCATAACACATCACAAATTATCATATTACAGTATTTTAGTCAAAATATAACAATATGGGAAAAGTGATCATTGACTATAAAAACTGAAAATATTCATTCATATAAAAAAAAAGCAACATACACATTGTTGATTATTGATTATTTTGTTAATTTAATTTTAACCTCCTGTAACACTTTTTATCATAGTATTGTGTCTCTCAATATTAATTTAACAAAAATTGAAATTTAACAAGCAAAAATATAAAGTAAAATAAAAGAGGGATATTACAGAAATATATATAATTGTAGTACTTTCCTATTCTGTAAATGCTTAATTGAACTTTTCTTCTCTTGTAGTATATGTTAAAATGTAATTGAATAAATAAATAAATATTAAAAAAGAAATGTAAGGATGAAAATATTAAATATAAAGTAAAATGATAATGTAAAAAACAATATATATATATATATATATATATATATATATATATAATTAATACATATTAATTATGAATCTTTGTGTAGTATATGTCATAATAAATGTAAATATATATATATATATATCATATATATATTTTTTTCTTTTTTTATATATATATATATATATATATATATATATATATATAAAATAAAAAAAAATATATGATATATACTATATAAAGATTACAAATTAATGCGTAAGCATCTCAATTATAATGGAACATTGTATTTAGGATTGAGTGTGACATTTGCCAGCTCACCTGAAGTGGGTTGAACCAGCCCTGGGAGCAGGTGCAATCAGAACACCATTCCCTTGCAGTCCCTTTCATTTTATCCATGGTCTTATTGGGGGGTTTTTGCCCCCTGCCCCAGCCTGTAGCCAGCCTTGTCCTGCACTGTGCAGATCCTAAGGGCAATTGGTTTCCCACACTGTGAGCATTGTAATAAAGTCCTGAAGGTGGCTGTTGCCAACCACAGGCACAGTGGGAATCACACATTATTGAAGTCAAACTTCTGCCAGGATCAATGCTGTCCACCCCCTCCTAGTGCAGCTGTGCTCTTTACCAAGGTAGGAATCCATTTCTAAGAGGTGTGCGCATGATGTGTTGTGATGAGGGATTTCACTTCTTGGAAGATGCACAGTCCTTGGTGGTAGACAGTCGTTTGACAGCTATGTGGGAGCTGGGAGATGAGACGTTCACTGGCTGGTAGCTCTTTGTCAATAGATGACTCAACTCCGAACAACTTGACAGCAGCTCTGCTCTAGGCAGGAGCAATCAATGCTGAGCACAGCTGGGTAACCAGACTATATTATATGTATAAACCCTATCTGCCAGGATACTTCCAGTCCGTAACCTTTATGCTATTTAAATATACAGTAATGCTGTGATAAAGTGCTGGTACGAAAAAAAAATCTCCCCCGAAAAGATGTTTTATATTCATTTCTGAAGGCTATTCAAAACATTTCTTAGTAGCACGACAGTAAATATCATACTGCAGTCTGCTGAGTGTAGGCATAATGACTGCAACTGTAATGTCAGAAGAGATTTAGCAGAGAAATCACTGGACAATAATGTAATTTGTGCAATATGAAAATCAGAATTCAGGCAACAGAAAACAAGGTCTGAGAAACATGTAATGAAGTGAGTTGTGTAATTACTGCAGGAGGCAATGACTTTTAGTGGACAACATGTTCATTTATGGGACTTCAACTGTGAGTGTTGAAAAAGTGTTTGAGGGGTAAAACTAGTGCAAGAAAACTGTAGTGCCATGGGAAGGAGGAAGAGAATGGCAGGAGGCCTAGATCATGTAGCATAAGATATCCAAGGGTCAGTCCAAAGATCAGAGCTGGTGGTACAGGAAGAAGGGCAAGGTATCAGCAGAAGGTCAGGGGCTGGTGTCAAGATCTACTCTTCATTGGGCTTGAAAAGGTCAGCAGGACCAATCCTGCTCGAAGAGCTGAAGCAGTTCATTAATCCCCTCTTATAGGATGGTTGATGAAGAACAGGATACAAAGCAACAATCCTTACTTTCCCTCAACAGACCACAAAATTCGTCCAAAGATAGAATGCTCTTCATTCCAAATAACTTCTCTTTATACCCCAACACAAACCACAGAAAAATTGTATAAATTAACATACGTACACAGGGTTTCCCGAGGAATAGCCGGGCACCCCTAAGTTTATCTAGAACAATACCTGTTCAACATGGCTGGCTTAGTTATACACACAATGACCAGCTGGCCAGACAAGGATATATTCCTACTAGTGGGGTTTGTGGGTAGGAGAGGGTCCAGCCATACCTGGTCATCTGACCTTGATTCATAGGCTTTGACCTGCCACTGGTCCCCCAAAGGTTTCATATAAACATTATAACCACAAGAAAAGAAGTATCTTGCTTATCCTCATAATCATTATTTTATATGCAAGTAAGCGTATAGTCTTTTTGAAAGTTTTTTTTTAACAATGACAATAGGTGTCCAGTCCATAGTAGCCCCAGCAGCTCTTCTTCTGTCCCTACCAGCTGGGTGGGGATCCAGCGATCTTGACAACTGTTTGCAGGCAAAGAGTGGTTGGCATCACAGTCCAGGATCCTTGTTCTTTCAGTGAATTCCTTGACTTATACCTTTTTATTGCCACTTTGCAGGTCATGTCACCTTTGGGAGCCCATGCCTCTGTCGCTCTGGGATGACACATTCTGTACTAGCACTGCGGAGTATTACTGCAATTTGATACACGAACACTGTGGGCCACAGTAACAATGTAATAACCCATGGATGCATGACACTGCACCCATGGATCTTGTAGATAGGTACGTACTTTACAGGTCAAAAAAATCCTTCAGATGAGTAGCTCTGTAATTAGCGATAGAGGTCTAGTTCAGGTTTCTTTCTGTTAGGTCATCAAAATCGTGATCCTGGACTACTGAGACCTAATGAGATTTGAACTGTAATTTCTTCCTATATAGGAGATAAGAGGTGACCTTTTGTAGAACTATAGTGGAGATGACCAACTCCATACTTGAAAGAATACATTTATTAACAAGTTAACGAGACAATATAACCATTAAGATCTATGAAAATGTATTTAGGTGATTAAAAAGCTTATGAAGCAGAATTTTAAGAAGAAAATAAAAGCTGCTCTTACATAAAATAGTAGACTTCTGAAAGTTCAAATACATGTGTAAAAGTTTCAGCACTTGCAGTTATTGCTACAAGACCTGTGTATGATGTAAATTGCTGAAGAATAAAGAAAGATGAATGTAACTGTAACAGTTAGAACTACAGCTGTAGATTGATTGACTCTTGAATTGGCTGTTGATCCTTCCATGGATTATGAATGCATAAGGAGAACCAGTAGTGTATGAAAACATTTTGTTGCATGAAAAAATACCAGAATAAACATTGAAACACTTAGCAAAATGTCTTGTAATTTCTGACAGTTGAAAATACGAGTTAACAACCCTTGAAATCCAGGCTAAATTAGCATAACATTCATAATTTATTTTGGCCAATCAGGAGGAGGCTAAGGCAGCTGATACATTTGTATCAAGTTCTGGGGTTCCTGGTTGTGCTGTAAAGTCTCTCTACCAAAAAGGTTAAACATATTATATAATAATACGATAATAACGAGAATAATAATATAATAACTTTAAAAGTACACTGAACTTTCTATATAACCTATATTTTTCTGAGAATCACTGCCTGTTTCTTAGCAAACGTTTGAAACCCAGGAAACATATATATACTGTACCTTTAAGTTTCAGTGGAACTTGAACTTTAACACACACAGTATTTAGAGAAGTCCTGGGGAAAACCTACCCTGGGCATCTATAGTACTTTATACATAATGTATCTCCAATACTCTAGCAATTTGATAAAGGGGAACCCTTTAAAAATCCTAAAGAAACAGTAGAAACATATATTTTTCAATAGCTATGATTTTTTATACAAAAATGAAAGCTGTAATATTTGTCAGTTTGATGTATTTAATACTAAATAAAAAATCATATTTTTCGAATATTCTGTGTGTTCAAGTTATATTTCTATTTATTCAGATTTAACTTTAAAGATCTAAAAATCCAAACCTTCATATATCCATCTGACAGCAAAGTTTTACATTAGTTACTTTACATAATATACAGTAAACTCCCTGTTATCTGGCAACCACGGGAGTCCCTGAAAAAAAGGGTCTAAATGACCCTTAAACACCCAAAAAAACATCAAAATGCCTTTAAAAAGACATTAGCACCTAAACGGGGCCATTTAGGCCCAGAAAAATCAATGAGAAACAAAGTTAGTATTTTTTTTTTGCAGTCTCGAACTACCGAATAGTGCCGGATTGTTCCGGTTATGCCGGTTTTGCGGGAGTTTCTTTAAAATGGGGAATTGATGCCGGTGCCGGTTGCTTGAGAGTGCCGGTTAGTTAGGTGCCATATAACCGGGATTCTACTGCACTTATAAGCCTGAGCTGAAACTCAAACAAGAGGTTATTTATGTAACTAACAAGTTAATATCAAAAGCAAGTTTCTATGTGAACAATTTACTGGTAAAATCAGCATCAGGGAGTCCATTATAGGGCCTTATTAAATGAATGGAGGACTCTGGAGACCACCCAGGATTTCCATGGTTGTTGGAAAAACCCTTTGACTCGGCGAAAGTAAGGTGTAGAAAAGAAGGAAGTGACTAGCTGGCGGTGGAGCTGCTTATAGGGCTCTGCTGGCGACAGAGTCACTGTGCCACCAGCAAGCCACGTGTAAGGATACTCACCCACCCATCCCATTAGAAAAGGGGAGTGTTATTATTATGTTGAGTAAAGTAGATAGCATGTGGTTGTTCGTTAAGATTGATGGTTAGTGGTTTATGTTAAATAAAATGAATTTGTACTGTCAAGGTGATGGTAAGGCGAGTCACCGGGCTAGTGGTGAAATGGGTCCCGACACTATGGTAGCATGGCTGTTCCAACACAGTAGGCCGTGTATGCAGATTCATGGTATAGGATGTACTGTCTCTGACCTCCCTGTTTATTATTACTATTATTATTATTATTATGTCATTGCGTTTTCCTACAATATGTTGCCTGGGTCTAATTATTGTTGAACACACCATCTGGACCATGCTTAGATCATGGCAGTAAGACTACAAACTTGTTAATCTAACAATAAAAGTATTGTTTTAAAGGTCCATATTGTAAATTCCTAGACATTCAGCCATTGTGTGCTAGAATTAAGATTTTCTAAAAAAGCTTTCATGTTCATGGTCCTTGTTGATAGTTTGTTAAATACAGGAAACATGTGAAGTTTTTCCCAAACTGCAGTGGTAATTTAATCCAATGCAGTTACCGTAATTTACAGATAAGTATTTTTTTTTAATTAGTAGTGTAATCAAGCTCTTAGTTGGAAACCACTGTCAAACATTTTTCAGGTTCCGGTTCTGTGCCGCAGTGTAGATAAAACAGGAGCCGAGATAAGCAGAAGTGCATGATGTAATCATTAATTAGGCATTAATATTGTGTACTCTGGGTAATGCAATTTTTCACATTATAGTGATGTCTTTCAAATCATTTCCCTATGAATAATTTAAGATGTTACCATTAGGAACACAAATGGAGTAATGATTTTGGCAACCGTAGTAATATAATGTATTAATCCCTCAATCAAATCCCAGTGAGGCTAAGTCTTGCTTACCATTTGGAATGTTACACTAAATATGTTTAGCTTACTCCACATTATAATATTAAGGGTATATTTATCAAATGGGGTAAAATATGGGTTCATAACTCAGCTATGTTTTCTCTAAAGTTAATATAAACTGATATAAATATTTGATAAATAGGCTACATGAAAACATTTTCTAAATTTATTATTATACATTTTATAGAGTATATATATTTTAAACAATACAGAATTTCCTGCGTGAAAATGTGATTGTTTAATAGAGTAGAATAGGTACTCAATCAGAGAACGAACTAACCTTAATATTTTAGTTCTATGGACATGATCACCCACTATTAGACCAGCCTCTTTCAGCTCACGTGTGCCCATCACATATTATGTCCAGTAGTATATCAGTCTGGTGTCGCTCTATAGAGTTATCCAGCCCCAAAATACCAGGCAATTCTACCTGAGCAGGAGAAACAGCAAACCCCAAGATGTATGTTTTGGCCTATATTGGGCCTCTTCAGTGGCACGAGTTGAACTCCCTACAGCAGAGTGAGCAAGGAGTCCACATCTGGAGCCCCCTATCACCCTTAGGGAGACTAAGCTCCCAGGGTCATATGAATAAACAATTTTTAGAGTAGTATATTAATGTTAATTAACTTTAATGGGCTATGGGCAGCAATACAACATATAGACTGGGACAAAGAACTTACAGGGAAGAATACTGAAAATAAATGGACAACATTCAAATCCTTACTAAATAAACATACTCATCGGCATGTACCATGTGGAAATAAAATAAATAGGAGTAAATCACATCCCATGTGGCTTAACAATGACTTAAAGATCATGATGAGGAAAAAGAAATATGCATTTAAATTATACAAGAAGGAGGGAACAGAGGCATCTTTATGTGACTATAAGGAAATCAACAAGGCTTGCAAAAGGGCTATTAGACTGGCTAAAATAGAAAATGAGAAGTCAGTTGCAATGGAAAGTAAAACTAACCCTAAAATATTTTATAAATATATTAATGGGAAGAAGGCCAGGAAGGAATCGATAGGACCATTACAATGTGACACAGGCCATCTGATAATTAGTGACCAGGAAAAGGCAGATGAGCTAAATAGGTTCTTTTCGTCGGTTTACACAAGGGAGGTACCAGTGGTTGGGACACTGCAACATAATGGGGCTACACTACCTTCACTAAATAATTGGTTAACGCAGGAAGAAATACAAAAGAGGTTGGAGAAAATAAATGTTAATAAAGCCCCAGGTCCTGATGGAATACATCCAAGGGTACTGAGGGAGCTGGGTTCTGTAATAGCCAAACCATTATATCTAATCTTTAAAGACTCGCTCACTACAGGGTCTCTACCAGATGACTGGAGAAAAGCAGAGGTGATACCTATATTTAAGAAGGGATCTAGAGCAAATCCGGGGAATTATAGACCAGTGAGCCTCACTTCTGTAGTTGGGAAGCTTTTAGAAGGGTTAATAAGGGACAGAATACAAGAATATGTCTATTTGAACAGGATCATAGGTAGCAGTCAACATGGATTTATGAAGGAAAGGTCGTGTCAGACCAATCTAATTAGTTTTTATGAGGAGGTTAGTAGGAACTTGGATCAGGGCAACTCAGTGGATGTAGTCTTTTTAGATTTTTCAAAGGCATTTGATACAGTGCCATATGGAAGACTAGTGAGCAAACTAAGGGATACAGGAATTGCAGTAAATATCTGCTCATGGATCGAGAGCTGGCTAAAAGACAGGAAGCAAAGGGTTGTTGTAAATGGAACATACTCCGATTGGTCTAATGTGATAAGTGGGGTTCCTAAGGGCTCAGTATTGGGTCCTCTCCTTTTTAACATATTTATTAATGACATTGAAGTAGGACTCGAATGTAGTGTCTCCATTTTTGCTGATGACACTAAGTTGTGCAAGGTAATAAAATCAGATAATGATGTACTTTCCCTACAAAAGGATTTGCATAAATTAGAGAAATGGGCGGCTAAATGGCAGATGAGATTTAATACAAATAAATGTAAGGTTATGCATTTGGGAAGGAACAATAGCCAAACAATCTATAATCTTAATGGAGCAAATCTAGGGGTATCAGATATTGAAAGGGATTTGGGAGTACTAGTGGACAACCACCTAGGTAACAGCGCTCAAAGCCAAGCAGCGGCTGCAAAGGCAAATAAAATATTAGCATGTATTAGGAAGGGTATAGAAGCCAGGGAAGAAGATATAATTCTGCCACTATACAAATCTCTAGTACGCCCTCATTTGGAATATGGAGTACAATTTTGGGCACCACCTCACAAAAAAGACATTTTAGAGCTGGAAAAAGTACAGAGAAGGGCTACAAAACTAATAAGGGGAATGGAGGAGCTAAGTTATGAAGAAAGACTAACAAAATTAAACTTATTTTCGCTAGAAAAAAGGCGTCTAAGAGGAGATATGATTACGTTATTTAAATACATCCAGGGTCAATATAAGGCTTTGTCAAGTGAACTTTTTGTAGCAAGAGATTTTCAACTGACAAGAGGACATCCGTTGAGGTTAGAGGAAAAAAGATTTCACCTTAAACAAAGAAAAGGGTTCTTCACAGTTAGGGTGGTTAAACTGTGGAATTCTCTACCAAAGGAGGTGGTGACAGCGAATTCGATAGACAACTTCAAAAAGGGGTTAGATATATTTCTGAATAAAGAGGGCATTCAAGGCTATCCTAGATAACTAGCAAGGAATATTGATCCAGGGAGAAATTTGATCGCCAGTTTCTGGGGTCAGGAAGGAATTTTGCTTTTTTTCATCTTATGAGACAATTGACAAAGTTTCAATGGGTTTTTTTTTTATGTTTGCCTTCCTCTGGATCAATTAACAATAATTAACAATTAACAATAATAATAAATAGTCCAAATTAAAAAGATCAATAGAGATCTAAAAAGGTTGAACTTGATGGACTAACTCTTTATTCATTCTCCAATACTATACTATTAATAATTATTTAATCAATAATTTAATTAATAACTAATCCGCATATTGCAGATCAGAGGAGATCTTAACAGGTTGAACTTGATGGACTGAAAGTCTTTTTTCAACCTTAATTACTATGTAACTATGTAACTATATAATGTTACATGATACACAGATATAGCAAGTAGATGTACTTTCACAAGGTTATGATTTATTACCATCATTTTAAAAGCTCAGCTGGCTAAACAAACCCAATTACGTGGCCTAACTACCACTTCCTGTAAGAATTTCTGTCAATAGGTCAGAATTAGGTAGAGCGCATATTCATCTATCATTACTTAAAGGGACGTGTAATACAATATATAGTTGTGCTCAAAAGTTTGCATAACCTTGGTGAATTGGTAATATATGTACCATTTTCAAAAAAAACATGAGTGAGCAGGCAAAACACATTTATTTTATTTCTTATGGGATTCATATTCAACTGAATGGCACAATTATAAAACAAAACATGGCAACAACAAAAAAATTAAATTACTCTGTTCAAACGTTTGCATACCCTTAGTTCATAATACTGTGTATTGCCCCCTTTAGCATCAATGACAGTGTGCAGTCTTTTGTAATAGTTGACTATGAGGCCACTAATTCTTGCAGGTGGTATAGCTGCCCATTTGTCTTGGCAAAATGCCTCCAGGTCATGCAAAGTCTTTGGTCGTCTTGCATGAACCGCACGTTTGAGATCTCCCCAGAGTGGCTTGATGATGTTAAGGTCAGGAACTGTTTCTGATGTAACCACTGGAGGATCATCTTAGCCTTGTGCTTAGGGTCATTGCTGGAAAGTCCAAGAGCGTCCCATGTGCAGCCTTTGTGCAGAAGAAGGCAAATTGTCTGCCAGTATTTTCTGATAACATGCTGCATTCATCTTGCCATCAGTTTTTACAAGATGCCCCATGTTTTTAGAGCTCACCCCTCCCCCGCCAAAAACACCAGTGAGCCACCTCCATGCTTCACAGTGCGCATGGTATTCTTTTCACTATAGGTCTTGTTAACCCCTCTCCAAACATAGAACTTATGTTTGTGACCATAAAGCTCTATTTTGGTCTCGTCACTCCAAATTACAGTGTGCCAGAAGCTGTGAGGCGTGTCAAGGTGTTGACAGCCATATTGTAACCAGGCTTTTTTTGTGGCATTGGCGCAGTAAATACTTCTTTCTGGCAACTTGACCATGCAGCTCATTTTAGTTCAAGTATAGTCGTATTGTGGCTAAAATCTTTTTTTTGTCTACCTGATCTTGGCTTGTTATCAAGAGATCCCGAATGTTCCACTTCTTAATAAGTAATTGAACAGTACTGACTGGCATTTTCAAGGCTTTGGATATCTTTTTATATCCTTTTCAATCTTTATGAAGCTCCGTTACCTTGTTACACAGGTCTTGTGATAGTTATTTTTTCCAAACAACTATGTGATAATAAATGACTTCATATGATCACTATCCTGATGATCAGTCATACTATCATGATCAGTCATATTTTCAAAATAAATGCCAACATTTGACAATTTCTGCCCAAGCAAACTTTTGAGCAAAACTGTACCTATGTACCGCTTTACTTTTGTGTACTTTATTTTATTAAGACGTTCTGAAAAGCTGTGTTTTTTTTTGTCTCAAATCTTACTAATAGTTCCTAATTAGTTTCTCCCCTCTTTTTTTGGCTTTTCCAAATAATCCTTTATTGTCGATCATCAATTACCTTTCCCAGAACATTTTCCCCAAGCATCATGTGCTCATGCCAATTAGAGAGAGAGAGAGATATAGACACACCATAGAGAGAGGGAAAGCGAGAGAGAGGGAAACACGACAAAGAGACAGGGATAGAGAGAGACAGACACACACACATAGAGAGAGAAGGAGAGAGAGAGGAGAGGGAGACAGGAGAGAGAGAGAGACATGACATAGAGAGGAGAGAGAGTGATAAACATGACAAAGAGAGAGGGAGAGAGAGAGACAGACAGACACACAGGACATAGAGAGAGGAAGAGAGAGAGAGAGGAGAGAGAGACAGGAGAGAGAGAGAGACATGACAGAGAGAGGGAAAGAGATAGAGGAGAGAGAAACAAGACAAAGAGAGAGGGAGAGAGAGAGACAGACACACAGGACATAGAGAGAGGAAGAGAGAGAGACAGGAGAGAGAGAGAGACATGACAGAGAGAGAGGAAGATAGAGGAGAGAGAGACAGGAGAGAGAGAGAAAGAGAGATAGAGACATGACAGAGAGAGAGGTAGAGAGAGAGAGAGAGACAGACACAGGACATAGAGAGAAGAAGAGAGAGAGAGAGACAGACACAGGACATATAGAGAGGAAGAGAGAGAGATGAGAGAGAGGAGAGAGACAGGAGAGAGAGAGAGTGATAGAGACATGACAGAGAGAGGGAGCAGGAGGGGAGAGAGAGAGAGAGAGAGAGAGGGAGAGAGATAAACATGACATATAGAGAGGGAGAGAGAGAGTGGAAAGAGAGAGAAAGACACATGACATAGAGAGAGGAAGAGAGAGAGACATGAGAGAGAGAGAGACAATAGAAAGAGAGAGAGGGAGAGAGAGAGACATGACAGAGAGAGAGAGGGAGAGAGAGAAACAGACACAGGGCATATATATATATATATATATATATATATATATATATATATAGAGAGAGAGAGAGAGAGAGAGAGAGAGAGAGAGAGACAGGAGAGAGACAGGAGAGAGAGAGAGAGAGAGAGAGAGAGAGATGACAGAGAAAGAGAGGGAGAGAGAGAAACAGACACAGGACATAGAGAGAGGAAGAGAGAGAGAGAGAGAGAGAGAGAGAGAGGAGAGAGACAGGAGAGAGACAGGAGAGAAAGAGATAGAGACATGACAGAGAGAGGGAGCAGGAGGGAGAGAGAGAAACGTGAAATAGAGAGAGGAAGAGAGAGAGAGGAGAGAGAGACAGGAGAGAGAAAGAGAGATAGAGACATGACAGAGAGAGAGGGAGAGAGAGAGAGACAGACATAGGACACATATAGAGGAAGAGAGAGAGAGGAGAGAGAGAGGAGAGAAAGACACGAGACAGAGAGACGTGACAGTGAGAGAGGGATAGAGAGAGAGAGAAACAGACACAGAACATAGAGAGAGAGACAGGAGAGAGAGAGAGGAGAGAGACATGAGAGAGAGAGACAGGAGAGAGATAGAGACATAACAAAGAGAGGGAGCAGGAGGGAGAGAGAGAGGAGAGAGAGGCGAGAAGAGAGAGAGAGAGAAACATGACAGAGAGGGGGGGAGAGAGAGAGTGGAGAGAGAGAGAGACACAGACACAGGACATAGAGAAAGGGAGAGAGAGACAGGAGAGATAGAGAGACAGAGATAGAGAGAGGAGAGAGATAGAAGAGAGAGACAGACACAGGACATAGAGAGAGAAAGGGAGAGAGAGAGAGAAAGGAGACAGAGACAGGAGAGAGAGAGAGAGAGAAAGAGAAAGGGAGAGAGACAGGAGAGAGGGATAGAGAGAGACAGGAGAGAGATATAGGAGAGAGAGAGGTAGAAAGAGAGACAGAGAGACAACAGAGAGAGAGAGAGGCAAACAGGACAGAGAGAGAGAGAGAGAGAAACAGGAGAGAGAGAGGCAAACATGATAGAGAGAGAGAGAGAGGAGACAGAGAGAGGAAGGAGAGAGAGAGAGTACACAGAGAGAGTGAGCTCACAAAGAGAGTACAGAGAGAGCGCACATAAAGAGCAAGAGAGAGTACGGAGAGATGACTGCACAGAGAGAGAGTGTGGAGAGAGACAGCACATAGAGAGAGAACACACATAGAGAGATAGCACAGAGACAGAGAGACAACACAGACAACTGAAGATAAAATTATATGATACCGATTTATGACGGGCAAGTTACTAGTATATATATATATTTAAAACTTTGGAGCCAGACAGGTTGTTTCTAGGAGCCTGGAAGCCTTCACAGAGATACATTCTACTAAAAAATATTTAGGAGAGAAGAGTATGTTTTAGGATTCTCATACAGCTGCTGTAGCCTATCTGCCTCCACTGAGAGGAACAAGAATCAGAGGAAGCGCTGGTGTGTTAGACCCAGCAGCCGCTGAGCTCTGTTCCTTCTTGCTCTGATAACTGCCTGCCAACATGGGGCCCCCTTCCAGGATGGGCCCCTCACAAAAGTACCCCCTCATCTCCCCTGTCAACGGCATGATTACTGGTACATGCAAATTCTAAACTTCTCTCCTAAAGGAGCTACAATTAGCAGATCAATAAGGACTTTACCCATCTGCCTAAATGTGACAATAAATCTGGACATCTGGGATAAATGTTCAGTTTTGCTTATTTGTTTTGCTACAGATTTTATGGAAGAATCTGCTCCGTCGTCTGCCAAATTCTTCATATTTCTCCCTAAAGGCAAACCCTGTTTTTGTCATAAGCCGCTGGGGCATGGTTAGGATCCAGCTGATGTCTGTTCTGTGATCAGATGGTTTCTGTATGGAGAGCGTAGGATATTGGAGAGAGACTGAACAGTCAGACTGATACCGACAGCTCGTGAATAGCAAGATTATTACTGTAGTTCTTTTTATATTCAAGATTCGCAATAGACATTTGTAAATGCTCATTTACTTTGGGAGCATATATAAAACAACGAGATTAAATTGTGTATCCATTAAGAGGAAAATTATTCTAGAATAAAAATATGGAAAATATATCAATTTGTCCAACCCAGGCTGTATATATATTAATATTTTGTAGGAGTAATTAATCCACAGGATATCCTTATATATTGGAGGTTGCCTGAATTCCTTCTTTGTGATTATCCCTGCCACATCTAATGGAAGGTTCTCCAAGACCCTATCAGTAAAGTTGTTTGCTGTTTTAATGATTAATAATTAATGATTTAATTATTCTATACCATCGATAACATAAGCCAAGAGACCAAAATATGTACATATGTGCTACATCTCATTCATTGCAATATCTGCAGAAGAGAGGTGAAACTCCTGCATATATATATATATATATATATATATATATATATATATATATATACTAGAGACTTGCCCGTCAAAAAATGCCGGCAATAGAATTGTAAGGCAGGCAATGCTGTTTGGTACACAAAGTAAGTATTTTGTTTGTGTGAGTACCTTCGGCGCTCATTGCGAGCATCTCGCTGACTAACTTTGGCGCTCATTGCGAGCCTCTTTGTTGGTGTATGTTTGGTTATGAGAGCTCCGTTGGCGCTCCTTGTGAGGCGCACGCTGATCACCTTTAGCGTTTATTGTGATTCTGTAATTTTTTTATTTTGTTTTCTCTGTGTATGTATTTTTTAATGTTAATTAATTAATTAGTTAAGTTATAAATTAATATACTTTACCTATTTGTAATTAATATATGCTGAAGAGCTAACAATCTGTTTTGATGTTCCTGCAGCATACAATGTACATTGTCACTGTTGTTGAGCTGAGGTGTAAATGTCAGCAATGTGTGCAGTGTGTAGTGTAAATAGGCTGCGTGCGCGAAGGGAAGCCATTTGTTGAGCTGTGTAGTTCCACATTTTGTAATGGTAATGTTATTAGTTTGCAGTTAGTGTCATAAAATGGCTGCGATTGTGTATGTGTTAGGCGGGTGTGGAGCATTTAGCGTGCTTCCTAATAGTGTATTTAGTAGGTCGTACGGGTCTTTGTAAAAGGCGTATGTGCTTGGCGCTGTTATGCGTGCTTAGGGGTCGTGTGGCCTCGTTTTTGTTTTTTTATCGGCCATTTTTTATCTCGCTTAGGGGATTTTCAAGTGGCGAAAATCTTTAAATTCGATTTAAATTGGCGCGTAACCTCATTCCCAGACGTCCTGGCTGTCCCCCCTTGCTGTGTGTGTATTTTAGTTTTTATTTTATTTTGTATTTAGTGTGTTTTTCGTGTTTTTCGCTGTGCGTGTTGCGGCCGTTAAGTTCGTATTTTTTGCGGCTCGTACTGGTGTTGACCATTTAGCGTGCTTCCTAATAGTGTATTTAGTAGGTCGTATGGGTCTGTGTAAAAGGTGTATGTGCTTGGCGGAGTTTTGCGTGCTTAGGGGTCAGGGTTTTTGCGGCGGCCATTTTTTCTCTTGCTTAGGGGATTTTCGAGTGGCAAGAGGGGGGAATCAGACACAGGGGTCAGAGAGTGAGGAGAGACTCGCAATGAGCGACAAAGGCGCTCATCAAGAGGCCTGCAAGTTAGAGGGGGGAGAGCCTTGCATTGTGGAGCAAACCGCATTGCCAGCCTTTACATTTTATTGCCATCATTTTTGACGGGCAAGTCGCTAGTATATGTATATACACGTAAAATAAAATTAATCTTCTACCCCTTGTCTTCCCCCTTTTAATAGGTAATAAAAGCTACCAATTGAATGTTAGTTATTAAAATGTTGGATTTTCTTACAGTAAACCTATATTTATGTTTGCAATTATCAGTCAGTTAGCCTTTACCATCCAATTATTAAGCATTATATATTTTACTAATGGTGTGATTATTGTCAGTAATTCCTAATAACCACTTGGGTTTCTAAGTGTATTATTTTCAGACAGGAGTCATGTGAAACCGAAAAGACTGAGTGGGCTCAGACCCCAGTGAGTAGTTTGCCTAATTGTAACTCCCTTGGGTCCATGCATGTTCAGTATTTTCAGTTCCACAAGGCTTTATACTGAAAACACAACAATATAGTTTTATGTTATACAATATCTTGACCTTCTATTGTGTCCCTTCAAGAAAAAAGAGAACTTCCTCAGAGCTGAATCATGAGGTTGTGTGTTTTTGGCTATCATTGGATAGAGGGATAGGGAAGAAAGTAACAGAGAGCCCACACCCTCTCACTGACCCAGAAGCAGGCTCCTTGCATCATTCACTGCAACCATAGCTCTCCAGAAATGTAAACTCTCATCACACATACACAACTTTCCCCAATGTATCATGGAACTCTCCATGGTCCTGCAGCGTTATCATAGTTTAGTTTTTATACTTAAAAACTAACTATGATTTTATTCCTGCTTAATTATGCTTTGAGTTAGTTTCAAAGTGTTTTCCAATGTCCTTTATATCTGTATTGTAAAGAACTGTTTACCAAATGCTGTTATAAACAGTCATGGCCGGATTACCTATTAGGCCAACTAGGCAGCCGCCTAGGGGTGCTTCCCTGTGAAGGGCGCCCCTTTTTTTTTAGCTTAGAAAAATATAAATAATATAGCCCACTTTCAAATGCATTGAATTCACATATAATTGCTCACTGTGTGTTTGAGAAGCTACAGTATGTTGTTAAAATGACTGTTATGGTGAAATGTCTCTGATCTGCTCACACAGCAAGAGAGCAATGTACATGCACAGAAAAGGGAAAAATGGGTGCGCGCATACCTTGCGCTCGAACTCACAGGGGCTCCTCCACTTCACTGCCCAGGGGCTCCAAAAAGGTAGATCCGGCCCTGCTAACAGTGAAAAGCACTTTGGATAAAAGTGCTATATAAACTTGAAATAAATAAATATCTCTAATTAATATGTGTACAAGTTTACTAATCTTCATCCTTCATAATGTTACTCAGTGAGGTAAACAACTTTTATTCTCTTTCCATTCAGGTTAATGGAGATGGTTATCAGTTTGTGATAATATGCTAGTGAAAATATGGTGAAAAAGTTTCAGCACATTTTATATTTTCATATAAGAAACAAATAGTGTCATTTAAAGGACCACTGCAGTTCAAGTATGTACAAAACTGACATGATTAGCAGTTGTGTAAGCCATGGGCAAAAACTACTTTTTGAAGACTTTGTTTATGAGTAATGGAAACCATTTTGTAGTTGTTTCATTGCATCCAGAGAGCTGGATGGTGAATGTGTGTGTTTGTATCAGTGGAGGGAAGGGTGGGTAGTCTAAGTGCATGAATCCATTTTGTGTTTGTTACATCACAAGAGCAGAGAGCTGGGTGATGGGTGTGTGCATTAGTAGCTATTGTTGGAGGGAAGGGCTGGGGAGGAGTTAACTGGATAACATTGGAATAGACACCAAACCCCTCCTCTTCAATGACCCAGAGCCAGACACCTTGCATCATTCAATGCAATAAGAGTTCTCCAGAAATGTAAATTCCCCTCTTCCCTCTCACAGCTTCCACCAATGTATCATGGATCCCCTCCGAGGCTCTGCATAGGCATCACAATGTATTTTTTTCTTATTAAAAACTAGCTGCATGACCTTTTTTCTTGATTAACTATCTTCATAGATAGAAATAGCGTGTGCCTTGGTCCTTTAATATTCTCATATACTCACAATAGCAGTGTCTCTTTAATATAGTTATATTATAACCTCAACTACACAGTTGATAAAATTATTACAATATATGTTTTTAAATATATGTAAAAAAAAAAAATTCCCATTTCAGTATTTGCTTATGATCCTTACAGGAATTCAAGGCTCTGTGCACTATCCTGTACAATCTATAATATAATGTATAAATCGGACAAAAAGCATTGACTTAATAGTTGAATTCCATGGCACGTGACTAGCACCCTGGCTACTACATCACTCCACCACGCTAAATCATTTAGTCTCTCATTAAAAACTACTTTAAGAGATTGGCTTGTTCTCAAGTGAAATCGGTTAAACATATTTGATATTATGTCCTTATGATTCATATCACGTAAATGCAATTACTTGACTAGAAATATGAATATGTCATCCTTACACACACTTAATGTCATCCCAGAGATTCTGTGACCTTTAATGTAAGGCTGCAGATAGGACATATTATTATAAGCCCTGGCTCCCTCGAGTCCACCAGCACTTCATTACATCAAACAATATTGTCCGACGCAGTGAATATTAGTAGTTCATAAATGCCTTTAAAACATGACAAATACATTTAAAACACACACTTACTTATAGACAGCATAAACATGTGTTATTGTAAAGAAGGCAAAGTTACGAGAAGTTTATGAAAAAAATGGACACTTAGGCCATGTTGAGGCACTTAACATCTAGATAAAATGGAAGTGCAACTCACAATAGGCTAACCCTCTGTCTTACAGTGCCTAAACACCCAGTATAGAAGCCCCCAAACAAAACATGCTAAAACCCCTATTGGCTTAGTTAATTGATAATATTTAAAATGTTACATATTTTAGTCTTTTCACAACTACAGTGGTCCTTTACAAATGAGGTGAAGGAAATAATAGTTTTGAACATAGTGGTATTGGGGGACAGAGGTGTATGTGTAGGCATAGGTAAAGTATATTTGTAAGCATTTATATTACTTTGTGTAGTAGAGGTATGTAAGTGAGCTGGATTATGAATGCAGCTGATAATTAATAGTGTATAAAATTATATGTTATATAGAGAAGTTCAGTTGACTTCAGTTGACAGGAAATACAACAGGGTATATATTTTGACATTTCTGGTACAGAGCCCAGGAAGTAACTGTTGCAGTTCTTGTACTGAGCACATGCCAGAAGCCACTGAGGTGCAGAATGATACAATGTATTAGCCTGATTCTGAATTTGAATGTTATGCTAATTGAGGTGGAGTTTTCTAGGGGTGTACACTATCACATACAAATGCCAAAAAACATAGGACATTTTGCTACCTTCAAGGTAAGCTAATTAATGTAGGGTTTTCATACACTACGAATTCTTCTCTATCAGATGCATTCATAATCCAGCTCACTTACATATGCTTAAGGGTAGCCTGTGTGAGATTTACAGATGAAGGTGTTTACATATATGAGTTTCCCCAAGGTTTCAGTCTATAGTTATGCCGCAAAACCACAGAGCCAGAGGTGCCACCCACTATACCTGCATCTTGTAACCCAAGAGCTCTTAGTCAGATTCAAAGTATGTTTTTGTTTGCACAGTGGTCCTTTAACTACTCAGTATGTACAGACAAAAGTACTAAATATCAATAATTGATTTGTTGTTGTTCAGTCCTTCAGTAGTGTCCAACTCTCGGTGACCATATGCACACAGCACACCAGGCCCATCTGTCTGTGTTTCTAGTTGTGCTCATCTATATGGTTTTCTTGGCAAAAATACTGGAGTGGGTTGCCCGTTCCTTCTAAAGTGGACTGTGATTTGTCTGACCTCTCTGCTGTGACCTGCCCATTTTGGGTGACTCTACATGTTATAGCTCACATCTTTATTGAGGTACACAAGCCCCTTCACCATGACAAGGTAGCGATCCAGAAGGGGCAATCATTGATTGTTCGATTTAAAAGCAATGAAGGTCTAGAAAACACAACAGTACTAGAAAAAGTGTTCAAATTATTCTTCTTCGGGTACAAAACAGCACTGTTTCAAATAAAGCTTTTCATCAAACATTTGGACAAATATAGGAATGGATTAAAACATACTCTTGCTTTCTCTGTAATATGCAACTCCATTGATTTAACCTGTATACACACTTACATTGCTAAGTAAAAATGTATATTTCTGCCTTTTTCATCACCATCACTCTTTGAGCATAAGTAGAGGAAACAATAGTTGCCAACATCTGTGGACCTAATAAATGGAGGACCCCAATGCAAACTTTGGGGCCTCCTTTCAACTTCTCTATCCACGTTGTTGGGATCAATAAAAAGTCCAAAATGTATGCAGATGATGAAATCACCTTTCCAGTGATTATCTGCAATGCTCATATAATAAATTAAATTAAGTTTCCTCCTTTACTTCCAGTAGCACAGTGTCCCTAACCTGTTGTGGGCCCCGGTGCTATGCCCCTGCTGCACTAGCTGTAGTTCCGCCACTGGTTGCCAATACTGTTCTTCCTAAAGATGACACCTATGTGGATTCATGTTCCTTTCTGTCTTTTTATTTACTGTAGCCCATAGAGAATAATTTACACAAACATTGAACATCTAAACTGATTTCCAGATACCAGACAGATGGAGAAAGCAAGTGGTGTTAGTTCACATTGTATTCAAAAGGAAGATGGAACCCGTTGGACCCTCTGATACTTTTCAAGTAGTCATCACATATTTTATCTTAAACATTTGTCAATTTCTACTTATGTGCAACCATTACTGTTGCTTAGATTCCAAGCCAGTTGAGAGTAGGGCCACCAACAGAAATCTTGGCATCAGTATAAATGTAATAACCAGAGCCCGCAAACCAACATACGTTGACTTTCCACATCTCCCATACAGAGCCTTTCTTCATGAATTGCACATATAGGGCCTCATTCAATTGTAATTACATGGAACCCAACATTCTGGCTGCGGGCTAAACATGTTCTACATATCTAGATGTATTAAATTGTCACTGTACAAGTTACTTTTTGGACAGAGACAATAGTAAATGAGACCGTCATCATGACGTCAGTAAAACATGGAATTTAAACTACAATCAGTTAGTGTTTAGAAGTACAATTCACGAACGAACTCCCAATACAGAAATGTAGAAATCAATACAAATCTATAAAGCAACTGTTCTAGTCCATGCAGGTTCCATGATATGTATTAACCCATTGAACCCTGGGATCTATATAACACAGAAATAAAGCGTACAAACAATATTTTTTTAATTGCAGATCTGCGAGCTTGAGACTGTTGTGCAATTAATTCTAATGTCTAATGTACAGTAGTGTGTGTTTATTTGCTTTGCAGTGTGTTTAACCCACTTGCGAGTCCTCTGTAGTATTCGTATAATTTTTTTATACATTTGCCATTTATGGGTTTGAAGGCAATTGCGGGCTTGTTGAATTCTTGTAATTGAATATGGATTTTGCGTCTTTAGCACCGGTAACATTTGCGTGCTTGAAACATCAAAGGAGGAGATAGGATGGAGTTACGTGTTTGACAACCGCAGGGATTCTGAGCCAGTAACTCACAATTGGAATGTGAGTAGCTAAAAGAGGCCAATTGAATATCAGTAACAGATACAGCCTTCATTATGGGCTCATGTAATTGCGATTTAGCCAAATGAATAGGGCCCATAGTTGTGAAGTGTCTTAATTTGTTTACCCTATTAAATAAGTATATTTCACAGAATTGGGAGTTACAGCTCATAAATAAATTAAAGGTAGATCAAAATATCTAGGAGCACCTTTCTTCCCTGATACTAGACATCTAAGCTTATAATATAAATGCCTGTCATCACGAGGCCCCTATTCCAGGGTGGGCCCCTCCCAACAATAGCCCCTGGGAATGGCCCAATTAGCACTGCACAACTGGCCGTATAGAACAACGATCTCTCTGCCACCTTTGACACAATTGACCATTCAATTCTACTCCACATTCTCTCCTCCCTCGGCATTCGAGACACTGCTCTCTTGTGGTTCTCATCATACCTCCAAGAACGATCATTTAGCGTCTCCTTCTCCGGCGCATCTTCTTCTCCTCACCCCCTGTCTATTAGAGTACCCCAAGGATCAGTCCTAGGCCCCCTCCTCTTCTCCATCTACACATCCTCACTCGGCACCCTAATAAACTCTTTTGGGTTCCAGTACCATCTCTATGCAGATGACACCCAAATCTATCTCTCAGCACCAGATCTATCCCCCTCTCTTCTAGCACACGTCTCTGACTGCCTCTCTAGTATATCCTCTTGGATGTCCGCCCACCATCTGAAACTCAACATGTCTACGACTGAACTCTTAATCTTCCCACCCTCTACTACAGCTTCAATTCCTCACATCTCTCTCTCTGTCAACAACGCCATCATCACTCCCACCTCCCAAGCCCGTTGTCTCGGGGTTCTACTGGACCCTGCCCTCTCTTTCATCCCACACATACAGTCTCTAACCAAATCCTGTCTTTTCCATCTAAAGATGTCAGCTCCTCTTTGTCAATCACTTCACTGGCTTCCCTTAGCCTCCAGAATAAAGTTTAAAATCTTGACCCTAACTTATAAAGCCCTCAACAACAGCGCACCCCCATACATCTCTGCTCTCATCTCCAAATACTCCCCCCCACGCCCTCTTCGTTCTGCTAACGACCTTCTTCTTTCTACCACTCTTGTCACCTCCTCCCACTCCCGCCTCCAGGACTTTTCTCGCGCTGCCCCTATTCTCTGGAACTCCCTACCCCGTTTCACCAGACTATCCTCCTGCCTTAAATCCTTCAAAACATCAATAAAAACGCACCTCTTTAAAGAAGCCTTCCTCCCTAACATGCTCTGCGCTACTCTCTCTCTACTGTACCACATACACACTTCAACCTTTAGATTGTAAGTCTGCAAGTTTCAATCCTGCGCAGTGCTTTAGGAAAAGCGCTATGGACACTGGATTCCAAGCTCAAAGACAGGGCCATCCACTCTTTGCAATGTATGAATCTTTAACTTGTCATTGCCTGTAACTTAACTTATGTATAGCGCTACGGAATATGTTGGCGCGCTACAAATAAACGATAATAATAATAATAATAATAATATGTGTGCCTCTATGTATGTGTGCCTCTATGTATGTGCAGAGTTGTAAAAATTCCCAGGTATGTTAAGACTGGTATAGAAATTGAGGCAATGATTAGAAAAAAGGTATAGGCATCCAGAAAACCAAATGTAGAAGAAATCTCATAAAAAAGCTATTTGTTTCAGATTTTTTCAGAGTTTTGATTTAACTTTGACGTTTCTAAGTATTTGACACATATCCCCTTCCTCCACACTTTCTTAGAGGAAGGTACATTACAGGCCCCGTGTTGGTAACGTACCTACAATATGTATTTTAATGCTTATATTGGCTATGCAAAAAAAGCACTAAGTTCAGTCCCTGAACTAATTTCCTTACACGTTCTGATTCCTATTTTAAGTATTTCCTTTAGGCATTATGTGTAGATGTAGCAAAATGCAAATAAATAATAAATGTGAAAGAAATAAAGTAATTTGGTATTCCGTATTTTTAGTGTAGGAGTCAAAACCACAGTACAAAAAATGTCAAATTCTGTAAAATAAAAATATACCGTATTTTGTTCAAAACTTATATTTGATAGTGAGCACATTGTTTTTAGAAAAAAATATATAAGCTTTAATTAAATATGCAATTATGCTGCAGTGGAACCTACTTATTTGTTTACAAGGGTACACCCTACTGAACAAATAGCTGAAAGAAGCTTCTCAATTAAGGCATTCGAGAGGAAGATTCTGGAAGAACAGTGGGAAAGTGGCAGCTAAAACTGCCAGTGATATCAATAGGTTAATTGAAATGGGGCCGAATCTACCTTTTTGGAGCCCCTAGGTAGTAAAGTGGAGGTGCCCATGCACGCACCCATTTTTCCCTTTTCTGTTCGTGTATACCGCTATTTTGCTGTGTGAGCAAATCACATATATTTCCCCATAACAGCCATTTTTACAACATGGCTACTCATACACACGCTAAGATATTACTTGTTTATTAAATGCATTTTATTTTGGGCCCCTAGTGCATTGCATAATGTGCATTGGAGGTAGCTCCACCCATGTATACAGACACACAAAGACACAGATACAAACATATAGAGGCACACAGACACACATAGAGGTACAGTTATATACTCACACAGAGGCACACAATTATACACACACAGATATATACACCCATAGTCACACATACATACACATATAGAGGCATGCAGAGGCACACATACATACATAGAGGCACACATACACACACATATAGAGGCACACCTACACACATACATAGAAGCACACATACATAAACACATAGAGGCATACATATATACACACAGAGGCACATAGAGGCACAAATACATACACACTTAGAGGCCTACATACACACACATGCATGCATACACACATAGAGGCATACACACAGAGTCACACATACATAGAGGCACACACACATATAGTCACATATACATACACACATACATAGAGGAGCACATAGAGACACACAAGGGGTCCACGTCTGGAGTCCCCTATTACCCTTAGGGAGACTAAACCCTAAAAGTAATTTTCATATAGAAAACAACAAAGTCAGTGGTGCTCATCAGAGAACGATTTTTACTTTTAGCTCACTTGTGCCCTTCACAGGGAGAAATCTCCTGTAGTATATATACTCCAGACGTGGACCCCTTGCTCACTGTGCCTTAGGGAGTTCAGCTGCACCTCACTGACGAGGCCCATAAAGGCCGAAACGCATCTGGGGTTTGCTGTTTCTCCTGTTCAGGGTAGAATTGCCTGGTATTTCGGGGCTGGGTCACTCTTTTGAGTGGGACCAGACTGATATCCTACAGGAGATTTCTCCCTGTGAAGGGCACAAGTGAGCTAAAAGAGGTTGCTCTCAGAGTAGCTTATCATGGCTATAGAACTAACCTATTAAGGTTGGTTCGTTCTCTGATGAGCACCTCTGACTTTGTTGTTTTCTATATATATATATATATATATATATATATATATATATACACATAGAGGCACACATACACATCTACAGGAATTTAGAAAAGCTAAGTACTGGAGCTATTCTATTTTATTATTTTTTATTATTAGCGTTTAATTTGTAACGTGCCAACATATTCATTAGCGCTATATATGGGTTACGATCAAGGTAAAATAGTAGCAACATTAACACATTGCAAAGGATGGAGGGCCCTGTCTTTGAGTTTAGAATCCAGTGTCCATAGAGCTTTGCCCAAAGCACCGAGCAAGATTGAAAACTTGCCAACTTACAATCTAAAGGGTTTGAGAGGGGTACAGGAGAGTAAAAGATAAGTTGTGCAAGTTAAGGTGGAAGGTGATGAGCTTCTTTAAACAGATGCGTTTTTAGTTAGGATTTGAAGATTTTAAGGCAGGGAGATAGTCTGGTGGAGCAAGGCAAGGAGTTCCAAAGAATAGGGGCAGGACGAGAAAAGTCCTGAAGGCTTACAGGAGCCATGGAATGCAGGCCTTAGTCCTTATCTCCACAGGGAACCGCTTGTGCAAACATATAAACACAATCTCTCTTGTAATACAACCAACATATATACATAAATATATACACTTTATAACAATAATACATTTTTTTTACAAAAATAGCATCAAATATACCACTACAATAAGAACAACCCTTTCCCATGCCATGTTATATCCCCAGTTCTGTGATCAGTCTGAGAGGGATAATCCATGTACGCTTGAATAGTGGTTCATGACAAAGTGGTTTTACAAGTCCCACGGTCCATGGCAGTGATGAAAAAAAAAAAAGATGGATCCTTCCATATATAAAATTATGATTTCTCCAAAAATATTTTATGCTCGTTATTAGCACAGATACTTATTATGTTAGTTTGTTATATACTTCATAAATAAGTACAGTTTATCTTTTACTACAACGGCAGTGACAGGGCTAATGCTGGCGCAGCAGGGGCAAAGCACCAAGGCCCACAACAGAATAGGGGCACTAATGGCAGCAAATCTTTATTTATTAAATAAATATGGCAGAAATGTATGGGAAGGTGCTTGATCACCATAGGGTTGATCATCTACATATATTGTTGGCTATTTTGATTGATTCCATGGGTTTAATAGAAAAGTTGCAAGGGGGCCCAGCTTCTTTTGGACTGGGACCCTCCATTCACTAGCACCGTGCCCTTTAAAAATTGTTGAATGTAGCCCTTTAAAGATTGTAGACTGGTTTGTAACTAAATGGAACAGATTCAGTTATGACTTGTAACTTTTAAACCATGTCACTTAATGGTGATGTGAACCCTCTATGGACCTTACCCTGCAGGTATGTCTGACACTGGTATAATTTCCTGAATTTATTAATATAAGATCAACAGGAATCTCATTAAAATATTGATCAGAATAAAGCGGATAAAAGTGTGAAAGGCTATTCAATAATTTAAACAGTGCTTTAAGGGCTAAACCAGCAAAAAGGTGCTGTGAGATTTAAATAAGCTTTTAATTAGTCGTGCTTTTAAATATATGGGTCCATCTGCTGCATTCCTCCAAGCTACAGACGTCACATTTTTACTTGCCTCCTTTTCTTGGTGTATTAGACTGCCCATATGTTTGTTTCTCCCACTGCCTTAAATTAGCACAAAGACAGAAGCAGAAGCATGTTTGATTTAATTAGTGTCCTGATTATATCATCTGTGGATAATATTATTATAGAAGCAAAACATCCTGGGATAATTCATGTACATAAGCAGCGTACAAAAACAATGTTCATTTTTTTTTTTATATATTTCATATTTTTTTTTCTGCTTTTAAAAACATTTGAAAATAGAAATAAAAGTCTGTTGTTACATATCCAACGTTTTGTCGCATTACTCTTTATACATAGAAACATAGATTTGACAGTAGATAAGAACTAAAACGCCATTCTATATACCTAAATATAGTTGCTTAATTAACCCTCAGCATGTCCGTTTACTTATCCCAAGTATGCTTCCATTGCTTTACTGGGTCAGTGTTTGACCGTACAACTGCCCCTGGAAGGCCATTCCACTTATCTTTCTCTGAAATCGAATTTTCACACATTATCTGTAAATGATGTGTCCTCGAACTTCAAATTGTGACCTCTTTATTTTGCATTAATCTTTTTCTACCAAATACTTCTTCTGGAGGAATAACTTGAGGGAAGGTGGCATGACCGCAGCAGGGAGGGGGATCAAGGGGGAGGGAGTGAGGAGGAGCTGGGAGGTGTTATAAGGAGCTGCCCCAGCCTCCTCCCTCACTTCCCTTCAGGTGCTGCTCCCTTTCACATCGCCAGCCACCGGCTACAGTCGCTGGAGGTAGTTAAATCCCCCCCTCTCTTTGGTCATTGGTATTGCTGCAGTGGCGTTTTTGCTGCCAGGAAGCTCGGTAAGGGGAGCAACCAGGGAATTGGCTTCCATAATGGCTGAAATGCCTCCCCTTTGTGGCTGAACCAGGTCCATTTAAAGTTAGTAGGCAGAATGATGCCTCTCGCTGGTCAATCCATGTGGGGGCCTACCTAGAAGTAAAATGCTGGTGATTGAACCTTAATGTTGGTCAATTAGGTGTTCTGTCATATTGACAGTTGATTAATAAAAGTGGCTGTGGCCCAATTTAAACAAAGATAGTGTTTTTATGGTGTAAAGGTAAAAGGGGACAAGATTGGTTGATGACTCCATAGACCTATTGACCATGCTAGGTCATGAACTTTTAAATATCTGCATTTTTCTATCGTATTGCTCCTCTACTTTCTGTCCTCTAATCTATACATATCCAGGTCAAGATATTGTCATTGTGATGGTTGTCTTTTAGACCATATTCTCTTTCCTTTAAATTGTTTGTCATATGTTATTTCTAAAATGTATACTTCTGGCTCCTAAATATGTTTCCAAAGTATAATGTATCTCTATGAAGAGATGTCTATTTGTAGCAGCCTATACGGTTTCGATAAAAATCTACCTGGATCCTTAGTGTTAGATATATTTATCAACCCGTATACATAAATATATAAAAAGTATAAACATTAATTATTGGAAAACTTGTTAATGAATCGTGTGGTCAAAATTAACAAAAATAATAATAAGTACCGTATTTATCGGCATATAACACGCACCTTATTTTAAGAAGCGAATATCAGGGGAAAAAAAAAAACTTCAAATAAAGAACTTTGAAGCAAAATTCTCAACCTCAACCTCCCTCCTCATCCTCAACCTCCCTCCTCATCCTCCCTCCTCATCCTCCCTCCTCAACCCCCTCCTCCACCCCTCATCCTCATCCTCCTTCCTCAACCCCCCTCCTCAACCTCAACCCCCCTCCTCAACCTCCCTCCTCATCCTCAACCCCCCTCCTCATCCTCAACCCACTCCTCAACCTCCCTCCTCAACCCCCCCATCCTCAACCCCCTCCTCAACCTCCCTCCTCAACCCCCCATCCTCAAATCCCCTCAACCCCCTCCTCCTCCAACCCCCCAATCCTCCTCCTCCTTCCTCAACCCCCTATGCTCAACCCCCCTCCTCAACCCCCATCCTCATCCTCCCTCCTCAACTCTCCTATCCTCAACCCCCTCCTCAACCCCTATCCTCAACCCCCCTCCTCAACCTCAACCCCCCTCCTCAACCTCCCTCCTCATTCTAAACACCCTCCTCTTTCTAAACACCCCTTCCTCAACCTAAATCCCCTCTCCTCAACCTAAACCCCCCTCCTCCTCAACCTAAACCCCCCTTAATACCTCCCCCTCACTTACCTGCTTCTGCTCCGGCCTCTGCTTCGCTCCTTGACCCGGTGACGTCACATGCGCGCCAGCATTAGCATATACTGGGGTACTCACCGGGGGGAGGTATTTAGGGGGGTTTAGATTGAGGAGGAGGGGGGTTTAGGTTGAGGAGGGAGCGTTAGAATGCGGAGTGGGTTTAGAGTGAGGAGGGGGGTTGAGGATGAGGAGGGGGGAGGGAATATCGGCGTATAACACGCACCTATCATTTGCCCCCTATTTTCAGGGAGAAATAGTGATTTTTATACGGCGATAAATACGGTAATAATCATTCATACAAAAATAGCGACCCTAATGTGATTTTGTTCTGCACATCAACACAGAGGAAATATTCATGTTCAAGAACATTTGCATACAAATGTAATATTACATTTATAATAGGCAGCTCAAAGCCAAAGTAACTTTATCGCTTTTGAATCAGTGACTAAACACCACTACACAAGGAGTCACATGAAGTACAGATGTGTTAAGTCTCATGCACCATTTTTTCCCCAGTGTGGTAAATCAAGCCATTTCGATTGACTTTAAAAAAAATCCAGAAACGTGCGTTGGGTAAGACGCAGGAGCGTGCACGCAGGTTGATGACGTCATTGCTAGGCGTCTAAACCTCGTGGCACGCAGTGTAGGAGCTCCCAAACCAGTACTTCACTATTAACGTGAATACACTACGATAGGAGTCTCCCTAGTCGCTTCAGCAATTCAGCATATGTACTTTATATATTTAAAGCTTCAGAATAGATATACAAAAAACTGAGAAAGAAAGTAATGAAATATAAGCTTATGCAATTGCATTAGTCACTTTATTGTTGCCTAAACAGACCCATATATTAGGGGTAATTTTAGGATATATTTAATAAGTGGCACAGCATTTTTCACCCCCAGACATATGGGAATCCATATCCATGTACTAGATACTGTATATACTAATTTTCACCATTTAATCCTAGCACTTTAAAAGAACCTACATTTTTTTGGTTCTGTATTAGTATGAATTAACACTTTATGCACTTTAAGCACTTATTGATTTAGCACCTTTATAAAATATCTATAGTGATATATTTAAGTACTTGGTAATTATTCCTTTTTAATATCTGGATCTATTATATGATATTTATTATATCACATTAAAGTGACTTATCCTGCATTTTTATAAATCTTTATAAATATTTTAAGTATTTATTAAAGGCTAAGTTTTAATCTTACACTTTTTTAGCTCTTTTTTTAGTTAATATAGGTGTGCACAATAATAGGGAACTCTGTTGAGTCTTTTGTTATATATTTGAAAGACTATATATAAAAAATAGACTGTGACCCTTAATTTAAAGTTATTATTTAGGGTAGGAATACTTTGGTATACTTGTAGTCTATCTGGAAATTGTAGCAGGAGTTATAGGGAAGGAACACAGATACCAAGCTCTCCAATTCAAGACAAAAGAGCAGAGACCATGACCTAAGCCATCCAGAGAAAGAAAGGAAGCTTTTTAGATACCAGTCTTTAGGGAATGTGTCTAAGAAAAAGATAGCGCTGTTACCTATTTTATGAGGAACCATTTTTTTCATCCTTTGTTTTATTATGACCTATCATGTTTCTGCCCTATTTCTGTTTGTTTTGTTCTTCGATTTATAAAATAATACTTTTTCTGTGCTCAGTTTTATCATTTATCATTTATTTTCCATTCACTTCTTTGTATGAGCTTTTGTAACTATTTTCCTGTTCTTAGGTTTATATAAGAAATCATTTTCTGTAAGTATTTATAGCAGATATATTTCAGCCTTTTCATGTAGTAGCCATAATTTTCTGTCACCTATCTTATATTAGTACACATTTTTTACACAGAAACATATTGTGACGGAGCGATTTCAACCCATGCACAGGGTTACTACATCTAACCAGCTGGAGCAGACAGAAAACTTTCATTAGAATTTCAGCAGATTAAACAGCCACAAACAGAGCATGGAATTGAGGCTGAGATTAAGATTTCTAAATCAGAGGGACCAGGTAAAAATAATTCAGAGCTATTGCACCATATCTGACTGGATGGTAAATGTTTGTTTGCATCTCTCAACAGGAAACCTTCAATGCTGAACTTTGCAAATAGTTTTAAAGGTAGCAGAAGCACTGTGTCGGTTCAATAGGGGGCCTCGAAGGTCTGCCTTTGCAAACAATAACTTCATTACACCTCCATAGATTAGGCCACATAGTATACCTTGATTAAGTACTACACTACTTATAAAAATATATACTGCTGTTGTGGGTAATATACCTCCACTATTAGATCACCTTTAAGTAACTGAAACTGCTTTTGTGAAGGCACTTTACCCACCTTACTTTCTATCTGTTGCTGGGCAGCACTAGGACTATCTGCACTGCTTCCCTTCTGCCACTGCGTAGCGCCACCATCCTCCATGCTGCCTCCCCTGAAATCCTGCCACAGCAATGGGTGCCTGACTCAGCTAGGCCACCACCCATCTGTCACTTGTAATAGCTGAAATACTGCTTCCCATCTGCTGCTGGGGAGCTTTGGCATTTTCCATGCCACTTCCAATCTTTTGCTGGGGAATGCCTCCATGCCCCTTCTAGGCTACCTAGAAGGGGCATGGACAGAAGTTTTGGCATCTACCATGCCACCTTCCAAGAACTCAGTCTACCTCTGGGGAGTGCTAGTGCCAACTACTCATCATCCAATCTGTCACTTGCCCAGATCCTGCAGGAATAACTGTAGGTAAGCTAAATTAAAACCTGTATTATTTGGGGTTAATACCACCAATGTTTTACAGAGCCTAACTATATTGGTCCCAAAGTTAGGATAACAAATAAAGAATGTCCATGTTATACTAACCCCTAGAACACAGATAGCTCTGTTCATATCTGGGGACAGCAGATCAGATAATTATTTTCCAATATAATTTTTGATCCTCCAACAGCTCCAGTAATTCTTCCATCTTTCAGAAGGCCCAGGTAAAATAACAACTTGAGCTGTTGCATAATATCTGACTGATTAGTAAATGTTTGTTTGCATCTCTCCGCAGGAAATCTTCAATGCTGAACTTTTGCACTGATTAAAGTTAGCTGAAGCATTGTGTCAGCTCCATAGGACACCTCATAGGTCTTCATTTGCAAACAATAACTTGATTACACCGCCATAGCTCATTGTTAGTGCTATTGGCAGATTCCACACTCCTCAAATATTGAGGTATCAAGTTCCATAACCTTTTCATAGATAGTCATGGGTGGTTTTTCGGTTTTATGCTGCCCTAGGCCACTTAGATTTACTTAATTTACTCTCCACTTGCAGCTCCTCCTTTTCTATGTGTTAAATCATAAGTTTATGTGTGTTCATGTATATATGGTATGTCAGAAAGTATCAAGTACACTTACAGATAGAAATATCACTGCATATATCCGTGTACAAATATATTTCAATGTACTGTACTGCATCTTCAACCAGCCCCCATAAAAATGTGCTGCCCTTAGCCTAGCTTCATGAGCCTAGGCAGAAACACACACCAGTAGATGGTTAATCTTCTCTAAGAGTGATCTTTAATATAAAAGAAACTGAATTTTTAGGTGTCCTTTTTTTGCCCTTTTAAGCATGCATGTTAACTTGGCATTTGAAGTTGATTAGTGCTTGTTATATTATTAAAGCTAAAATAAGCATGCCCTTTCTGTACCCATCGGCACATTACCTTAGATACTATTCCACCAGTTAACAAGATAACAAGATGCACAACATATGCTGCTTCTTGCACATTACATTCCTCACAGAAACTGCTGATTAAACTTAACAGAATTGGTCCAAAAAGTCAGAGATACCTGTCACTTATAGTACTTGGACTCACTTTTGCAAATTAGTATACACATTGTAACAATGATTCTGTAATTACTGTTCATTAAAAAAAAATATTCCAGTCTTATAAATGTAACTAGTAATTTAGAACTTTAATACTACCACTGTGTATTGTTCTTTTTAAGGCATATGCAAGTGAGCTGGGTTATTAATGCATCTGATAGAGGATAATTTATAGTGTCTGAAAATACTGTTTGCATGAAAAAATTCTAAAGTAAACAGTTAAAACGTTAGCCTGAAGTTTGCTGAATTTCTTGCATTTGCAAACAGTTTTCTGTCAATGGACACCCACTGGAATTCCCAGAGAATATTAGCATAAGTAATACATTGTATCATTTTGGCCTAGGGATTGTGCAGACATGCTCAGTTATCACCTGAAGTCTTCCCTACTGTGGGAAGTCACACAATTTCAGACACTTTCCTTTCCCTTAGCCAATCAGCAGCTTTTATATCGGATACATTGTCTACATCACCAGCAGCACATTTTTTTTTTTTTTTTTTTTTGCATTATCTCATGCAAACATTTTTTTGCTAGGTGGGTTATGATACATTCTACAGGATGCATTCATAACCCACCTCACTTGCATATACCTTTAATATCACAATACTACAAACACCCAAGCATTGCTTCTTCCCATTCACAAATCTACACTTACCTGCTTCAATCCTGTAATTGAGTATGAGGTGGGTGAGCATCACACTCTCCTTTTACAACCTGATACCACTTATCATAGTATTGGATTGTGTTTTTATTTGAGTAATGCAGTGCTTTACACAAATAATTGCATGACAATATAAGTGCAGATAACCAATAGGTTACATTGTACGCTCTATGGGCAAGGACTATTTATTTATAGGGGTAAGACACATAATTGTAAAAGGGGAAGGAGGAAGTCTAGAAGTGCATTTACTAAGGGGGCTACTGGAAATTATGGATTTCTCTGATATTGTGCAGTTGGGCGTTCGAGGCGTGGGGCCACTACATGGTCGTAGGCGCCCCAAAAAATCTGGGGGGACAAAGTTTAAATTAACAAAAAAACTGTGGCCTTGAGTGGTGCTATTCAACTCTACTCCCACGACAGACAGTATGGGGGGCATCTCCCACCGGTGTACCAAGTGCAATATTTATATAACATATATCAAATATAATAGTTGTCAAACTGCGAGTCCTCGTCACGCTTTGCGGAGGTGGACGCTCTACAGCGCCTCACTCGCTGTTAAAAATAACCCAGAGAAGTAAGACTTTGAAAAAAAAAACAACCATGATGCAGGACTTAGAACCATAAAACAACAAACAACTTAAAACAATAACGCGCAATGACTGAATACGAGCCGCGGGACTTAAAAAAAAAAAAATACGACCTCACAAGAATACGAAATTAACGTCCGTAACGCGGACATCCACAAACAACAAAAAAATTAGAAATACAAAAAAATAACATAAATAAACACACACACAGCATGGGGGGACAGCCACGACATCTGCCAGTGAGGTTGCCCCCCAATTAAAGAAGAATTTAAGGAGTTTTGTAACTTGAAAATTGGCTAAGCGAGAAAAAACATGGTGGGCGAAAAAAATTATAACAGGGCTACACGACCCAAAACCCGCAAATAACAGCCAGGCACGTATGACTTTCGACAAGGACGTACGAGTTACAAAAATGCTAAATTATGAGGTCGCAAAAATACGAACATAATGGCCAAACCGTGCACAGCGAAAAACATGAAAAACACACAAAATACAAATACAAAAATAAATTACACACAGCAAGGGGGGACAGCCAGGATGTCTGGGAGTCACGTTGCACGCAAATTTAAGTCCAATTTGCAGAGTTTAGCAACTCGAAAATCCCCTAAGCGAGAAAAAAAATGGCTGCCGAAACAAACGAAAACGAGGCTACACGACCACCAAACCCGCAAAACACCGCCAGGCACATACGACTTTTACACAAACCCGTACGAGCTACAAAATACACTATTAGCAAGGACGCAAAATCATCCACAACATTCACATTCGCCGCCATTGTACAACAGTAACTTACAAAATGCGGAATTACACAGTTTCCCCTCGCGCACGCAGCCTATTTACACTACACACTGCACACATTCCTGACACTTACACCTCAGCTCAACAACACTGCAAATCTACATTGTAGGCTGCAGGAACATCAAAACAGATTGTCAGCTCCTCAGCACATTGCTTGCTGCATATATGAATTACAATTACGTAAAGTATATTAATTTATCATTTTAATAATTAATTAATTATCATTAAGAAATACATATACAGGGGAAAAAAACACACCACAAGATCGCAATAGACGACAAAGGCCATCACTGCGCGCCTCACACGGAGCGCCAACGGTGCTCAGAGGACACAAAGTACACCAGGGAAGAGGCTCGCAATGAGCGCCAAAAGGAGATCAGCGCGAACCTTACAATGAGCGCAAGAGCGGCTCTGATAAAAAATACACCAACCGAGAGACTCGCAATGAGCGTCCAAGGTACTCACATGACCAAAATGCTTACTTTCTGTGGCAAACAGCATTACTTGCCTTACAATTTTTATTTATATATATATATAAAGCCAAAATATATATGTCTAAGCGATTTTTAATTCATCCTTCTCTATATAAACTTGTTTTTTTTAAAAACACATCCTTTAAATAAGTTTAACTATCCATGTTTTAATATTCTGAGGTTGCTAAGGCAACCAAGGAGTATAAATAGCTCCTCTGACATTCTCCCCGTAACCCCTGATGAAATCCTCAGAAACGTGCGTCGGGTTGCACATACAACACCGCCAGGCCGACCTATGACGTCACACGCAGACGCATAGGCGACACGCGGGCAGTTGTTTGGAGCTGAGACGCTCTGCTATAATATAGACTTACCATCTACAGAAAACGATTCACTAATAGTATCCACATCAAACCATAATTAAATGATATATTATATTACAAAATGAATATTAGAGTGTGGAAGAGACTAGGCTACTCAGCTCCATAGATTGTGTGGGGGCATACACAATCGATATTACAATTATAATATAGGGCTTTACCTTCTAATATAGGACCTATATAATATACCTATATCCTCAGCAAGCACTAGCACTTTATTTATTGTATTTATTAACATAACAGCTTATTTATTTATCCAACTATATTGGCATTTATCACTTTAGATAGCAATAACAATTACATAAAGGTGCAATATTGACAAGTGCAATTATCACTATTTCTACAAGCACTAGACACTTTTTTCAAAAAGTGCAAAATATATAAGTACAAACACATAGGGCCTCATTCTATTATCGGCCGTAAATCGGCTGTAAGGCTGCGATTCCTTGCGAGGGTTCAGTTAACTCGCGATTCTATTATACGGCCCCGCAAGGATTTCCTTTTACGGCCGGCCGCATATCTTGGAACCGGCCGTAAGCTCTGAAATATAAAAACGCAAAAATAAATTCAAGCCTGCACTGTACAGCTCTGTAAATGCTAGGGATCATATTGGGGGACATGAGGATTAAAAGGAACCCACTCTCAAGCTTGCACATCAGCCCAAACCCGAGTTCAAATTAACTGTTTATTTTCCGGCTGCGGCGTGGGTGTGTCTGAGGTGCTCCAAGCACTCTGGACTTTTTACATGGATATTTTACGGATATTAAAAATAAAATATTTTACGGATTTGAGTACAGGATAATTATGTGCTATTTTTTCTAACACCTAAAATCCCTTTATAGTCTTCTAAAAGTGCAGGATGGCTTTATTTGAGCTATTTTATGTGCTTAATTGGTGCTAGCGAGACCTCTTTCCTGCAAGTAAGCTGCGGCTCGCTTTTAGCCTTGCAGAGAGGTTTCCCGGAGCAATTGAATTGCAAATCTCTTGCGGCCGTTTTAGATCAAAGGCTTTCCTCCGGCGCGAGCGGCCGCAAGAGATAGCAAGGCACCGGCCGCAAGCCTGCCGGAATCCCCGGCCGTAAGGGAATAGAATAGCAGAATAGCTTGCGGCCGGTCCTTGCGGCCCCGCAACGGCTGCGGCCGCTAATAGAATGAGGCCCATAGGCCTTAGATTTTGGACCTATGCTTCTGCTACTCATTTGTATTTCACTTCACTATATGCACTTTGCTTCCCACTATTTATTATTAAGAATGAGGATATAAAATGTATTCCTATGTATTGAATTTATAAGGAAGCCCATATAAACCATTTCTCATTCCCCCACCTACTTTATCTCGTCAGAATTTCAATATTTTAACAACAGCTTTTAATTATATTAATAAATGTTAAGTTTTATATAATCTTTCTTTCTACCCTATATTGTCAAACTGGGCAGAGGGTGTGCACTTACAGTCTAAAGGATACTTGTCCTGTTTTCTACCTTTTTTTTGTCTAAAGTGAATTATATCCTCAAGTAGCACCCCTATATTGCATCCTGGAATCTTTGGGTACCTGGAGCCACCTGCTTTTTTCTTTTTTGTGTATATGTATATGTATATGTATATATATATATATATATATATATATGTATATATATATATATATATGTATATGTATATATATATATATATATATATATATATATATATATATATATATATATACAGCAATTATTTCACATATGGTGGCTAAGAGTGATAGAAGCCCTCCACCGTACAAAGTACAGTAGTACAAATAAGGAATAGTACATTAGTGATTCCACTTGAATGTCTAAAAATAAGTTGATAAAAACTTATTTCCTGCTCAAATTTCTCAGAAACACAGTATATGCACTGCAATCTGGGAAAACTGGGCGGGACATGCAAATGAGGCCACATAATGCACCATCACTCTGTCAATCCAAACCATTTTAAACATGGCCACATAATGCACCATCACTCTGTCAATCCAAACCATTTAAAGCATATGCTTACTGTATTTCACAGTTTTAGACACAGCAACGGATGGATTTTTCACAAACCAGGTCACTTAACCACATATATATATATATATATATATATATATATATATATATATATATATATATATATATATATATATATATGTGTTTATTTACTGCTCCATGCTCCCTCTTGTGGCCAAATCTGGTAATGCATGATTAAGTGTAAGCTATTTTTTTGTGTCTCCTGTTCATTTTATCTGGGGGGGGGGGGGATTTGACCCCCCATTCCCCCAGTTCCTACGGCTCTGACTAGTGCGAAACATTTTACTTGAAAAGGAGAACTGTATGTAATGGAGAGAAGACATTCATAAGCAAAATCAATAAGGGATACAGAGAGAGATAAGAAGAGAAATGTAAGGAGATGATGAGTGAATATCCTTGAGGCAGAAGAGGAGAGTTTTATGTCTACTTTAGCCTTTATTGTTAGGCACAAGCATCCCAGGACCATTCTTTTCTCATCACCTCTTGATGACATTCCCAAATACACACAGACATAAATACAGTACATTCTCAATGAAAGTACATGCATAAGTATATTTGTTTTATAATGTTTTAACATTGTAATACTAGTAGTAATAATTTACCTTTATGGGTTTCTGCCTGTCACTCTGTGCCGCTTAGTTCAGATTTGAGGCCTAATCGACATCAGAAGCACACAGCAGGAAGTCTGCTACAGCTGCCCCAAAGCTAATTATACAAAAAGGCACAGAGCGACAGACAGAAACCTATAAAGTTAAGATCTTGAAATTATAACTAGTAGTATTATACAGCCCAATTTAATTTGAATCCTGTATGTCTGCGGGCCTATTGCAGGCTTGTGGTCACCTCCAATTCCAGCGCTACTCAATTGAGGATGGCGCAAGTTACGGGCCAGGCCTCAAGCCCATAAACCCTGGTTTCACATATAACGCTTCCGAGTATCCGATCCGATGAAGCTTGCCAAAATCAAGCAAGCACGTAATTTGTAAACCGTCACAGGTCAATTAACAAATATGAACTGGAGAACGCTAATCATAGATGGTGAAAGAGATAGAGAGTGTCAGAGGGGGGAAGAAATACCCTCATATGCACACACATGAACCCCACATACATAGATAACTGACATACAATAGCACTGTAAGATCTCCTGATATGGCTACAGATATATGGGGCATCAATAACCATGTACATCCAGGAAGCAAACATATTATTATCATAATTGTTATCAATGAGACTGAGGAACTGAACAACCAAATCTAAAATGTTCCCCTGGTACTTGATACACAGTATGTAATGTGGCGGTGTAATTTGGCTGCTATTTGTTTTCCCAATGTAGATGTGATGTGTGAAATGGATATAAGATGATCTTTATATTTTTAGGGTCCACATTAATGTGTCAGCCATTTTCATGTATTTGTGTTGCAATTTAATGAGGTAGTGTGTCTTTAATAGCTTTCAGCATCTTGAAGCATGACTTTTTATATTGGCATATCATGACCATTACAACATATGAGAAAAATACAATTTTGTTTTTTTAACTATTTGATAGTTGGGAGTTGTTGTGCAAGTAATTGTAATGACTTCCATTGCTTTCCCCATATTTTAAAGTCCATTGGTGTGTGTTTTTATTGTGTCTTGCAGTGATCCAAACTAGTCTGTAAACCCTTTTCGGGTCCTATTTGGAACCCGTAAGCTTTGGGACGCCATTAGCCATTTGCAGGCTTGACTGCAGGTGAGGTCTTGAGGGATTTTGGCAATTGAATAGTGATTTGTGATTTTAGCGATCGGAACTCTTGCGGACGTGAAAGATCAAAGGCTTCGGTAGGCTGTAAGTTACGGGTTTAACAACCACAACGTTTTCAAGAACGTAACATGTAAGCAGTTTTTAGCTCGCAAAAAAAAAACAATTGAATAGCAAATACAGTAAGTCCCCTACTTACATGGCTCCATACTTACAACAACTGGGGCATGGGGGTGCAAAGATCCGTGGGTCATGGGGGGCTGCACAAGTCTGAAGGAGCCTAGGGCAGAATACACCCATGCGCTTACTGTACCTACAATCTTTTCTTTAAAGAAGTGCTTTTGCACATTACCCATAGATCTCCCTCCCACTAACTTTAATGTGTATTACATCCTTTAATAAGTTTGAGCGCTAGTTAATTCAGTACAACTTGGAGCACACCACTGTAATATACTCCTGAAAATATGTTGAAAAACTTTTTAGATTTTTTGAAAAAGATGCAATTTTCACACAAAAAAATCATAAATGAAGTTCTGTTTGCAAGAGAATTATGCAAGCCTCCAGAGAGACTGACAGGGAGAGCTGTGTGTATAGAGCAGATCAGAAAGAGGGGTTACCCATTGCCAAATTCAGCTGTGCAGGGAATAACTGCTAGAAACTCACACATATGTGAATTGGGGAGCAGAGCACTTATAGTGAGGTAAGTTTCCCTTTAAGAAGTGTCAAGTTTCAGGAGGGAGCAAGAAACATGGCCATATGTCTGCGGATGAGTTGTGGGCTCCCGTTCATCTCAGATTGCGATGCTATTCCATTGCTCAAGGCCGCAAGTTATGGGCCTGAAACCAAAACCGTAAACCATGCACTGGTTTGGAGCAGGTCAGGGCGGGAACATGATCAATTCAGCAAGCCCGTAACCGCCCATTTCAAATTGTCCAATAGAAAATGAGAAATTATTATGGTAGTAAAACATGGAGGTTACATGTCCAATCAATTAGGTTCTGGGGTCCGATATGCGATCAGACTCGCAAAACATGCAAAATAAAGAATTATGAAAATGAATGCCAATACTGTTCTAGTCCATGTGGGTGGCCTGATATGTATTAACCCATTGATACCCGAGATAGATGGAAACCCGAAATTACACATAAAATACATTTTATTTTCTGCCCTGCGGGCTTGAGACTGTTGTGCATTTAAATCCAATATCTATCATCGCTTTCCCCGTTATTTACAGTGCAGTAGTGATTTTTTTTGTTGCATTTACAGTGTTACGAATAGGTGTTTAAACCCCTTGTGTGTTCTCTCTAGCACTCGTTGGATTTTTTTCTCCTTCTTTTGCCATTTGCGGGTGTGAAAACATTTGTGGGGTTGGAGAAATCGGGCAATTGAATGGCGATTTGCGATTTTAGCCTTGCGAAAGTGACAGATCAAAGTCTTCTGGGGGCTGTAAGTTGCAAGTTTAAGCTTTACCATTTTTTCAAGCACGTAGCTCGGAAACCGCTCCAAGCCCGCAAAAAAGACACCAATTGAATAGCAAAGTAGCTTGCGACCTCACTTACAATATGAATTTTAACCTTTACTAACCCTCAAGCCAGCAGCAGCACCATGCAGAGATCTACAGAATTGTGTCTGACTGTTCCTGTTTACTTCTGCAAGGAGACCACACATCCCATGATTCCTTCCTGCACAAACTGCCATCACTGATTGTTACATTGTATTAAAATGCCTGTAATTGGCCAACATGAATTATGAATTTTATGCTAATTTTTGCAGAGATATTAGAGTATTAACTAACAAGAGCAACTACTTTGAATCATTAGCATGAGTTTTTTAATGTTTATTTGGGGATTTTTTTCCATGCAAAAAATGTTTTCATACACTACTGATTCTCATCTGTCAAATACATTCATAATCCAGGAAATTTAGATATTCCTTTAATTTTGTAAAGCTGCTGCACACACTGTAAGCACTAGGTGGCAGCTGTGTATTAGTTAAAATAAATCTTGTTTGATAGTAAGCGTGATAAGCGCTATGGAGAATGCTGGGACTTTATAAATAAGGAGTAATAATAATAAATGCTGCTGCAGTTAATGCTGTGCTGTATGAGAACAAATTGAGCACTTATCGTCAGATTGTTGTAAGCAAAGTGTCTCTAAATCCTCAGGTGGGATTGGTACAGCTATTAAAGGAAGCTGACCAAGGGCTTCCCATTAGGCATTACATTCAACATGGCATTTATCCTGACAAATTAATCGTTTCAACACTGTGTGTAATTTATAGTCGTTATTGACTATTGTGAGTGCCTATATCAATATAAAGTACTGGTCATGGTGTCGTCACTAATGTACATTGGTATTGTAATAAACTGCTGACTACAGCTACCTTAATTTAAAAAAAGCCATGATAAATATTCATTTAGGTGAGAACTTCTAGCTTATTAATGGTGTGAAGTCTTTCCAGTTCCTATATTATTCTATAAAGCCTCAGAATTCGCAGAACTGTATTCACACAATCCCCTTCTGGATCGCTACTGTGTCGTGGTGAAGGGGCTTGTGTACCTCAGTGAAGCTGTGAGTTATACCATGTAGGGTCACCTAAAGATGGGCAGGTCATAGCAGAGAGGTCAGACAAATTGCGGCCCACTGGGAAGGAACTGGCAACCCACTCCAGTACCTTTGCCATGAAAACTTTATGGATGAGCACAACCAGACACAAGATGTTACTGGCAGCATGCGGTCCATAGGGTCACAGAGAGTAGGACATGACTAAACGACTGAACAACAAAAATCACACATTAGAGGAAGCAGAATTAGATATCATTATCATTATCATTATTTTTTTATTTTTTTTTCTGTAGAGCACTTCTACTGAAGATCCAAATGGTGGCAGTGTTCAGCATGATTGGGATGTGCATCAGGGAAGAGGTGAGAGAGAGAACAAGGGCTGGATGACAGCAAAGTACAGGGGGATAAGCTCTGTGAGGTAGATGCTGAGAGGGGTTGGGAGCTGTTTGGGAATGGCTGCTGAAAGGCCTGGGTGCTATGTAGGGATGGATACTAAGAAGGCTGCTATGTAGAGGTAGTATATGTATATATGTGTATATATGTGTGCTTTACACAGGCAGCAGGTAGGGAAGCAGTTATGGAAAGGGGTTTTGGGGGGAGCAGCTATGGGAGACAGTCTTATATGAAAGCGGCCACTTGTATATCACTAGCAGCCATACTGTGATTTGCTTGACTCCCAATAATTGTGTTGATCTACTCTGACTAAATCTACTTTGTCTGGTTAATGAGGGTGACTTTTAGTGAGGGTTCTTTCAATCTAATTGCTAGTAAAACAAACCACTCTAAATGTTGATGTTTATCATGGGCTTTAATAAGCCTAATATAATTAAGCCCTACAATTTTAAACCTTTGCATACCTCTATATACATACAAGAAGTATATTTGGCAATGCTTAAACACCTCTGCTATTAAATGCACAATAAAAAATATTGCTGGTCTGCCTCATTTCACTGTATTTACTAATCTCATGTAATATTGCTCAGGGTTTGTTATGTTTGTTTCGATTATTTTCACTCATTCATGTTGATATTTTTATATTCATTGACAATAATTATTTTGCAAACCTGTTTGGACATACAATATAGCTCCTGTTAATACTCATGCTCATGTTCAATGTCTGCTGACATCATAAACGGTAATGTATAACCCTCTTGTTTTTGTTAGTTACAGTGTCATGGTTTAGAAAATGTCATTTATTTGTTCTTCTGAATAATATATTTATTCCATCAAATTCAAGGTTTGGGTAAATTGTTTAGCCTATGTTTTACTCTCTTGTTTTATTCATTTGTACTAATTTTTATTTTACCAGTTGTTTTATTTTCTTAGAATAAATGCAATTTAAATTTACATGGTTTATCATTTTTGTCCCAATAAATCACATGAATAAATGTTTTAAAAATGTCATTCTAAAACAAATCTACTGTATGTAATGATTCCCTGCACACTAATACAGTCTCATTATTATATAAGTTTGCACAGTTACGAACAGAATTGTGTATAATAATGGGAGTCAATAGGCCCAGTTTTGACCACTTTCTTCCAGACATCTATCGCATTATTAAATTCACTATAAATTTGTTCTGAAGTTGCCAAATGCTTAAATAGATTATCAGATAAATATAATAGTTATATCCAATTCCTGGGTCTTCTGTACTATGTGATCTTCCTTCCTGTGGTCATTTAAATTATATTATATAAAAAATTGTGTGTATTAACCCTTACTAAAATATGGATTCCAGGCCTTGACTTAATTTTACAAACAGATTTGGACTTTGGTAAGGTTTGTGAGAATATGACTCTATCCTATACAACCCACCCTAATAAGCTTTTACGATGGTAAAATAAACAAAGGTAAAATAAATAATCAAACCAAATTAGAGCTCTATGTAAATCAAGTGCTCTAAGGGCATTCAGGGTTAACCTGGATAATTAGAGAGTATTGATCAAGGGAGGAATCTGATCGCCAGTATCTGGGGTCAGGAAGGATTTTTTTTCCCCTTTGAGATGATTGGCAAAGTCTCACTTAGGTTTTTTGTTTTTTTTTCCCCTCTGGATTCAATTAATTAACAACTAATCTGCATATTGCAGATCAGAGGATCTTAAAATGTTGAATTGATGGACTGAACTTTCAACCTCAATTACGATGTAGCTATGTAAGTTAGGGCACAGCTTTTTTCCCCTAACTTCTACACTAATGTAAATATTTTCCTGCCCCAGGTTAGAGCACTCAGTGCAGAGCTGAAAAATATTGACTTAGCCTCAACAGATTTCTGTCTAGGGAGCAGCCAAACCAAGCTTTACAAATGCGACAGGGCTCTGGGAGCCAATGGGAAACAGGAACATCATGAATATTATAATGAGTTGGGAAGCACCATAACAACTGCCATAGAAGAAAAGGGAAACAGAATATAGAGAGAGAAATCCTATTGGCAGCACTCACAGGACCAAGTTGCCCACCACCACTATAGCATCAAGAGTAGTCTGCAATACTAAACTTTTTTCTTTAAATACTGATTTTATTCATATTCACTTAAATAATCATATGAAATACTCCTGTATTATCTTTACAGTGACCATTAATATATTGTAACCATAGTTTGCCAAGACGGCTTATTGTATTTCCATCACATTTCTAGGTCTACTACTAAACTTCTAGTTGCTAAATAAGATCAGAAGCTTGTAATTGCTTATTTGCTTCTTCAACAAGTTTGACAACTTCATTGTGCATTTCAGGCACAGTGTAGGTGGAATAATTTATGAAGCTAGGAATCTTCCACCTCAGTTAACCTGCGTACATCAACTTTCAGAATGCTGATGACACTACATATCTAATAAGTCCTGTCACTAACGCTGGTTATGTGGGTGGATAAAAGGATAAAGCTCCAAGTAACCAACTGGTTCATCTAGCATTCGCCCTGAAGCACAGAAAAATCTGTAAAGGTTCAATATCTCACATAACTGAAAACAAAAACACATCTATGAAGTAGAAATGGTGTATTTGAAGCTTATTAAAATATAATATAAAATAAAATATAATCCCGCTTGTGAATCGCTACTTTGTTGTGGTGAAGGGGTTTGCGTACCTTAATGAAGCTGTGAGCTATACCATGTAGTGTCACCAAAGATGGGCAGGTCATTGTAGAGAGGTCAGATAAATTGCAGTCCACTGGAGAAGGAACTGGCACCCACTCCAGTATCTTTGCCAAAAAAAACTTATGGATTAGCACAACCAGGCATAAGATGTGCCTGGTGTGCTGAGGTCTATAAGGTCAGACACGATTGAATAGCTAAACAACAACAAAATATAATAGGCTAACACATGAGCTTGCTTTTTGATGCCTATAAATCAGACTCATTATTTTTGCTATTTATTAATGATAAGCGTTGTGACGCTCATAGCAAGCACCTCAAGCGCTCAGCGCTCATTGTGCATGCACAACCCGTCATTTTGAATATAGTTTTATCGACAAACTTGCAATTACCACAACTATTATATGTGATGATAGACCTCAAGTAAACATGACTCACACTGTAATGTGTATGTTGGAGAGACTTACAAATACCAGCTAAATTCAGAATGAGCATCAGTTTTCACCTTGATGATATATCCACACAATGTGCTCTTTTGCAGCTATATTCCTCATTTACGATCTAACAACATTGTGCAGAGATAAATTTATATAGAAAGATCAACATGATGAATCATAACACAACCCATGAGGACATTAGGTACAAGAGTATAATCATTAAAAAACTGTAAAATGCTGGGATAACAAACCAAAGCTGAATAGCCAATGTCCTCTGGAAAGAGGGTCATAAAAATAAATGCATTTAGCACAATGGGAAGAGACACAACATTAGGTTTTATAACTACAGCAGTACATTTAATCAACAGATGTCTTTGTTCTGTTCATCTCTAAATAATATAATGAATCATGCTCATAAATTAAGTGCGTTTTGTTTTGTTTCAAAAACTTGACACATACACATTTTTGAAGAGTTTGATGGGTTTTCGATGGGATTTTAAACACCACTGCAAGAAAAAAAGGCACTTGTTTCTTAAGTATGTGCCAAAGTAACAATATTAGCAGCTGTGAAGGGCCCATAGGCCACCCCAGGCACTGGGGTTGGGAGGAGAAAACACTTGACCTTGTAGGTCCGGGGTATGTAGAGGAGGTATCTAGATGGGTGGGGGTGGAGCTATTTATAGGCTCTTTTGGCGCCAAATTGTCATTGGCCCACAGCTAGCCATGGATGAGGATACCCACCCATCCCTAAAATATTTTTGCTAAAAGATATGTATATGTTTTATGTTTAATAAAAAAAACAAAAAAACTGAGGATGAATAAATACGCTTACGTGGTTGTCACAGTGGCAGATTATGAGGGGAGTCGCCGAGAAAGTGGTAAAATGGGTGAGATCCTACGGTGGTACGGATGTTCCAAACGGTAGGCCCTGGGGGTTCAGGGCGTAAGGGATACTGTCTCTGGCCTGGCTCCTCCCCTCGTGGTTATGTTTATTTATTTATTGTTATTGTTATTACGTCATTTGTGTTTACCACTAAAATGCTGTGGCCGGTTATCCTTCCAAGAAGTTGTCTTTGTCTAATCATGATATATTTAATATGTCAATTGTCGCTAAAACATTATGTGCACATACCCAACTGGACCATGCTGAGGTCATGTAAGGCATGGGCAAAACACATCCTAAGATCTGGATGATGGGGAAGGGTGCAGGATGTAACAGGCAGAAGTCCAGAGTCTGTGTTTGATAATAGGATCAGATTAAAAAATGACACTACACCTCTCCCCCACAAACTGTTACCTTATGGACTTCTTAAAAGTAAGTGTTTCAATCCCTCCCTGAACTACTGTATATATAAAGAGGCTATACCTGCCAGGGCATTTGAATCTGCTAAATAGAGCAATTGCCTACATAGTGGTAGTTTCAGGGTTCATATTTATATGCTTGCTGTCAGAGTATTTACTTTTTTATTGAGTTCTTACAGTAAATCAAAGAGTTGCACTAGAAACTGTATTACTTGACAACTATGGGCTAAGCAGTGCTTTGACAGTCACACTGGCTCATTTCTCTGTTAAACAAGTCACATCATATCCACAGCCTCTGAGCTGCCATGTCAACCCCCCAGCAAGAAACTACAGTGCTATACACATATCCACAGCCTATAAGGTACTTACAACCACTTGGAGTTTCCACCATTGCAGTCCTGGGTTTGCTTGTTATTATGATTATTAATATGTATATCTGTTATAATATTTTAGTACACAGAAAATGTTTTGGAACATTTCTAGTTAACTCCCCAACCCCCTATTTCACACCTTAACTGTGTGCCTCCTCCAATATACACTCTTTTTTATTCAATGTCTCTCCCACACATCTCTCCCCCACTAACTGCTCTCCTGTTCCTTCAGCTGCCATTTCAAACTCCTACCAAAGAACCACAGTACAGTCCTACCTCCCTCACCCACCCGCCCCTGCTCTATCTTAATTTACTGAAACACACATGACTTGCACCTGCTCAGTCAGCATTATCTGCTAAAAAGATATACAGATAAAAATACCACCTACTCACCCTCTACAGCCAGTCTGACAAACAATCCACACTTATTCCCCCCTGCACTTGAAATTATCACATATATAGTTGTGGTAATTACGACTGTTGGTCATGAAGTGTTAAGTTACGGGCTTGCGCATGTGCTTGCACCACTTTCCTGCAATGAGCGCAGACGGCGCTCATTGCAGCCCTGGCAAGGCACGCAACACTTTGCTGCAATGATCGCCAAGGACAGCACAGGGGGAGAGGCAGGGAGCCTGTGAGTGAGGTTGCAAGCTAATTTGAGCCTTAATCATCGTTTTTAGGAGATCAAAAATCGCCTAAGCGAGGAAAAAAATGGCGGCCGTAAAGACGTAATTTTTTGAAAAAAGGCTCAAAATGAGGCTGAAGGCAGTAACACTTAGCCGATCATCGCAAGCCACGCAAGACTTAAACAGGGACAGAGAGCAGAAAGACCCAGTGGATGGAGGGGGGGAGACGGTGGAAAGAAACACAGGGGTCAGAGGAGGGAAATAAGGGGAAAAAACTAAGTGCTAGGAGAGGGGTGGACGCATGGAATGGAGAGGAGGGAAAGAGACACAGGGGTCAGAGAGTGGGGAGAGGCTCGCAGGGATCGCCAAAAGGCACTTATTGCGGACCTTGGCGTTCACTGCGGGACTCTATTCTACTACTTCTAGATCTCTCTTTTGCCTTTGACACACTTGACCACCCACTTCTAATCCAAATTCTCTGCTCACTCGGATACTAAGACACTGCTCTCTCTGATTCAAAACATACCACAAAGATCGAATATTTAGCTGCACTTTTTCTTCTCTTCACCCTCTGACTGGTGTACCCCAAGGTTCGATCCTAGGCCCCCTCCTGTTCTCCATCTATACATCCTCACTTGGAACCCTAATAAAATCTTTTGGATTTCAGTATCATCTATATGCAAATGACACACTACCTCTCAGCACCAGATCTACCCCCCTTTCTTCTAACACATATCTCCAACTGCCTCTCAAGTATATCCCTCTGGATGTCTGCCTACCACCTCAAACTCAACATGTCCAAGACCAAACTTCTAATCTTCCCACCCCTACTTCAGCTTCAATTCCTCACACCTTGCTCACTGTCAACAATGCCATCATCACTCCCACCTCCAAGCCCGTTGTCTTGGGGTTCTAACAGACCCTGCCCTCTCTTTCATGCCTCAAATACGGTCACTAACAAAGTCCTGCCTTCTTCATCTAAGAAACATCTCCAAAATACGTCACTACCTCACACAAGACACAACTAAGATTCTAATACACTCTCTCATCATATCTCGTCTTGACTACTGAAACTCGCTCCTTGCTGGCCTCTCCATCTCCCGGCTGTCCACATTTCAATCCATATTGAATGCCTCCACTGGACTCATCTACCGTACTCAACGTACAGTGTTGGCAGCACCTCTCTTTCAATCACTCCACTGGCTTCCCGTACCCTCCAGAATAAAAATTAAAATCATGACCCTAACTTGTAAAGCCCTCAACAACCGCGCACCCCTTATATCTCTGCTCTCATCTCCAAATACTCCCCCACCGCCCTCTTTGTTCTAACCTCTCTTATCACCTCTTCTCATTCCCACCTTCAGGACTTTTCTTGTCCCTGTCGCAAAACCTTCAAATACTCACTAAAAACTCATCAGTTTAAAGAAGCCTATCACCATCCACCTTAACTTGCACAACTTATTTTTCACTCTCCTATACCTCACCCAAACCCTTTAGATTGTAAGTTTTCAATCTTGCAAGGTGCATTATGGAAAGCACTTTGGACACTGTATTCTAATCTCAAAGACAGGGCCTTCCATCCTTTGCAATGTGTACTATCCTAAACTATCCTAATCTAGGCAAATAATATTACGCCAATCTTAACTTAATATATTCCTTGTGCTAGTATGGCAAAATGCTTTCTTACTTCTCACTTCTTTTTTGTGTAACCTCCTGCATCTCAGACTCTCCTAAGCAGCCTCTCCATATCACGTCCCCAACAATATAACCATCTCACCTTCCCTGCCCTCCTCTCCTCTTCTATGCTTCCACAAGCTCCTCTTCATCCTCCAGTCACAATCTCATACCTTCTCTAATGCTCATAAGCAGAAAAAAACTTCTGTAAATCCCATTCCCATCTTCTCTTGCTCTCACTCCTTCTCCTGGTTGCTGGAGATATTTCTCCAAACCCAGGCCCCTGACTCACTTCCACCTGTTGTCAGCCATGTTCTACCCCAAGGGTAGCAAACAACTTAAACACCCAGAATCTGATACCCATCACTTGCCTCAAACCTTCGTCTTTGCCTTTCTCCTGTGCCATTTGGAATGCACAATCTATCTGCAATAAATTTACTTTCATTCCTGACCTATTCATTTCCAACTCAATCTACTGGCTCTCACTGAAACCTGACTCTCCTCATCAGACACTGCCTCCCCTGCAGCAGTCTCTCATGGTGGTTTCACCTTAATCACACATCTAGACCTGGGAATATACAAGGTGGTGGTGTGGGCGTATAACTTTTATCTCGCTGTACATTTCACCTCATACCCCCTGTCCCATCCCTCCAATCATCATCCTTTGACGTTCATAATATCCACCTATTCTCGCTCATCTCTTTATGTGTTGCTGTGATCTATAGTCCTCCTGGTTTACACTCTCAATACCTTGATCATTTTTCCCTCACTTTCCTCCAACGTTCCTTCACTTGTAGTTGGCAATTCAACATTGTCATTGATACTCCCACCTCCCCGGCAGCCACTAAATTACTCCTACTCACCTCTTACCTTGCCCCCCTCACAATTTATAGACTCCTCAACTCACCATGCTGGACACTCCCTTGACCTTATTTTTAACAATTTCAGCACAACCTTTCATCTGTCCAATACCTCTATTTGACTACAACCTTTTAACCTTCCACCTCACTACACTTTCCTCTCACTACCCTTCTTCAACCCCCCGGCCACCATAACCCACAGAAACCTGTAAGCACTTGAGCCACAACAGCTTTCCATTGTGCTACAACCCCTTTTCAGCCCCATCACCAACCTGCCCTGAAACTGCCACTTCATATTACAACTCGACTCTTTCTTCCACTCTTGACATCCTTGCCCCCATAACCGCACGCAGATGCCCTCACTTTCATCCACTATTATGGCACAACACACAAACACAATACATTCAGAGGTGCTCCCGCACTGCTAAATAGCTATAGAGGAAATCTCACACTCCAGCCGATTTCCTTCATTACAAGTTTATGCTGCGCTCCTACTTCAACCTTGTCAAGAAGCACTATTTCACATCATTAATATCTACTCTGTCCTCCAACCCCAAACGTTTATTCACTACTTTCAATGCTTTCCTCCGCCCACCACCACCTCCCGTCCCTTCCTGCCTCATGGCTGAAGACTTTGCCAGCCATTTAAAGCATAAAATTTGCATGAATACTACTCTCATAATGACTTACACACTACATCCTTTAAACTAACCGAGAACACCAACCCTTCTCCCTTTCCCAATTCCCCAGCCACTATGCACTCCTTTCATCTTTTAACCGAGGACGAAGTATTCAGCCTACTAGCAACCTCTTTCCTTTATACCTGTTCTCTGGAATCTATTCCATCTCAGCTTAACCCTCCCCTCTCTACCACTAATCCCAGCTCTCACACAGCTCTTCAACCTTTCCCTAAATATTGGTACATTTCCATTCTCTCTAAAACATGCCATCATTTCACCCATTCTTAAGAAACCCTACTCTGAATCTGATTCTGCATCTAACTATCACCCTATATCTCTACTTCCCCTGGCTTCCAAACTACTCAATAGGAGCATCTACAACCGCCTTACCCAATGTATTTCCTCCAACTCCCTTCTTGACACCTTCCAATCCGTCTTCTAGCCCCAACACTCCACTGAGACAACTCTCACAAAAGTCACGAATGACTTGCTCACCACCATGTCAAATGATCACTTTTCTATTCTACTACTTATAGATCTTTCTTCTGACTTTGACACACTTGACCACCCACTTCTAATCCAAATTCTCTGCTCACTCGGATACCAAGACACTGCTCTCTCTGGTTCAAAACATACCACAAAAATCGAATATTTAGCGGCACTTTTAATTCTCTTCACCCTCTGACTGGTGTACCGCAAGGTTCGATCCTAGGCCCCCTCCTGTTCTCCATCTATACATCCTCACTTGGAACCCTAATAAAATCTTTTGGATTTCAGTATCATCTATATGCAGATGACACTCTACCTCTCAGCACCAGATCTACCCCCCTTTCTTCTAACACATATATCCAACTGCCTCTCAAGTATATCCCTCTGGATGTCTGCCTACCACCTCAAACTCAACATGTCCAAGACCAAACTTCTAATCTTCCCACCTCTACTTCAGCTTCAATTCCTCACACCTTGTTCACTGTCAACAATGCCATCATCACTCCCACCTCCAAGCCCGTTGTCTTGGGGTTCTAACAGACCCTGCCCTCTCTTTCATGCCTCAAATACGGTCACTAACAAAGTCCTGCCTTCTTCATCTAAGAAACATCTCCAAAATACGTCACTACCTCACACAAGACACAACTAAGATTCTAATACACTCTCTCATCATATCTCGTCTTGACTACTGAAATTCGCTCCTTGCTGGCCTCTCCATCTCCCGGCTGTCCACATTTCAATCCATATTGAATGCCTCCACTGGACTCATCTACCATACTCAACGTTCAGTGTTGGCAGCACCTCTCTTTCAATCACTCCACTGGCTTCCCGTACCCTCCAGAATAAAAGTTAAAATCATGACCCTAACTTGTAAAGCCCTCAACAACCGCGCACCCCTTATATCTCTGCTCTCATCTCCAAATACTCCCCCACCACCCTCTTTGTTCTAACTACCTTCTTATTTCCACCTCTCTTATCACCTCTTCTCATTCCCACCTTCAGGACTTTTCTTGTCCCTGTCTCAAAACCTTCAAATACTCACTAAAAACTCATCAGTTTAAAGAAGCCTATCACCATCCACCTTAACTTGCACAACTTATTTTTCACTCTCCTATACCTCACCCAAACCCTTTAGATTGTAAGTTTTCAATCTTGCAAGGTGCATTACGGAAAGCACTTTGGACACTGTATTCTAAGCTCAAAGACAGGGCCTTCCATCCTTTGCAATATGTTAGTACTGCTATTGTTTTGTCCTTAATTGTAACCCATGTATAGCACTACGGAATATGTTGGAGCTTTACAAATAAACAATAATCACATATAATAGTTGTCAAACTGCAAGTTGTTGTCACTCTTGCGAGCCTTGCGAAGCAAGGTAAGCAGTTTGAGGCCCGTACAGCGGCAACTGCGAGCCTCTCAAGGCGAGGCGAGCCGTTGAGGCATGAGCTCGCAAAAAATACGACTTTCAGGGCCAAAACACACAAATATGCCTCAAATTCACTTACACACTTACACACAGCACAGGGGGCCTGTGAGTGATGTTTCAAGTTAATTTGAGACATATTTTGTCTTTTTTAACGATTGAAAATCGACAAAGCGGGCAAAAAAAAATGGCGGCCAAAAAACCCCAAAAAATTCTGAAACAAGATGAAAACGAGGCTCAGCAAGGCCAGGCAAGCAGAACTTAGAAAATACACGACACAAAAGACAGTAACACTTACACCAACAACGCCAGGCACGCAGGACTTACGCAGGCACGCGGGACTGAGAAAATTTCACGACGGCAAAGACAGTAACACACCAAAAATGCCAGGCACGCGGGACACAGACGAACAACGCCAGGCACGCGGGACTTAGAAAATACACAACTGCAAAGACAGTAACACTTACACCAATGACACCAGACACGCGGGACTTCGAAAATACACAACGGCAAACACAGTAACACACACCAACAACGCCAGTCACGCAGGACCAACGCCAGTCAGCGTGCACCACGCAAAGATTCAGCAGAGACACAGAGGAGAAAGGCACAGGGAAGGGACAGGGGGGAGGTGGTGGAAAGAGCCACATGGCAAGTTGCAAGTTCCAGAGGCCTGTAATGAGCGGTGAAGTAGGTGGGAGGAGAGGCTCGCAATGAGTGTCAAAGGTGCTCAGAGGGGGTAGAACATTGCATTGTGTGGCAAACAGCATTGCCAGGCTTCAAATTTTATTACCGTCATTTTTGACGGGCAAGTCGCTAGTAATTAATAAACGATACTAAAAAAAAATTCCAATTTTAGTTCATTGCTATGCACAAAATGTATTCTATATTCATCCAATTCAGTATCTGTCATCCCTCAGAAACAGATTAAAGATGAATATAATATTTAGTTTTGTATTGTCTAGTAAATTAATTTCAGACTTTATTGTATCAATGTATAGGAGAGAGGGGGTTTCATAATTTGTCTAAGCTAACAAGGACCCCTTTGCACCTTATGTTACAGTGCCTATATTATTAATGTTGTTGCTATATGAGAACATTTGCTATAGAGAAGTGTCATAACCTTGTTTTTTATCTAAGTGTTTTGTAACCTTTTAGTGCTCATACCGTGTTCTCATGGACACTATTGTAAGTAAAATGTTGTTCATTGCAGTTTCATTTATCTCTTCACAATGGTGCTATTATGCAAGATCCATCATGCAGCAATATACCACATTATATGGCTTTACAACCAAGGTTAATACTGACGCATTGTTTAGACTCAGCCTTCTGTATATTACGTTTTTATATAACACTGGTTTTCTATTTGGATATACTGCCACAGAAGAGTCAGTCCATCACTGATGCATATTAAATCCAATTCAAGTTTATATAAGTTTATTTAATTAATGATACCTTCCTCAGTATAATTTTCATATAAAATTTACACTTGCTTACTTTCAAGAGTGACACCTTCTGGGGCTTTGCCCTCAATCTCTTGTGTTGGTAAGCTTCTTTTGAGATTAGTAGTTTGCATTTTGGGCCTTGGGTGAATGATGCCACAAAAGCCTGAATGAAGCACGCCTCTTCAGAACTACAAGATGCTTCAGAACTGGCGCCCCTTATCAATCGTTTCTATATGGGCCATTAGATCTAGTATTACAGTATAATTGAGTTGCACATAAGCTGGATATCATATCTAAAGACCCTTTTTATCTTCCAGTCTCCTAGTATTGATTAAAAATTGGGAAAACCTATCTCTATAATAGTCCCCTAAATCCCTATACTCTTACCAATGACATATATGCATCTCTCTTCACTCATCATCTACCCACCTAATGGCTCCCAACATTGATGCCCCTACCCTGTGGCATTCTTTCGCCTGCTTTGTCAGACTTTCCACAACAATTGACACCTTTAAAATCTCTCAAAATCAATCTATTCAGAGAAGTATCCCAACGTGTTCTCTAATCTCAACTATTCAACTAAGACAGTTGGACATTCAGGCATGGATCATCTGGCCGGCCAATATTGCCAATAAGTAATCATTTTCCTTTTGCCTCTAATACCCTTAATACCCACTTAGACTGTTAGCTCTTACTAGAGCATGGGCCTCAACATGTTCTATACCTATATGTATACATGTATTATCTATATTCACTGTATTACTTTGTAGAACTTTGCTCTATGGAATATGTTGGCACCTTATATATAAATATTAAACAGACAAAGGTGTTGACAAATCAGGGGAGAATTCCTCAGACAGAAAAGACCACATAAAGTTGCTTGGTATCAGACTAGTCCAGAAAATGACCCACGAACAATGTTACAGAATGTTACAGAAAATAAAAAGGTCTTACACGGATTAACATATTTTAATTCCTCGACAAAGTGCTTTTTGGCTTAAAGTCAGGGTCTCTTTCTAAATAACTGGCTGACTTGATACAATTAATAAAAAATAAGAAGGACATCCTGACAAAAACATCTTTTAGCCCTTGCACCAGTGGTGGAGCTATAGAATGGAGGGTCTTGTGCAAAAAAAAAATGTTCCCCCCTTTTGGGGAGCTATAAAAAATATTATGCTCTAGACACCATCGGAACTAAAACACAAAGTGTCCCTCTTATAACAGCAAACCTTCCCAATACACTTACCCATTGCTCACAAGACCCCTTTCCAATATATATAAACACACTACCAATCTTAGCACCCACCTCATATAGCACCCATTCCTATATCCTTTCTTCCTCCCTCACAGAACCAACCCCCCTGTACTTTGTTGCCACTTTGCAGCCCTTGCTCTCTTACCTTCTTCCCCAGTTTGCTGAAATGCTCCACAATGCCACCTCTTAGAGCTTCAGTAGAAATGTTCCTATTTAAGCAAGCACACACCAGTTTCAGGCTAGGGGAGTGTGCAGCCAAGGAGGCAAAGAGGTTGCAGAGGGGGCCCAGGGGGGTTGAGCTTGGGTGGGCAATTCCCAGGAGGTGCTTACACTACAAAAAAAATGAAATGCAAAAAAATCTACACAGCATTGCCCCACCTCCAAGAGGAGGGCCCTGGTGCACTGCACCACCTGGACCACTGGTAGATCTGCCCCTGCCTTGCACTGCTCAAACATTCTGGGGATGCTTAAATTTGTTCTGAAAAATACATCTTTGCACATTTGTGACTTGTTATCTCAAGTAGATCCTGACATTCTCCAACGCATGGGCTAAAATAAAGAGAACAATAAGGTTACATATGTAAAATTATATCCCTAATTTAAAAAAATAACCAATAGATATTTCCTGCTGTCAGAAACAATATAACTCTGTCGTCTTACAAGATATACAATAGACAAGTTCACACAGACGACATGTGCAGCTCAGCATCATCTGATTAATCTAGCTGATGAATAGCCCAGACCATTTAATATAGAGTTAGAGATTGTATAAGCCATTGGTAGGTCAACACATACTCAATACAATTCTTTATCTTAGTCGTGCTTTCTTCGGTCTCATTTACAGAATACGCTATTCATACACTTTCCACATACTGTTTCATAGCAACAAAAGATCTCTTAAAGCTTCTTATTCACAATAGCTAACATACCTATACTCACTGGATAAACTGATTGTGTGAACTGACCTTTATAATATTTTACTCTCTTACAGATTGGTGCCTCAACTCATTTGTAACGAGGTCAGAACAAAGTAGCGCAGAGCCATTGTACGTAACGGTAAACAAGTTCTCAGGAGCTCAAAGTGACAAAAAGGGAGGTATACAATCACATCTATATTATGGGCACACATGGTGTGTTTCTGGTATTTCAGATAAAGGCATTGATTTCTTGTCGATATGTCCTGCTTTCAGTATCCCTATTAAATTTCCCATGATAACGTCGATAGTTGTGTAGTTAGTTCAACAGGAGCTCTTGTCAAAGTGTAAATCCTAGTCAGTTATATTATTTTCCAAATCTTTGGGTATTTTAGTTGATTATTATTATTATTATAGTTCATGTATAACGCGCCAACATATTCCATAGCGCTGTACACAAGTCAAGCTCAGACAAATGGAACCATTAATGGAACCATTAGTCTTAAAGGACCCTTAAACTATCCCCTTTTGAGTTTGGTCGTAAATATAATTAATTCTCTTTTGAAGATATATGAAGAACTTTATTTGAAAATATCAAACATATATTAAAAAATAGAACAATACAACCTCTAATTTATTCCTTTTTTTTATACAATTATGGGGTTGAGGAATCTACCATTTTAGATTCCAGTAGCCTACTTCCTAAGGTTGAAAGATACTATGGTAGTAATTTTAGCACTGATTATCACTAATCATATTAGCACTAATGATTTAAACTTAGAGGTACTGACATTAATTCTAACCATATCACTGTATTTTAAAAATATATAATGTCATTTGAATTTTATGCTTGGAATTTTGTCATTGCCCAACTGTATTCATTTTTTTAGTTTTATATGAATGTTTTAGTTGGGTTACTTAATTAATTTTATCCTCTTCTGTGTTATTGTGAAATAAAAGAAGTACCAAGAGTAACCAAATCTTCCCTCCTTGAGCCTTTGTCTCTCTTAGTTCAGAAGTAAACATTTAAAGGCTTAATAAATTGTGATTTGGCCAACTGAATAGGGCTCTATATAAGCACAGAGCATATTTTTTACGGAAGTTTTTAGTTGGTGATCTTCTATCCCAAAGCAAGGTCTTCACTAACTAAAAATGTCTGTAAAAAAATATGCTATGTAGTTATATAGAGCCCTATTCTATTGGCCAAATCACAATTTAATAAGGCTGTTAAGGTTTATTGCTGGACACCAAATGGGCCTCCACCTTGTATCCAAATCTGATTTTCTCTAAGATTTCTGGAAAAAGAGTCTTGAAGTATTGGCAGCATATATGTGTATATATACCCACATTTTTGTAATATTTTAATTTAAACCCACCCAAAATGTACGTACTTTAATGGTATATAAAAGCAGTTTAACTGTCTGGAAACCTGTTCTCTCTGACATTAATTGGAAACCATGTCCACCATGTTTAACCAAGTTATTTGTACCGGGAACTCTTATGCTAAACACATTTAGGACATTTCAGCAAATATTTTTTTTTATATTTTTATAGCAAAGTATTTTTAATTAAATTAGCCGTTCCTTTAGATAATTACTCAACAGTCAAGAGCATTCCACCCATTACCCAAATGACAGTATCACTCTGTATTCATTATTCTGTTTAATTAAAATGAATGCCTACTTTTTTATCAACTACAAATATTTCTTATGCTACTATAAGCAAAAATAAAATTGCCAACCATACAACTCTTTTAACTTGTCCAAAGAGAGCTGACACTGGAATTAAAATCTGGGTTATCCACTTCACAGACAATGTTCTTTAGTTTATAAATAATATATGGACGTCTCCTAATTTCCTCCTTTTTGCTGGGCTACTCAATAGCATCTATTTGAATACCCTGCATTCTATAATCCACAGCAGTGTTTCTCAATCCCTTTCCTCAAGAACCCACAGTAATGAGTATTTCAAATGGTTCTTCCCAGTAAAGTGACTGGAAAGTCTTTTTGAAACTCTGTTACTATGTAAACTTAATCTAGCACAAGTGGGTCAACCAAAATGACACAGGTGAAGCAGGAATACCCTCAAATTGTGGTCTGTTATAGAGAATATGCTTGTATTAGTGTCTTCAATATGGTATTTAGTGTCCACAGTCCTCAAGAGCTGGTCAGATTTTAAAGTTCGATTACAGTTGAGTGTATCACATTTATTGAACCATGTGCACATCCATTTCTAATCAAGCATAGCCTTAAAAATGAGTGGAGTTGGTCATTATTGATATTGTCTCACCAGCAATTCTGGGATACATAAGGTTATCCTGAAAAAATAATAAGCCAAAGCTTTTTAGATTTAATTGGTAGACTAGAGAAGCCTATTAGTTCATACCTACAATAACAGTCTACATTTGACAACCATATGTAACTCTTCCTTTGTTTCTAGCTTGTGTCCTCAATTACCTCTCGAATATTTGTTTATTGTGTCTTCCTGTCAAACCCGCAGGCACCTTAGCTATTACTGCAGTAAGTCTAAAGAACCACTGTAGTATAGAGGAGTAGAACATATATTATTTAGACTAACTACACTTGAAAATAAGGTAAATGTTAAAGGTGGCCGGAGTTTAAAGAGGTCACCAACATTTTACAAACAAACAAAATCAGATATGCTTGGGGCCACTCTGTTTGCCTCCTACATTTGATCATGTTCACACCCATGTTCTAAAGGGCAAACATGGGGCCATAATCAATTTGAAGCCTGCAAATTGATCACAGACGTCCGAATGTCTGCTGGTGTTTTGCGGGCTCCAGTTCGTCTCCGACTGCAATGCTATTCAATTGCTCAAGGCCGCAAGTTACTGCCCCAAGCCAAAACCGTAAGCCATGCACTGGTTTGGAGCAGTTCAGGGCGGGAACATGGTCAATAAAGCAAGCTCGTAACCTTCCATTTCAAATCATCCAATTGAAAATAAGACTGTCATTATAACGATAGTAAAACATGGAGGCTACATGTCAATCAATTAGGTACGGGGGTCCAATATGCAAACAGACTTACAAAACCTGCAAAATAGAGAATTATGAAAATTAATGCTAAAACTGTTCTAGTCCATATGGGTGGCCTGATATGTATTAACTCATTGATACCCGATTTAACCCCGAAATGACACATAAAAATTGATATTATTTCCAAAAGATTTGCGAGTTTGAGACTGTTGTGCAATTAATTCTAAAGTCTATCATCGTTTTCTCTGTTATTTACAGTGCAGTATTGATTTTTTATTTGCATTTACAGTGCCACGAATAGGTGTTTAACCCCCTTGCGGGTCCTCTCTAGCACTCTTTGGATTTTCTCCTCCATTTGCCATTTACGGGTGTGAATACATTTGCGGGCTTGGGGAAATTGATCAATTAAATAGCGATTTGTGATTTTAGCCTTGAGATCAAAGGCTTCTAGAGATTTGCGAGTTTAACCATAGCCATTTTTTCAAGCTTGTAACTTTGAAGCCGGTTCCGAGCCAGCAAAAAGATCCAATTGAATAGCAAAATAGCTTGAGACCTCACTTACCGGCTCCTGGATCTCACGAAAGCTCAAGTGAATGGTGCTCATGGTCTTTTTTCACAAATTAGACTTTACCAGAACGACAACATACCAGAATGTGTAAGAAGTTGACCTGATACCAGAACATCCGACATGCCCACAGGCAACTATAGACATTGAATGAACCTTCAGGTCATTTTATGATGTAAGATGAGCATAACAATGTCTTCACCTTAAACAGTCACGGACTTTACAGTATCCTTTCATTACAATGTTTTCTATCTGTTATATGTTTTAAAGTTCAACCTGTTATAGAAATGCTGGCAGTTGTTTAACTGACCTTTTAGGTGATATCCTAGTTTGAAGTAATTTTCCTCTCAAAATTATTATTTTTAGCTGAAGAATTACATATCTCATAACTTTGGATATAAAGTGAAATAAAGTGTATACCATGTTGGCTTCAAGACTCAAACAGATCAAAAACAGAATACTCACAATATATGAACCAAACAATAAAACAATTACCAATGCTAATGAAATTGTGTCAGTATTTACATTACAGGGCCCTATACAATCATACACTAGACCACAGGCCAAGAAATTTGACATTAACAAAAATAACTATCTAGAAAAGGCACAAGGTACAAAAATAACTTCAACTCAGATTGAACCAGACAAACCCTTTAACCAAGATGAATGACAGAATTACTCACATCGCTCAAACCCTCTAAGACCTCAGGCCCAGATGGCTTTGGAAATCTATATTATAAAACTATTGGCAATCTTCTTGGCCCATTTTTATTAGGGTTATTCATTGACAAACAGTGGTTGTCTCCCCCCAGAAAATGATTTAGACTAATATAGCACTTATCCATAAAGAAGGGCTAGACCCAATGAAATGATGGAACTATCAGCCCATCTCACTACTAAATTATGATACCAAAATATTAGGTATACAGAAAAATGGGATAAATGCATACAAAAATGAAATTAATTTTATTAATTAAATGACAGCGGAGTCTTTAAAAACAGGGAATGTTTAAAATACTAACACAGGGAATAAAAGAGGGCAAAGTGTAAGGAATAGTAATGAACCCTGAAGCACTGGTATTGTGCAATGTATAACTCTTAAGTGAGTGGGTATTACTATTCCCACCTAGCGGGCGAGCCAAAATAGTTATAAGGAAGAACAAAGGCAGAAAAGCCCTATTGTTTCACAAAGGATATATATATAAAAAGCACCCTTGTACCTAAATAAATGTCCTCCAAATGTCTAGGGGGTACATCCAACAGAGCAGTAAATTTGCATCAAGGTGAGATATAGGTCACTGTATGTCTTACTGACACCCCTTTTTGTATTATGAATTAGGGTACCCAGAATTAGTACCTATATAGGTCAGATTTAAAGGGAGCTCAACCTAAAATAAAGACAAAGTCATTGCAACAGCTATATGTTACACAGCATAGAATCCAAGCTGTGTCTATATACATTTATCGACATCTGACTATGGTATGGCACAGAAAGTGTCTGAAGCTGTGTCTACAAGGTAGAGGCTGTTCCCCAACTATTAGGGTAATTAAGGTGATATCCGATTTTTGCAGACATAATATGAGACTAGTAGGGTGTAAGGGGCTTTAAACTAGGCTGTAATTTGAACAAATTTGCAGTTCCTAGAGAGCTCGACCGCCAGGTTCGCAACGCGCATGCGCACGCCTAACGTGATGACGTGCGCAGCGTCGTTGCTAGGAGCCTGACGTGTTTCGACGTACCACGTCTTTGTCAAAGGGAAATTGTATAATGCTGTCTCCAGGAGCTTTATATAGGGAGCTGTCACCTAGGCAACATGAAAATAGCAAATATATTGCCCATAACGGGGATGGAGAAAAAAAGAGAAATTAAGGATAATATATACAATATATACAAGGGGCAAATGCGAAATATATACAAAAAGAGTAGGAACAACATGGATATGTGCCCTAATGTACTTATTGTTGATATCTATGTATAGACCATATGGAGGGGCTTAAAGAACTTGTGATAAGTTGAAGGACATATGAGTGGTGTAAAAACTATTCCATCTATATAGTGAAAGACTGCCAAAAAAGGCAGGATTAAAAAACAGAACGTGAGCAAATAATTGCCATGTGTAAGAGACCGTTATATAAAGGGGGAACAGCCCCATTATATAACTAAGAAGTATATAACAGGAGACTAGTGATACGTAACTATAAATCATACAGGGGTGTGAACAAAGAATAATGGAAGAGTACTCAGGGACTCTACACTGTGTGATAACCAAGGTGACAAACACCTATAATAGGTTATGCGTGTATAAATAGACTAAAAAGGTGAGTGCTGATGCACTTGAGGTCCAACCATATAGGATGAACATGGTAGTGAGAAAATTATACTCACTGGAGTGAATATATACAAATGTGAAAGACAAGGGAAGATGGGATTAAAGATAATAGGAGAAAAAAAGTGTGTGGTGTCTATGTGACAGGAGAAGGTCTAGCATACCTATACAAGATAACACATATCATAAAAAGAGAAGAGAACCAAGTATTAAATGAAAGGCATGAAGGTGAACCCCTCATTAAGTCCATTAGGTACTTGGGCCTTCAATTGGTATATCCAGCGTGCCTCACATTGTAGTAATTTTTTCTCCAAATCTCCCTGTCTTGGGCCTATGTGTACCTGGTCTATTGCACAAAAAGATAAGACTTCACTTTTATTGTTGTGACAATATTTGACATGGCGGGCAATTGGTGTATCCAATGCATTCTTGATACTGTAAATATGTTTGCCAATCCTACGGCGCAGCTGGCGCCTCGTTTTTCCTACATAGATCTTTCTGCAAACACAGGTGGCCACATAGATAACCGCCGTAAAACAACAATTCATGAATTCTTTTATTTCAAATTTTTCCCCAGTAATAGGATGTTCATATATTTTTAAAGGTCTAACATACCTACAAAATTTACATTTGCTGCATTTGAAACATCCTGTTAGAGGTTTTAACCAGGTCCCAGGTTTCTGCTCTTTAAAAGAACTATGGACCAACCTATCTTTAAGATTTTTGCCCCTATGGTATGTAATAGAGGCCTTGGCGTTAGAACATCTTTTAGATCCTCATCACTCCTCAAAAGATGCCAATGTCTGGATAAAATGTCTCTAACAGCCTCAGAGTCATAGCCAAAAGTCATAATACAGCGGGATAGTTTGTTTTCCTTATCTGCATTTTTATTAAGGCCATTTAGAAGTTCAGATCTACTACAGTTAGATGCATAATTAAAAGCAGATTTGAGACATTTATTAGAGTAACCTTTGTCTCTAAATCTATTCCTTAGTTTATCTGCTTCTAGTTTGAACTCTGCATCAGAACTGCAGTTCCTTCTTATTCGAAGGTATTGACCTCTCGGTATCCCCCTTTTAAGGGGTTCAAAATGCTGGCTGTCCAAGGTCAATAGAGAATTTGTGGCTGTATCCTTCCTATAAGTAGTGGTTGATATCTTTCCTTCCACATCTTTTGTTATCAGCAAGTCTAAGAATGTAATGGAGGATAGGTTTAGCTCATATGTAAATTTAAGGCCCAAATCGTTGATGTTAAGGTCAGACATGAATTGTTCAAATTCAGGCTTAGTGCCTGTCCAGACTACTAACACATCATCAATATAGCGCTGCCATATTAATGCGTGTTCAGAGAGTGAAGGTGTAGATTCTTGGAAAACAAATTTCTCCTCCCACCAACCCAGGAACAGATTGGCATAACTGGGAGCACATGGTGTACCCATGGCTGTCCCTTTTTGCTGGTGGTACCACTTGTTATTGTGTGTGAAGTAATTGTGCTTTAACACAAATTCCAGCAGTTCCAGTAGAAGTCCATTAAATTTGGTGTGAATAACACCTTTCATACTTAAAAAGTAACCAAGGGCCTCTATACCGCATTCATGCGGTATACTGCTGTACAAGGCCTCTACATCAATAGAGGCTAGCCATGCTGAATTGGGTATATAGAGGTCATACAACTGCTTTAAAATGTCATTGGTGTCTTTGACATAAGAGGGCAGACTCTCCACCAATTCTCTCAGATAGTGGTCAATAAATATACTGGCATTGTGGGACAGGTTATCAGTGCCGGATACAATTGGTCTACCAGGTATAGGTGATTTCTTTTTATGTATTTTAGGGAGGGAATAGAAAATTGAGATAGTAGGAAATCTAGGGTATAAAAACCTATAGGTTTGCTCATCAATAAGGCCCTCTTTCATTGCATTATCCAAAATAGTTTTCAAGAGTATCTTATACTCGTTAGTTGGATTTTTTTGGACCACCTTATATGTGCTATTGTCACCCAAAATTCTGTTACACATATCTCTATATTCCTCATTATTCATAATGACAATATTACCTCCCTTATCGGCAGGCTTGATTTGTATATCTTTGCACTTCTCCAATTCTTTTAATGCTATGAATTCATTACTAGTCAAATTGAATTTCTTTTTCAGTTTGTAATAGTCTATGTTCTCAATATCTAAAGTGGTCTGCTGAAGAAAGACCCAAAATATTAGCAAAACTCATAGCTAACCATATAAATAAATTCCTACTGAAGTTGTCTTTGTGCCCAGTCACCAAGCCCAGGACAATACTAGAATGTGATCTGCTATGGCTCCGATATCATAGAAAAATCTTTACTATACTTCTATCAATAGACTGAAAATGCCTTTAATTGGATCCTTTGGCCATATTTGTTTGAAACCTTAAACACCTTTGGTTTCCACCCTCATTTGTCACCATCATGAAAACTGGATACAATAAGGTAAAAGACAATCTTTTAATCCCATGCTCAGCTATTGCAGCATTTGACATACATATTGGAACAAGACAAGGATGCTCTATCTCTTCCATATGATTTGCCATCTCCTTAGAACCATTCTTGAATCATGTTAGATCCAGCCCTAATATTCAGGGAATATTATATAAAGGTTATATATTTATATATATATATATATATATATATATATATATATATATATATATATATATAAAGTCTCCACATATGCTGATGACCTTATCATATCTTACATATCTACCTACTAAGATTTCCCTTCATACCCACCATAGGAAATGTATATAAATTCAAACTTAAACAAAGTCCAAATACTCTACAATATTTGTATATAAAATTGACTAGATCCTATATCAAGCACACTACCAACCAGTGTTTATAAAAATCAGAAAATATATCAAATGAACTTCCAATTTTGTGGTTTAGGCACATAGTATCTTTTAAGATTAATATTTTGCCTTTTTTGTTATACATATATATGTCAAACACTACTTATCACTATCAAGAAGCAGTAGAGCTAACCAGATTCAATTACTTAAATGTTGAAGGTAAACTTGTAACATTTGAAACCCTTAATACAAGATCTTTTTTAACCCATCATAATTACTTTCATTAGAGACAAGTAAAAAGAGTGTCCACACAAGCCTTTGTCAAATAAGACCATACTAAACACTAACTAATTTTGAACAAAAATACTTATTAGATCATACCCATAAAAGACTGATATCTATAAGCTTATAAAATGGTTATGAGATGATACATAACACCATCTAGACTAAATAATATAAACCATCAAAAAAATACTTTGCTGGAAGGATTACGGACAAAGAAGTACTTAACGCTACCCTTTGGTGGACATACAACAAGATCTATTTTTGGCAAATGGCTAACAGCCTTATTAAATTGCGATTCAGTAAATTTAAAATGGCTCTATATAAGCACTAACTAAAAACTTCTGTAAAAAAAATATGCTGTGTGTTTAAATAGAGCCCTTTTAAATGTACCGAATCTCAATTTAATAAGGCTGTAAATCTCTAATTTTGCAAAGTCTCAATTTACTTATAAAATCAGACTCTCGGTTCTTCCCAATATTCACACCATTATCATGCTTGTACAAGGGAGAAAATGCACTTAAATAATACTAGCTGCAAAAACCCAACCTAAATTCCACTTGCCTAAGTTATGTTGCAATTGTCTATTTTTTCACTGCAATACAACACTGGCATATCTAACATATTGATATTAAATGGAACCAATTTCAATGTTTTCTGTTTTGTTATCCAAATGCTCTTTCCTTCTTTTGTTTTTACTTTTATAATTAAACATATTTAATTTATATTTCTTTATCTGTTTTATATAATCTATTATATTTTTACAAATGTTCTTGTAATGTGACCCACGTTCCTATTTTTCCTTTTTTCTTTCCTTTAAACTGAAAAATCTAATAAAGTTCAGCTGACTGAAGAAAATAAAACCTTGCATAAAAATAATTGCATGAAAAAGGTTTTCTTGCTTTTAGTTTCAATTAAGTTTAAACAAGTTTTACTCAACATGATATGAAAACCTATGAAAACTGGAGTTTTCAATTCTTTTTTATTTCTGTAAAAGCTACCTCCAAGGCCTTTAGAAATAAATTCAATAACATTTATTTTTGTATCAGTGATTCTGAATATTTCATAGGAGAATATATGAATCAACTGATTTTCACATTATCACTTTCTCTCTATTGTCCCATGCAGGAAGGCATTATTATTCATTCATATTAGAAAATATGTCATCAATATCTGGATCCAACCCCTTAGTCTTAAGATAACATTTTCTCTGTTGATATATTTTTGTGCATCATCTGCTATGAAAATGATGACAATTTTCTTGTTATTTTTTCAATTCTTCTATTGTAAAGAAAAATCTACTAGTTTCTATTTTATAGTTGCCAAGAGCAAATCATAGCATCAGTGCAATCATGCAGTCAAAAAGAGCATAATGAAAAACAGTCCCATCAACACATATTCAATTTATCCAATAGGGATGTTTCAGCTTCTCATAAGAAATCATCTCCAGCATTATAATTTGCACAGCAACATAATTGAATGCTAAGGGGACATGAAGTTTACCGGATGATCGGAGCTAGATTAAAAAATCAATCAATCAATTTAACTTGCTATGTAAAGCAAGACTGTCAAAGTCCTGACCTTCAAAGTCAACTTGAATTCATTGGCAAGCTTACATTCTAAGTTGTGGACCATTTTTTTCTACTTAGGTTTAATAGGTCTGTTAATCTTTCTGATAAAAAAATAAATATTGGCAAAAAATCAAACCATCAGCTTAAAAACAAGTCACAACAGGGATATATGGAATGAATAGCTTTGACTTACCTGGTGAAGAGATGATTACAGTAGACTCTCAATTAACCAGAACTTATGCAGCCAGCACTCTCAAGCAACCAGAACTCTCAAGCAACTAGCAATCTCAAGCAACCCGAACTCTCAAGCAATCAGAAAAATGGAATATTGTATTTAAAATAAAAATTAAATTTTACAGGGTTTAACAAATGCCAAGAGCCAGGTTGTCATGCCACAAAATGCTTACGGGCACCTATATATTATCCACTGTATGTCTCTGCAATTCAGTTTTACCTGAAAGCAGACAGGCATGAGTGACTGAGCCAGGGCAGTGTTGGCGTTACATTCCCGGGATCAGCACCGCACCTTCCAGCCGAATGTACCTGTGTGTAAGTGAGGAGTGAAAGCTGCTGCTAGAACAGCCCTCAAATATACTTAGCAGAGCATCCTATGCACAGCTAATCTAGGCCTCTTTTAATAGTGACACACAAGCAACCATAAACTACATTTATCCTGCATCAACCAATCCCTGTGGGTGCCGGATAACTGAGAGTCTATGGTATATACACCTCTATTTATAAGATAACATTGCTTAAATAGTATTTTTTATGCATTTAAAAGTAGGTTTTAAAGATTACAAAAATAGTTTTTAGCATGAAACAATTTGAAGTAAAACCTACGGTAAGTCAGTAGGTTTGTTGTATGGGCATGATCACCTTAGACAGCAGCAACTTTTTGCTCACTTATACCTTTCACAGTGGAGAAATATCCTGATGCACATTTCAGCCTCTCTTGGGCCTCGTCATTGAAGTGTAGTTGCTCTCCCTAAGGCACAGAGAGCAAGGAGTCCAAGGTCTGGAGCTCCCTATGACCCTTAAAGAGACAAAACCCCAAGTATCTTACAGGGCTCCAAGCATTGGGCTCAGCTACACCTCACTGATGAGACCCAAGAGAGGCCGAAATATATGTCTGGAGTTTTGCTGTTTCGCCTGTTCAGGATAGAATTGCCTGGTATTTCGTCGGTCGATCACTTGTTTGAGTGATACCTGAGTGATATGCTACAGGATATTTTTCACATGTGAAGTACACAAGTAAGCAAAATGAGGCTGCTCTCTGAGTGGGTTATCGTGCCCATAGAACACGCCTACTTAGTCCACTCTCGGGATGAGTGTCTCTGACTTTGTTTGTGCCTGTTTAAACGTAATTGAAACTAACCTGTAATGTAGAGAGCATACTTTAGTGTGTAGATCTCATTGGCTGACAAAGGACTAGCTTCCAAGAGCATTAAATCTTCTGAATATGTTTGGGCTCTGAAGACTTTATTTGAAAAAAGCACCCTGTGGCACATTATCAAATACCCTCTTTCTGATGCACAGAGAGTAATTCTCTACTTATCTATTTAAATTATGCTTTCCCATGTGCTGTACTGTATTATACTTAATATGTTAATAATTTAACATGTACCTGAATATTTAAGAAGCAAGGCTTATAGTGTTCCCAAAGAATAAAACAGCTTTTGCATAAAATGTACATTGCATAAATCATTGGATTAGTCAGGGAATAGTAAGGAAACACAATACAACCTAAAATGGATTTGTACGTACATACTGGAAGATGTATGCCCATTTCACACATTGCTAAGCTACAGACTCGCTATTTGTAAAGAAAGAGAGAAAAAAATATATGATTCAGCCAAGTAATATAGCAGCTGTGGGCAGCTTCAGAGAAGCTAATACAATAACCGTACACAGCAAAGGCTAAACGCTTGACTGCAATCTCTTAGCAATTAGTTTCTTCACTAGAAAATGTCATACTCCAACAGTGTTTGGAAATCAGCACCATATACTGAAGAATGATGGCAACATATTTGTTCATTTTGAACAAGAACAATGGGCCCTATTCTATTGCCCAGATTGTGAAGTTACACATACTTAAAGTCACTCTTAATATTGCCACATATTCTATTAGCTAATTGCATCCTGATTGCGAGTTAGCCGCCCACAATCACTATATCTCCATTGATTTTTGGACAGCTCGAACATTCTCAGCGGTAAATAAAGTTACACAAAATTAATATTTTATTAGAATTACTATGGGCCTCATCCAATTGTGATTTGGTCAATTTAATAGGGCTCTATATAAGCACACATATTTTTTTACAGAAGTTTTTAGTTAGTGAACTTCTATCTAAAAGCAAGGTCTTAACTAACTAAAAACTTGTGTAAAAAAATATGCTGTGTGCTTATATAGAGCCCTGTTCCATTGGCCAAATCACAATGACAAAGTTAGTGGAAGATGGAGCGTCCTAAAGAATGATTTTAGAGAATTAGGGAATAAGCTTAAAGCAAGGACCTCCAAGGTAGTATTTTCTGAGATACTACCAGTGCCACGTGCTAGCCCAGGGAGGCAGAAGGAGCTTAGGGAGGTTAATGCGTGGCTAAAAAAGTGGTGCAGTGCAGAGGGTTTTGGGTTTTTAGAGCACTGGGCTGACTTCTCACTTGGGTACAATCTCTATAGCAGGGATGGATTGCACCTTAATGATGAGGGCGCTTTTGTGCTAGGGAATAGGATGGTAGAACGGCTGGGGGAGTTTTTAAACTTGTAGGTGGGGGGGAGGGACTATATAGAAGTATTGGGGTAAATAGGGTAGAGAGGGAAAGGGATGAATTATTTACCCATGGGGGAGGAGAAGGGGGGAGGGTTACAATAGAAAGTAGGGAGATATTAATAGGGGCCTCAAATACAGTGGCAGGCACTTCACATCAGCAGAGCCATAGCAACATAAAGTGTATGATTGCAAACGCAAGAAGTTTGCCTGGGAAAATGGATGAGCTAGAAATATTAGCAGTACAAGAAAAATGGGGCTTAATAGGCATTACGGAAACATGGTGGGATGAATCTCATGACTGGACTGTTAATCTGGATGGTTATAACCTATTTAGGAAAGATAGGGGAAATGGTAAAAGAGGAGGAGGGATCTGTCTTTATGTTAAGCCTGAATTTAAGCCTATAGTTAGAGAAGATATTAATGCTGGCACTAACGGCATCATTGAATCCTTGTGGGTTGAGCTAAATAGTGGAGGAGCTAATTCTAAATGCATATTGGTGGGAGTATGCTATAAACCCCCAAATATAGCTGAAAGTGAGGAAATACAATTATTGTTACAGATTGGAAATGCAGCTAAGCATGGGCAAGTTCTAATAATGGGAGACTTTAATTACCCTGATATAAACTGGATAAACGAGACCAGCAGCTCAGCTAAGGGGAGCAGGTTCTTGAGTACACTCAGGGATCATTATCTAGCCCAGGTAATACAAGAACCTACTAGAAATGGGCCATCTTGGATTTAGTCATCACAAGTAATATTGATATAATATCAAATGTAAAAATAGGGGAACCCTTGGGGAACAGTGATCACAACACAGTCTCATTTGAGATTGAATACAAAAAACAGAGTTGTAAGGGGCCAACAAAAACTCTAAATTTTAAAAGGGCTAACTTTAATGGGCTGCAGGCAGCAATACAACATATAGACTGGGACAAAGAACTTACAGGGAAGAATACTGAAAATAAATGGACAACATTCAAATCCTTACTAAATAAACATACTCATCAGCATGTACCATGTGGAAATAAAATAAATAGGAGTAAATCACATCCCATGTGGCTTAACAATGACTTAAAGATCATGATGAGGAAAAAGAAATATGCATTTAAATTATACAAGAAGGAGGGAAGAGAGGCATCTTTATGTGACTATAAGGAAATCAACAAGGCTTGCAAAAGGGCTATTAGACTGGCTAAAATAGAAAATGAGAAGTCAGTTGCAATGGAAAGTAAGACTAACCCTAAAATATTTTATAAATATATTAATGGGAAGAAGGCCAGGAAGGAATCGATAGGACCATTACAATGTGACACAGGCCATCTGATAATTAGTGACCAGGAAAAGGCAGATGAGTTAAATAGGTTCTTTTCGTCGGTTTACACAAGGGAGGTACCAGTGGTTGGGACACTGCAACATAATGGGGCTACACTACCTTCACTAAATAATTGGTTAACGCAGGAAGAAATACAAAAGAGGTTGGAGAAAATAAATGTTAATAAAGCCCCAGGTCCTGATGGAATACATCCAAGGGTACTGAGGGAGCTGGGTTCTGTAATAGCCAAACCATTATATCTAATCTTTAAAGACTCGCTCACTACAGGGTCTCTACCAGATGACTGGAGAAAAGCAGAGGTGATACCTATATTTAAGAAGGGATCTAGAGCAAATCCGGGGAATTATAGACCAGTGAGCCTCACTTCTGTAGTTGGGAAGCTTTTAGAAGGGTTAATAAGGGACAGAATACAAGAATATGTCTATTTAAACAGGATCATAGGTAGCAGTCAACATGGATTTATGAAGGAAAGGTCGTGTCAGACCAATCTAATTAGTTTTTATGAGGAGGTTAGTAGGAACTTGGATCAGGGCAACTCAGTGGATGTAGTCTTTTTAGATTTTTCAAAGGCATTTGATACAGTGCCACATGGAAGACTAGTGAGCAAACTAAGGGATACAGGAATTGCAGTAAATATCTGCTCATGGATCGAGAGCTGGCTAAAAGACAGGAAGCAAAGGGTTGTTGTAAATGGAACATACTCCGATTGGTCTAATGTGATAAGTGGGGTTCCTCAGGGCTCAGTATTGGGTCCTCTCCTTTTTAACATATTTATTAATGACATTGAAGTAGGACTCGAATGTAGTGTCTCCATTTTTGCTGATGACACTAAGTTGTGCAAGGTAATAAAATCAGATAATGATGTACTTTCCCTACAAAAGGATTTGCATAAATTAGAGAAATGGGCGGCTAAATGGCAGATGAGATTTAATACAAATAAATGTAAGGTTATGCATTTGGGAAGGAACAATAGCCAAGCAATCTATAATCTCAATGGAGCAAATCTAGGGGTATCAGATATTGAAAGGGATTTGGGAGTACTAGTGGACAACCACCTAGGTAACAGCGCTCAAAGCCAAGCAGCGGCTGCAAAGGCAAATAAAATATTAGCATGTATTAGGAAGGGTATAGAAGCCAGGGAAGAAGATATAATTCTGCCACTATACAAATCTCTAGTACGCCCTCATTTGGAATATGGAGTACAATTTTGGGCACCACCTCACAAAAAAGACATTTTAGAGCTGGAAAAAGTACAGAGAAGGGCTACAAAACTAATAAGGGGAATGGAGGGGCTAAGTTATGAAGAAAGACTAGCAAAATTAAACTTATTTTCGCTAGAAAAAAGGCGTCTAAGAGGAGATATGATTACGTTATTTAAATACATCCAGGGTCAATATAAGGCTTTGTCAAGCGAACTTTTTGTAGCAAGAGATTTTCAACTGACAAGAGGACATCCGTTGAGGTTAGAGGAAAAAAGATTTCACCTTAAACAAAGAAAAGGGTTCTTCACAGTTAGGGTGGTTAAACTGTGGAATTCTCTACCAAAGGAGGTGGTGACAGCGAATTCGATAGACAACTTCAAATAAGGGGTTAGATATATTTCTGAATAAAGAGGGCATTCAAGGCTATCCTAGATAACTAGCAAGGAATATTGATCCAGGGAGAAATTTGATCGCCAGTTTCTGGGGTCAGGAAGGAATTTTGCTTTTTTTTCCCCTTATGAGACAATTGGCAAAGTTTCAATGGGTTTTTTTTTTATGTTTGCCTTCCTCTGGATCAATTAACAATAATTAACAATTAACAATAATAATAAATAGTCCAAATTAAAAAGATCAATAGAGATCTAAAAAGGTTTAACTTGATGGACTAACTCTTTATTCATTCTCCAATACTATACTATTAATAATTATTTAATCAATAATTTAATTAATAACTAATCCGCATATTGCAGATCAGAGGAGATCTTAACAGGTTGAACTTGATGGACTGAAAGTCTTTTTTCAACCTTAATTACTATGTAACTATGTAACAATTGAATGAGGCCCTAGGTGTAGCTTGCAAATTAAATCTGACCCACAACTAGAAAAAAAGAGTAGTAAATAGGACACGCAAAAGGTTTTAATACCAGTTCTGATAGCTGTAGCAGCAATTAAACAGACACTACTGTACTTTAAAAGAATGGCAAGGCATGGAAACACATTATAATTAATTACAAAACTGTCTCACACCCACAACTATGCAATTAAAAATATTATTTTTAACTGTTATTTCTGAGTAATATCGATCCTGGGACTCAAGGGGTTAACACATATCATGAAACCCACATAGACTAGAACAGATGCTGTAATGCATTTTAAAGAGTTCCAGAGTGCTTGATTACTTATTAACCCTCTCATTAATTCTTAGCCTCCGATTGCAGATTACATCTAACTTCCATATTTTACTGACGTCATGATAACTGACTCATTTACTATTGGCTATGTCTAAGAAGTAAATTACGGGCTTGCTTAAATATTGTCAGATCATATGATAACGTGCCCCTGAAATCCTACGTATGAGGCAATAGAATACATCTAGACATTTAGAGAAAACAACAGCTGCAGCCAAAATTGGTCTAAGGTACTTTTTAATAGAACAGGGCCTAATGTTAGCTTGCTTACCAAATTATTTCCATCTCTTCACTCCATTGTCTTGCGTTGGCAGAAGCATATTAAACATTTGTACCAAGAGTTGAAACTTGCTCAATAGACCATCCCCATATTTCTCTGTGGGGAGACTGAATCAGTTTTGGTCTGGAAATGACGTTTTAACCTCTGTTTACCAAATTCAATGTCAGAGGAGCCATCAGTGCAATGAGCTCACAATCTAGAGAGTATGGAGATGTGAGACACAGTTATATAGAGGGTCTTTTGTGCATGTGGGGATAGGATATTCACACATCCAACAAGATAGTTCCGGGACCAGAGGATGTTGCATCATTTTGACATGGAACCACTATGTTGTATAATGCACAGTGAAGTAGTAGTAATGAGGTGAGTGATGGTGTCAGTGTTGATGCACGAAAATTAGTTCCAAAGGATGGGTAACTGCTGGAGAAATAAAACAATATGTCTACTCAGGACAGTTGTCAAATATGGTATTATTGCACTAGATTAAGTCAATATAATGAGAAAATATTAAATCAATATCATCGATATTGCTCGTTGTATTCTGCACTATCTATCCAACTGTTCTTACTGCTTCTCCCTTTAATGAAAAATCATAATCAACAGCAGATGGATTACTGAAAGGAAAAGAGGCAGCAGATGTTGCTGTGAAGGTCCTGGATATTGAAGATGGAAACATGAAGTGGAGAGGCAGCTGCACAAACATCATTTTGTCATCAGGGAAAAGAGTCAACAAGTTAGTGCAAGAAGCTTCACAGAAGAGCCTAAACATATTATTGGTATATGACAGCCAATTCTGGACTTATTTCAGAAAATACATCAGCTGTCACTGAAAATTATTATGCAGTGAGTTCATGTCTTTTAAATCTTATTCTTAAAAATTGGCAATGTCATTTCATAAGGGTACTGATTTTTTTCAGCTTCCATACTATGATGGTTATATTATTAACTATTTAACAATTACAAAAAATGTTTTTTAACTGATTGCCTCATTTCCTCCTATGGTTCCATGTTAGTATAATGATTACACAGTTCATAGTTTGAATAAACTTAGTCTCGACTTTAAGCCCAGTGAATGGGCGAAACGGGACCGTCGGGCATTACTGATGAGTATCTAACCAGAGGATCAACGTGCATAGGAATATTTTTTTATTAGCATCATGCTGCATCGCAAAGGGTCCAAGTGAACCGAAAGTACCTGCGATAATGAAATAATAAACTATAATTGGACAAGCAGAAAGTCCTATATTTTCTATAAGGATTATACCCCTAATAATTTTAATGCCTTTGATGCTTTTTTGGATTTTGATTCCATTTTTGGATTTAATCATAAATCTTTCTTTCTGTGCTATATACATTTATTATATCTCCTCTGTTGATCTAATATAATTTTTTTTCTGGTAGATGCCTCACTACTTTGTTATTTTGCTTTTAACATTGTTGCTTTTTAACCAAATATAACTCAGTGTTTTTTTCACTAATAAAAACTACATAAATCCGATGATTAGCAGATTTCTGCATTATATGAGGCTTTGTTAAAACATAATATAGATCCATTAGAATATCCAATCGGGACAAAATTATGTAGTGCAAACTCAAAATGTATAAAAGGAATAATTATTTGTTCATTATATGACTCAACACGCTTAAGTGTTGAATTTAAACACTGCTGTTAATAATTATTTTTTACTTCCCTTTACGGCTTATTTTTTTAAAATAAAGTTTTTCTAAAATAAAATAAATTATAGTTCATAGTTTCAAAAAATTCAGTTTATTAATTTTATATGGTTATTTTCTGGCCTAATAATGAGAGTGAAAGAAGAGAGTGCAAAAGTGCTGTTTAATGTTAAAAAGACAAAGATCATTGGGAAAGTGGAGGCAGTGACAGATTTTATTTTCCTGGGCTCCAAGATCTCTGCAGATGGTGACTGCAGCCATGAAATCAAAACTCATGGGAGGAAACTATTGGAAATCTGGACAAGCTATTAAGATTAGGTAAATGTATTATATTATCAACAAAGTTCTGTATAGTTACAGCTATGGTATTCCCAGTAGTAACATACAGATGTGAGAGCTGGACCATAAAGAACGCTGAGCGTCGTAGAATTGACGAGTTTGAAGGTTTGATCATGAGGCTAAAGTTAAAATATTCTAGCTATATCACAACAAAATTGGATTCCCTAGAGAAGACTGAGAAAGATTGAAGGTAAACAAAGAAGGCGAGGATGGATAGATAAGTTCACTGAAGCAATAAACATGAACATGAGAGAGTACAGAGGGGCAGTGGCTGACAGATATGCCTGATAAGGTTACAGAGAATCGGGCATGACTGAACGGCTGAACAACAATTTTCTGTCCATTATATATATATATATCAGATGCAAATATGTAACTAAAAGCCCCTTAAATTGCCATTTACCTCACTGTACCTGCTCTTCAAAGATTCTTCTGAATGTTGAATGAATAAAACAGTCACCTGCACGATGAAGACAGTGATTTATAGCAGATTTTCCCTGAACTCATGAATACACTGACCAGTTTACTTATAACTCACCTGTTTAGGTGATTCCAGCATTCCATGCTCTGCACAGATGTATTTGTTAAAGGTTAGCTTTTTTCTTTTGCTCACTACACGAAACTGTAGATGTAAGAGTCGGTGACTCATGTAAACACAGATTTGATTTGATCTGATTTCTCAGTAAAAATTGCACCTGTTTCAAAAATTCAAAAAGGAATTCAACATGCTTTTAGGCGATCTTGCTGTGACATGGTCTAAATTGAGCTGAATTAAGGTGCTCTTAAGTGAATGCAGTGAAGCCAATTGGTTTTGTCCATGCCATTAGCTTAGGAGTCCCTTCGTTAGACTAAAAGCAGAAATTGGCCTTTCTACAAGTCGTTTTGCATAGCCATCCATCATTCTTCGGGTTAATAAAATGAAAACATTGTTGTACAAATAAAGTCTTTTATTTTCAAGCTTCAGTGTCTTGCTTGAAGTTTCAACACAACATATATAGTTCTCTTCTGATTAACAGCCAATTTTCATTTATAACAATATTTATTTATACCACATTCTGTTCATGTTAGCAGAGAGCTCCTAGTGCTCTTAACTTTATCCAAAGTTGTTTTAAAAAGGTATATTAAGGGATCCAGCAAGCTAACAGTCCCTACGTTTTTTTTAGAACTTCTGGAACGTCTGGTTTCCATACTGTCTTCCAGTTGGTTACCTATAATTAATTCCTTACACTTATGCTTATCACTGAACACCTAATTACTTATAATTCAGTTAAAATACTTTTTAAATATTATTAAACTGCAGTGGGATAGAGCTTAAATTTTAAGAACAGAATCAATTAAGATGGAATTTGCCATATTGTTAGAAACCTCTTGCTTGTCGAAGAGGTCAGAAAGTCAAATAAGTGTTACTTGCCCAAATTGGATTGTCTTCCATGTTGACATTTAGCATAATCTCAAAAATAAGGCATGGCACATTAAAGGGCCATTTACCTTACTATAAGTGCTCTTCATAGTGGGAAAGAGCACAAGTCTGTATGTTAAAATGATACAGTTTTTTTTATAACAGCTAAAAATATACAGTCTTAGGACACGACATTGAGTGGTGAAGGCACAGTGAAGACAAAGATTTATAGTTTCTCCCTGGACTTCAGGAATGTAGCAGGAGATGTTAACCCCCAACAGTATTTTTTTAGCTGATTCTAGCAGTGCTTTCCCTGCACAGATACATTTGTGCTTTCTACACAGATCCGCTGTTGTCGGTTTTTCTGTGGGCTTGTCATGTAAACAGACATTTCACTTATACATTTCTTTGAAAAAATAAAAAAAACGACTTCAACATGGTTTTATGAGAACTTTAGTGGTGTGCTCCAAGTTGTGCTGAATTAACTGGGTAGTCTCATGCAAATGAGGCTCAAAATATGCCACCTGTTTGCCTCTAGCTCTCTTGCGAATGGGCCAAAGGCGAAAAGGTGGTATGTTTTAAGACTCATTTGCATGTCACCACCCAGAATTCTGTGGGAAGAACAGGTCTACTGGCCTGCATGAGACACGTAGATTGGGGAGAAGCCTCAAATACAGTACTGTGATGTGGCGGGTTACGAGACAAAGTGCTGGACAGTGTCATTCCAACTGCCATATTTCCCAGGTTTATTTACCCTTTTGAACTGAGACACCTCCTAATACAAGAGGCTCAGCCAGTGCCACTAGACCCATATCAATCAACTGGACAGAGCCATTTACCAACTGTCATTTTCCTGAAGCAGACCTCTTTCCAGGGGAATCCCTAGCTCCGATACACTGAAACCCTAAATGGTGAGCGCCATTCATTGGCCGTTCCAACTAGTCCAAATGTAATCAGATTGATCTTTCCTTACTAGACATACAATGGAAGGATTTTCAATGACCTTTCTACCCACCATAATACACTAGTACAGAAGATGTTGAGGGCCCTGCTCCCGTAAGAGCTTTCACTGTAATTGGTTAAGGGAGTTAGAGACAAAATACGTATCGATTACTATTTTCAGTACACTATTTAAAAAATAAATGTATTTCATGCACTGCTCTTGAATGAAAAAATAAATGATAGAACTGAGCTTATTTTACAATCTTTTACAATGACACAATGACATATTGCTGTAAAAAAGGGCTTTATCAGACCCAGCAGGAAAAGATTGCTCATCTTTTTAGACTGTAGATAATTTTGAAATTGGCAGCTTTTGGTGAATAAGATCTTGCAAAATATATGTAACTTGAAAATTGAAATCTATTATAACCTACAGGTAATCTATTATATTTTCTTCCAACCATCTAACATCACAATGTGGTGCAATGACAACAAAAAGATTGGTGTTCTTACTGGACTGATTTTATCAAAACAGCAATCACTATTTTCCATAGCTGCTCTGTAGTCTTGGTTTTCTTGGTTTCTATTTTGAAACTCCTTTCATATGGCAAAGCATACGTCTTACAGACAATTTACTGTACAATTTTGACCTTGTATCAACAAATGTCAAAGCTTTTAAAGCACTTTGTACAATGATGACGCCTAGGATGTTAAAGTTAAAAAAAGAATCTTTATATTTGTAGCTTTTATATGCAATTATTCTTTACTACAGGTATCCATGTTCTTTTGTCAGTTGACGCTCTCTTTTACTGTCACAGGAGGGTGCTCTGGCACTTGATGCCCACATTCCTATTGTGTCGATGCTTGTTCCATACTTGTATTCAAAGTCTCTTCAATCCTCAGGAAGTTGATTATAAGCAATCAATAAGGTAGATCCCGTATCAGCATTGTGGCATATAAAAGGGAAATAAATCTCGTACTGTATTATTATTTTTTTATTATTATTATTTTTATTATTTAAATATTATTTTACCTAGCCAATATTATCATTTAAATTCCATTAAAAAGTACATAAGTTCTATTTATACATACTTTTATAGTAGCTGCAACTTCTGATTTAATAATATCTCTATTGGCTATTTTTGTTGTTGTTGTTCAGTCCTTTAATTGAGTCTGACTCTCAGTGACCATATGGGTGCAGAATGCCAAGCACATTTGTGTCTGGTTGGGCACCCAGACATTTGCGTCCATGGCAAATGCGAACCAACAACAGGGCGCCAACATCAGTGAGCTGTTGAAAAGCAAATGTCAAATGAGCGTCGATAAAAGAGCACAAGTTTTAAAATGTTGTATCCCCTAACGGCCTAAACCCCTCTAACTCTAACCTTTAGACCCCATGCCTAACCATAACCCTTTAACCTTTAAGCCTAACCCTAATCCTTAGACCCCCATGCCTAACCCTAAACTTTTAACCTGTAAGCCTAACCCTAACCCTTAGACCCCCATGCCTAACGATAACCCTTTAACCTGTAAGCCTAACCCTAACCCTTAGACCCCATAAGCCTAACCCTAACCCAAAGACCCCCTAACCCAAAGACCCCTAACCCTAAAACCTATCAGCTACCTTACCTGCAGTTCGAGCAGCAGGACACGCTCCTGTCGGGCGTGCTGAGGTCGGTGCGCGCAGATGTCGGCACACATTTACTGAGCACGCTTAGGTCGTGCCACCGTCTGGTTGTGCTCATCCATATGTTTTTCTTGGCAAAGATACTGGAGTGGGTTGCCAGTTCCTTCTCCAGTGGACCTCATATTGTCTGACGTCTCTGCTATGACCTGCCCATCTTGAGTGACCCTGCATGGTATGGCTCACAGCTTCAGTGAGTTACACAAGCTCTTTCACCACGACAAGGTAGCGATCCAGAAGGGCTCATTGACTATAGTCCTATAGTTAATTTGTTATACCGTATTATGTATCCTATTGGCTTGGTGTTGGTGAGGTTTTCTACTTGTTGCTATGCTGCCCTCATTATAATGAAAGAATCTTAGTTCATAGCGTGTAGCTTGTGGCAGTGATGAGTAAAGAACCTCACAACCACTTTCTCTCAACCACACTGCTCTCCACCACCAGGGGTGTAGGAGCCAGAATAATTCTGGGGGGATATAGCTCAATGTATACACGGACTGTAAAATAGCTTATTTATACATACATACGAGCATAGAAAAATCTGTGACTTGTCTCCCGCATCCCCCCAAGTTCCTACACCAATGTCCACCACATCGGCATTTAGTATATCTAGATTGTCAAGTTTTAAAGATGGAGGAGAAGAAAACATACAGAAGAGTAAAAGTCATGTGAAATTGAGTTTGAAGATGTAATGAGGTAGATACTATGGTGTTTGGCTAAAATAAGGTAGGGTGTATTTTGGTATGCAAACTAGAACCCACATTTTAATTGATGTTGGAGGTCTTTTATATAATAACCCATAGAGCAAAGCAAACACTGACCAGAAAGACAAAACTAACAGGGATTTTATGTAGGGAGAAAAAGAGGCAAAGCTAAACAAAATACAACAACTTGAGGTATATTTATAAAATCAATAAAAAAAAAGGGATAAATTGGGTTAATATCCAATGTTTTATATGGTGCCTATTTACTAACAAGGATACAGTTTGCCAGACCTCATAACATAAGGACATGAGGGACATATATTTTTGAAAAATTATAAGTTATTGGCTAGATTTACCACCATTTTTATGATGTTTAAAATAAGCTTTAGAGATACACACACGTGTACACTGCTCCAAACACACATGTTCTGTAGAACTTCTTAATCTTTTACAGAAAACAACACAAGGAACCTGGAATAAGTGAGGCCCCGAAAAATATTTAATTAATTGTGTGACTTTCCTTCAACGTGAGATATTTTAGAGGCTAAGAGGGACAGGGAGGTTTCCAATAATTACAGAGATTGTTCTTCCAAAAGAGAAACAGTTGGGAGTTATGATTCACCACTGAATAATAATAAAGGCTTCACAGAAAACATAGCAGATGTACATTTTTTAACCTCACTGAACATCGATTTAATCCACTTAAGCCATACAACCCCCAAAACATCACTTTTGTGATAAATATACCACATTTTTATGAAAACAAAATACAGCCACATGTCCTTAGAATACAAATGGTCCTCATCTACCCCTTTACTGATATATATGTACAACTGTGCAGTCTTGTTTTACTGTCTTCAAATATATGTCATTTTTTAAATATACCTCTATGCAATCTGTTGTCGCTCTACAAATAAAATATAATGATACTGTAATAATGATTTAGTTTGGATGATTTTATGCTTTGCGGTTTTGCTGCACTGCACTGCCTTTACAATTACAAGGCCTTAGAAATTATATTACAAATAACAGAAATGTCCCTAACCTTTTACTGGAGGACATTTTAAATTTAAATGTATTGTAAAATCTTGTAAACATGGTTTGGGTTTTGAAAAACATCTATTTTTAGATTGAGGAGCATCATTTTCATATTCATGAACAGTGGTTATGGTAACAAGAAAAATACAAGCTTCCCTTTGGGAGAGGAAACCAGTGATTTAAAAAAAAAAAAGTAGCAATTTATACTGCACAACAGCTGTGTGCTTTACTGAGAAATATAATATAGTGCAGTGTAATAACTGTAATTCTCGGAATGCTGAGCAGAAAACATTTTTTAGCTTGTTTTAGACATTCAAATGTGAACACAAATGTACTATTTATTATTTAATCCTCTAACCCTAACCCCTTAAGCCTAACCCTCTAACAATAACCCTCTAACCCAAACCCTATCCCTTTAAGAGGGATAGGGTTAGGGTTAGAGGGTTATTGTTAGAGGGTTAGGATTAAGGAGTTAGGGTTAGAGGATTAGGGCATAGAGGGTTAGGGTTAGGGGGTTAGGGTTAGAGGGTTAGGGCATAGAGGGTTAGAGGGTTAGGGCATAGAGGGTTAGGGTTAGAGGGTTAGATCATAGAGGGTTAACAGGTTAGAGGGTTAGGGTTAGAGGGTTAGGGTATAGAGGGTAAGGGCATAGAGGGTTAGAGGGTTAGGGATAGAGGATGGAGGGCTTCTATCGCTCTGTTGCCCACCATATATTAAATTATTGTTGTGGTGAACTACCAACTCAAAATATTCACTACACAAGCTGGGATCCTGCCCCATGCTGATGATAGGCGGTAACCTTGAAATGGCTGTCCGTGGGTAGGATTCTCAGCTTGTGTATAATCCAACCTTGGCTTTGCATAAAAGCTGTGTAAAGCAGCGGGCATACGCTTAAAGGAAGTCATGTTTAAAATGGTTATGGATAGAAGAACGAAGCATTTGTGGGCACATTTGCATGTCCCTGCTCAGCTTCCCAGAGTGCAGTGTAATAACTGAACTCTGAACAGGAAACATGTTTTTAACTTGTTTTAGACATTCAAATGTGAACCCTGCTATACAGCACACTGTAAGTCTACCATTACCCACCCCCCACCCCCTACACACACACACAATAATTTGCTCATGGGACTTGGCCAGAGAAAGCAGGGTGAAATGTAAACAAACTGGGAAATAGGAGATGAAGGTGAATTTGTTAAATAATTGGATATTTTAGAATTTAACATCTTTTATCTACATGTCCAGAAGCAGACAACTTTTATGAGTGATTGTAAGCCCTCCTCTTCAGAACTATAAATACAGCTCATACCCACAACTACAGTATCATGGATCCCTCCTGGGGCCGGCAGTGGCATCACATTTTTTTTTATTGAAACTGCGTGCTTCATGTTTTCTCAGACTACTTATGCCCACCAAGGTCCTAGCCAGCGTATTATACGGGAAAATTATTTTTATTTTTTTATTTTTTATTTATTTTTCCTTTTTTTGATGATATCCCTTGGAGTTGGTATGTCTTTGAGTCTCACTATGGATTATGTTAGTTATTTCATTAGACCTAGGATATTTATCCCATTATTTACGTGTTTTTCCCAACTGCAGATCTTTGGAGCCTATTGCTTCATCTTTTTTATTTTAATTGTCATAAATTGTCTTCCAAAATCAAGTGTTTGACACCAGTACAATCATTGCCAGCCTCTCTGCCAGTGAAAGGGTTAACATGCTGTAGTAAGACGGTGATATTATTAAGAAACATATTGTGTATTCATGGCAGTAACATCACAAATAAAACAAGATAAAAAGTGATGACCTAAGATGCTAAATTCGACTAGGCTGTCAGAATAAGACAGATCGTGCCATTTGTACACTACGGATCTGCATGCATCCAGTTTTATTGTAATTTAGTGGGATAAACAATACAGAGGAAGATGGAGTAATGCTGGCGGGGTATTAGATGCTTCCTATATCATAGTAACAGAAGGAACTATCTCACCGTGAGCAATGGAGGTTACAGACAGGTTCTATAAAATAAATGGAAGGTGATGAAGGGCAGAAACAAAGGAGAATATTTATCAAATGAGGTTAAAGAGATTGTAAAATCAAGTAGTTTTTTAGGTTATTCTTAAAGAGAATTAAAACTGGATATATAAGTGAATCAGTGCTGGAAAATTACATATTGTTGTTGCTGTATTTATATACAAATGCGTAATCATGCATATTAATTAGCTGCGTATATGTGCTAATTACAATTACAGTCTGCTTATCTCTGTAGTGGCCAAAATAAAGTCCCCCAATGTTACCTGGCAGTTACCCTCTACCACCCTTTTGAAGCACTCTGAGCAGCACATTAGCTTACTGAGACACATATTAGCATGCAGGTTTGGCTTAAATTCCTTGATTGTGTTTGACCCTACCATTTCCACTTACCTATTTATTGTTGTTTAGTCGATCAGTCATATCCGAGTTTCTGAGACCTTATGGACCACAGCACACCAGGCACACTACCGCTCTGATCTCCATCAAGTTTATGTACATTGCTTCAATGGTCTCATCTTTCCATCTCCACCTCTGTCTCCCCATCTTCAAATGCCTTCAGTCTTTCCCAGCATTAGAGTCTTCTCTAGGGTATCTTGTCTTCTCATAATATGGACAAAATATCTGAGCTTCAGCCTCATGGTCATACCTTCCAGTGAACAGTTTGACTTCATTTCTTGAAGTACTGATTGATTGGATCTTCTTGCAGTCCAATGAACTCTAAGCAGCTTTCCCCAGCACCACAATTCAAAGGCGTCAATTCTACGGCGCTCAGCCTTCTTTATAGCCCAGCCCCCACATCTGTATTTTACTACTGGTAATACCATAGTTCTAAGTATGCAGACCTTTGTTAATAATGTATTATCTTTACTTTTTACTAGCTTGTTTAAGCTTTCCTCCCCAGAAGCAAACATCTTTTAATTTCATGGCTACAGTCACCATCTGAAAATATCTTGTATCCCAGGAAAATAAAATCTGTCACTGCCTCCACTGCTTTCCCATCTATTTGCCAGGAACTGAGATTGCTGTTTGCCATGATTTAAATTGTTTTAACATTAAGCAGCAGGCCAGCTTTTGCACTCTCTTCTTTTACCCTCATCAATAGGTCCTTTAGTTTCTCCTCACTTCCAGACATACGAGTAGTGTCATCCGCATATCTGTGGTTGTTGACATTTCTCCCAGCAATATTGATTCCGGCTTTGGATTCATCCAGCCCTATCTTACGCATAACGTACTCCATATATAAGTTGAATTAATAAGGTGACAATATACAACCTTGTCGCACTCATTTCCTGATCTTGAACCATTCTGTTGTTCCATGTTCGGTTCTGTCCATGGCTTCTTGGTCCACATACGATTCCTCAGGAGGTGGACAAGATGATCTGGTACTCCCATATCTTTAAGAACTGGCCACATTTTTTTATGATCCACACAGTCAAAGGCTTTAGAATAGCCTATGAAGCAGAAGCGGAGCTAGTAAATGGAGGGTCCAGGAGTAAAAAAATGTGGGGCCACACCTTGCAACCTCTTTATATATTCATATGGGTAAATACAAAGCCACAAAATGTGTAAATGGTCACATTACCTCTATGGTGATCAGATCACCTTTCTAAAAAATAATTATCTGCCACTGTTTTCTAAAAGATTACGAGTCGTCTCTTATGGCTAGTAACAGATGGTCCTTATCCTGCAGTCCTTATCCACCACTGAGACCATGCACCATTTTAGACTTTTAATCATTTCTAATTTGTGAATATTATTTTAGAGATACTGTAAGTGAGGTCTAGCCACGGATCTATAGAGTGATATTAGTATCTCTAATTTTCTTCTACCAATATATCCAAGCATCCTACTTGCTTTTCTTACGGCTTCATTGCATTGTTTGCCACAAAGGAGACGCATTACAACATAATCAACATTATTGGTAGCCACAAAACTTAGGGCAACAGATAAAGTTCTATTTAAAGGGAAATTCATTATTAGAACTCTAACTTTTAAATGAAGCTGAGACAATTAGAATGAAATGTCACTATACAGCAAGCATTAATAAATCAGCTTCCATAATAACTGCATAATTCAAGAGGATCACCAATGGTCAGACCAGAGTTCAAGTCCCAGAACGTACTTATATGCAAGTAATTTCCAAACTGTCTTGTCACATCAATATCTCCTCAATTGACCAATGTAAAAAATGCACGGCATTGAAAATGGTTACAAACCCAACATAATTGCTTCGACAATTAACGACCCAAAACAATATTATATGCTAGTGGCATAGAGATTTATAGCCGAATTGAAAGACAGATTAATAGACGGTGGCACTTCCCTTCACTATTTATACTCTTCGTCCTTTAATTCACCTCTCTAAAATGGCACAAAGCTTGGTTTAATTGGAAACATTTAGAGACCGCTGCTGGTCCCTCAAGGCATCCATGATACTTTAGTAAAAGTTGCATGTATGAGAGAGGCATTTACATTTCTACAAGAGCAGTTTTACTCTACAACTGCCTGCTTCTGTGGGAAGGGGTGGGTAAAGGGGTGGGTATCAAATGCTAAAAGCAGACTTCATCATTGCAATAATATAACAAATCCCCCTCAATGAACTGTTCAGTATATAAGCACATGCCCAGGATTCCATGATATCTAGAAGTATTGATCCCAGACAAAATGGAACTTTCTATACATTATCAAAGTAAATTATAAAAAAAGCCTGTTGTTAGTTTGCTACATACTTACAAAAGTTATGTTTTTCCTAAACTGTTCCATTTAAGTACAGTAATAACCTCTAGTTGTATTAACTTTTGAAATTAAATTTCCATTAACTAGTAATTTCAGGCAATTTCACATTGACATTACTATCAAGTCAACAGACATAACATTGGACAATTTGATTGGTTTCTTGGAATAGTCAGTTCATTTATATGGGATAAATGTGGCTGCTTTGGCATCTCGGTGCATTATAAAAGCTCTTACGGGACGAGGCCAATTTTACATCACTCTGAGCAGCTTTGTACACTGTTTACTACTTGTATAATATATAATCACTCTTATAAATAACAAAATACTGTAATATCTGCAGCATTACAAGAACATACTAAAGATCCTTAATTGGGCTTCACATTTTCTTTAGACAAGCATTTACAAGAAAAAAAAGCAACAGAAGAAAACATAATTATATTTAATGGTTCAATCAATATCACAAATGAATTATGTTGCAGAATACAAGAACCTGAGGTTATTATTTGAAGTTTGTAGATTAAGGGGTAATATGGCAATATGTGCTGTACAGAAAGGTGGAGTATTTCATGTATGCACGGACATGCACATAATTATTTTTAGGATTTAGTAAAAGGAAGATACAGACAAGATGGGCCTATTGGTTCTTATCAGTCACTAAATCTACATTTCTATATAAAAGTGACCCTGTTAACGTCTAAAAGATTGCAAATTTCTCATTTGGCCCAAATTTTTACCAGCATTTTATATATTACTAGCGAATTGGCCGTCAAAAAATGACGGCAATGAAATTGTAAGTTAGCTAAGGGTGTTTGGTGTATATAATGTGGCTGATGTAGCGTCGTTTGTTTTCTATGTCGTGCAAGTTTTTCGGAATATCCGTAGCTGTTTGGTGGTGTTTTGCGTGTTTAGGGACCTTTAGCCTCGTTTTCGTTTTGTTCGACAGCCATTTTTTCTCTTGCTTAGGTAAATTTCGGGTCTCTAAACTCCGAAATTTGTGGTTAAATGGAGGTATAACTTTTTATGTGTTTGTTGTTTGTATTTGTTGTGTTTGTAATGTTTTTGGGGTTGCGCGGGTTGCGTCCTTGTTTTCTAATCTCGTCGGTGTTTTTCGGCAAATACGTAGGTGTTTGGTGGTGTTTTGCGTCTTTAGACTTCTGTAGCCTCGTTTTCGTTTTTTTCGGTGGCCATTTTTTCTCTCGCTTCGAGAATTTTTTAGTGTCTAAACTCTTTTAATTTGAGTTAAATTGAGGTGTAACTTTAGTTTTCAAGGTCCTGGATGCTCCCTCTTCCTGTAAGTAAGATTTTTATGTATTTATTGTGTGTATTTGTTGTATTTTTCATGTTTTGATGTGCGCGTGTTGCGAGGTCGTAATGGGTCGTAACGTGTCTCCTATTTTGTTTGCGTTACGACGTAAATTTTGCGAGGTCGTAATGGGTCGTAACGTGTCTCCTATTTTGTTTGCGTTACGACGTAAATTTTGCGTCGAAGGCGCTCCTTGCCAGCAACTGCAACCCTTGCTTCGCGAGGGCCGCAGGCTCGCTATGCTAGCCCGCAAGCGTTAGCAACAACTCGCATGCTCACTATATATGTGATGTATGCTAGAAATTTAGTATTATGTACAAAAATTCCTGTTTGCTCTCCCACCAGTTTTAATTTAGCAAAACTAAATCTCTTTTTTTTCAGACACAAGCAGCAATTATATACAATGAGATGCAAATGTATGTAAATTAAGCTGTGAGGACAACATACCTATCTAGAATATCTTACCTCAAACCCATTAAGTGACTGAATTAAAGGGTGTTTATGGATCACATTGATCCTAGAGGCCAATTTAACACTTGAGTATAGTGAAGTGATGAAGTCAACTTAGGCCGTAAAACACAGGAGAGGAATATACCCAAAAGAGGGTGAAGATTTAGGTAATTCCATCATGCCCAGGCGTGGGTAGCAATTTTTCAGGGGAAAGCTGGCATCCTGAAACTGCTGTGCAGAACACTGAAATATGTTTATATATCCACAGAAATGTCTCTATGTTGTGATATCTCTGTCTGAAAGTGTACTTGACACTTTATGACACTCAATATACATCCATAAACACATACAGCCTTATTAAATTGCAATTCGGGCTCTATATAAGCACAGAGCATATTTTTTTACAGGAGTTTTTAGTTAATGAACTTCTATACAAAAGCAAGGTCTTCACTAACTAAAAACTTCTATAAAAATGTGCTTATATAGAGCCCTATTCAATTGGCTGAATCGCAATGTAATAAGGCTGATAAACTCTAAGGGCCTCATTCAATTGTGATTGGGCCAATTGAATAGGGCTCTATATAAGCACATTTTTTATAGAAGTTTTTAGTTAGTGAAGACCTTGCTTTTGGATAGAAGTTCACTAACTAAAAACTTCTGAAAAAAGGATATGCTCTGTGCTTATATAGAGCCCTATTCAATTGGCCAAATCACAATTGAATGAGGCCCTATGTGCAGTGTGAGAGGCACAGAAATCTGAATGGTCTAGGGCAGCATAAAAACTAAATACGCATATGTCTATATGTGTATACATGTATGTTTATCTATGTTCATCTCGGGGCAATTATAAATGAGTGGAAAAAAAGTGTTTATTTACATATGTTGCCTATACCATGCCCTTTGAATGATCCAATCATCATCCAATTTACTGGAATATAGAAGACCTATACAAACCGTTGAAAAAGGTAAAAAAGATGCAAATGCTAATCATAAATGGAGAAAAAGATCTTAACATTTGGTACTGCCTATATTTTGTTGAAAATATTTTGGTAGTGTTAATATACAAGGGTATGCTGCTTTATCTTAAAAGCAGAGTTAAAGGTGTATTTAAATTTCCTAGATTATGAATGCATCTGATAGAGAAGAATCAGTAGTGTATGAAAACATTTTTTTGCATAAAAAAAATCACACAAATTACACCTCAATTTAACTCCAAATTCGAAAATCCCCTAAGCGAGAGAAAAAATGGCCACCGGAAAAAACTTAAACGAGGCTACAGGATCGTAAAGACGCAAAACACCACCAAGCACATACATCTTTTCAAAAAACCTGTACGAGCTACAAGATACACTCTTACCAAGGACGCTAAATCATCCACAGCCGGGTACCACACATTCCCCGCCATTTTACAACACTAACTTACACAATGCTGAAGTACACAGCTACCCTAACGGCTTTTTCTTGTGCACGCAGCCTAGAGAAGAATCAGTAGTGTATGAAAACATTTTTTTGCATGAAAAAATCCCTAAATAAACATTAACAAACTCACCCTGATGTTTGCTAAATCTCTTTCGTTTGCAAGCAGTTGCTTTTCAAAGTTAACACCCCTGTATATCCATGCTTAAATTAGCATAAAACTAATTTGGCCAATCACAATCAGCTAATACATCTGTAATAGCAGTTTGTGCAGGAAGCAATCACGGGATGTGCAGTCCTCTGCAGCAGGAAGCAGGAGGAGCCAGACACTGCTGTGCAAGACCTCTGGCTTGAAGGTTAGTAAAAGGTTAAAATCCATACCCAAATGCAGTGTTTCTATTGGTAGGTACACTGTGCCTATATAAGCAGCTCTGGGGGTGTGGAAAACAAGTTTTATTTTTAAATAAAATAAATCTATATGTGTATAGGATGACTCCATGTAATGTGTGTGTCTGATAAAAGCAGCAGGTGTTAGATTAGAAAAAGGGAAAAACAGGGAAACTTAGATATACCTTTAAGCAACATCAGTAACTTGAACCCTTCTATACACTATCATATTATCTTAATGCTTAACTTATACTTCAACCTATCTGTAAATTATTCAGATTGTGTTCAATATAAAAAAGAAAAAACACAGTTTAATAAAATAAAATAAAAATACAAATAAAATTAACTAGGAACATGTAACTAATAACAGCCATGAATAGAATAGTCTGTGTTGTTACACCTGAAAGCAGCAGAAAATATATTTTTATTCCTTGCCACTAAAAATAGTCTTGGATGATAACAGAATCTGGAATAATTGGCACCTTGCAGCGACCCTAAAGGAACAGTGGCCACTAATGTGCTGGTACTTTGTACTCTGTGGCTATAGTTGCAGGTCTTTCCAGCTGAAGCTTGTTTAAAAACCCAGGTGAGGTCAGCACTTCCTCATTTGTGCCAAACAGGGACTTAAATCACCTCCTGTGGCGGCTTGGAGATGGATTGTCATTAATAAATCATGTCCATAGGTATTATTTGTGACAAATGTGGGTGCCATGATACATACTCTGTCAAATATTAATAAGAATTTAGATAAAGGCCTGTGTGTAGTGTGTGCATAGTTTTAAAATATGTCTGATGGTTTTTAATTCCTTCATGGCAAACATTTTTTAACATTTTTTTTTTTTACTGGTTATTCATTAAATATTTTACAATAAAAACAATAAGCATTTTATAATTCCAATGATTATATAAAGCAAATCATGCAATCAGTTTTCCACTTTTTTATATTTAAGTTTACTTTTTGTTAATATTTTTTGGTTAATTGTTTGTCATTCCCCCTCAGCCCACCTTCCATTTTCTGTTTCACAAAAATCGCTATAATCTTTACAATGTTTACAAGAGCTTATAACAATGCTACAAAACAGGCAAAACCATTTCTTCATATCTAAAGACTATGGGCCTCATTCTATTAGCGGCCGCAGCCGTTGCGGGGCCGCAAGGACCGGCCGCAAGCTATTCTGCTATTCTATTCCCTTATGGCCGGAGGCTCCGGCAGGCTTGCGGCCGGTGCCTTGCTATCTCTTGCGGCCGCTCGCGCCAGAGGAAAGCCTTTGATCTAAAACGGCCGCAAGAGTTTTGCAATTCAATTGCTCCGGGAAACCTCTCTGCAAGGCTAAAAGCGAGCCGCAGCTTACTTGCAGGAAAGAGGTCCCGCTAGCACCAATTAAGCACATAAAATAGCTCAAATAAAGCCATCCTGCACTTTGCGAAGACTATAAAGGGATTTTAGGTGTTAGAAAAAATAGCACATAATTATCCTATACTCAAATCCGTAAAATATTTTATTTTTAATATCCGTAAAATATCCATGTAAAATATCCAAGTGCTTGGAGCACTTCAGACACACCCCCGCCGCAGCCGGCAAATAAACAGTTATTTAAACTCGGGTTTGGGCTGATGTGCAAGCTTGAGAGTGGGTTACTTTTAATCCTCATGTCCCCCAATATGATCCCTAGCATTTACAGAGCTGTACAGTGCAGGCTTGAATTTATTTTTGCGTTTTTACATTTCTGCGCTTACGGCCGGTTCCAAGATATGCGGCCGGCCGTAAGATGAGATCCTTGCGGGGCCGTATAATAGAATCGCGAGTTAACAGAACCCCCGCAAGGAATCGCAGCCTTACGGCCGGTTTACGGCCGGTAATAGAATGAGGCCCTATGGGTCCTATACTATAGCCCAATTCGTAAATTAATACACACTTAAAATCACTCCTAATATTGTCACATATTCTATTAGCTACTCACAATCTGATTACAAGTTCCCCACCCACAATCAATGCGGGTCAGTCAAAGACGCAAATCCGGCTTAAAACCTCCATTGGTTTTAGCCCAGCTCGAACATTACAAGCTCCAAATAATTAAAGTTACACAAAATTGACATTCTATTAGACCCGTAGCTCTAGCTTGGAAATAAAGTCTAACCTGCAACTGAAAAAAGTATCACATTTCTGTCAAAAATGTTACGAGTACTAAATAAGACTCGCAAGGGCTTTTTCAAACATACTAGAGCTGTAACAGCAATTAAACACACAATACTGCAGTTTAAAAGCATGGGAAGGCAGGGAAAAACATTAGAATTAATTGCAGAACAGTCTCAAACCCACAAATATGCAATAAAAAAATATGATTTTGAACTGTTATCTCTTAGTAATATTGATCACAAGACTTAAGGGGTTAATACATATCATGAACCCCACATGAACTACAACAGATTATCTAATGCATTTTATAGAGTGCTAGATTGCTTGATTGAGAGCCAAATCTGCAAATTGTACTTATTGGTACTAATTAATTTCTAACCTCAAATTGCAGATTACATGTAACTTCCATGTTTTGCTTACGTTATTATAACAATCTCATTTACTATTGCCTGTGTCTAAGAAGTAAATTACGGGCTTGCTTAAATATTGTGAGATCCTATGATCACACCCCTGAAATCCTACTTAAAAATGCAGGGTTTACGAGTTTAGATGTAAGGAGGTAAATTGCGAGCTGGAGTCAATAGAATACATCTAAACATTTAGAAAAAAAAAACAACTACAGTGAAATTTACGGGTTAGAGGCATTTGTGGGCTGCTAATAGAATAGGTTTCTATTTTTACATATACTTATTAATCAATCATGTCTCTATCGTAGTTCGGTCTTTAATCATCTATGGAGTTCTATTTTAATCTCCATGTCTCCATTCTGGTCTAAATTGGAATCGAATGTCTGGCATATTTCAAACAAAGCTGTGGTGTCTAAATTCTTATAAATGGATCTACCCTATCATTTAAGGTATTTGTTAATGTCTCCAATGTTAAAGTATAATGTATTCTATGGATATGGAGACAGAGAGGCAAATTGTTATGCTGCCTTCTATAAAACATTAAAAAGTAATCACAGGTCTGAGAAGAATATGATTAAAAAGGTTTTAGAGAATTTGTTTACAAAATAATAACTACTACTTTATCTTTTAGGTGATGTCACTGCAAATTTCTCAAGTTTGGGCTTTATTACCAGTATGCACTCATGAACAGTTCTTAATGGAATAAAGATGTCTGGAATGATAAGGGTTCAAGTCTGCTGAGATTTATTTCTGTTTACAGTAGACTCTCAGTTAACCTGCACCCATGGGGATTGTAAGACGCCGGATAAATGTAGTTTCTGGTTGCTTAAAAGAGGCCTAGATTAGCTGCACATAGGATGCTCTGCTAAGTATATTTAACAGTGAGGGCAGTACTAGCAGCAGCAGCTTTCACTCCTCACTTACACACAGGTACATTCGACTGGAGGGTGCGGTGCTGACCCCGGGGAATGTAACGCGAACACTGCCCTGGCTCAGTCACTCATGTCTGTCTGCTTCCGGTAAAACTGCATTGCAGAGACGTAAAGTGGATGCCTGTAAGCATTTTGTGGCACAACAACCTGTAGATTTATTTTTTTATTTAAAAAAGTACAGTTTTCAATTTTTTTTCTTCTGGTTGCTTGAGCTCTGGTTAACCGAGAGTCTACTGTATTAATATTTTTCTGATCTGATCCTGTGTGCCACAGAAGGGTGTAGCCTTGTATACGTATTGGGGTTCCATTAGTTCCATTAGCACTGGCAATTTTACATGTCACATTCATATTATGCAGATAGAAACTTCTTTAGCATTCAAATTCTTCTTATCAAAAAATAACTAAATTGTAAATTCCACATTAGAATAATTCATATTGAAGCCATAGAGGCTGTATTATTTTTCCTATTTTAAAAACATGTTGCCTTTGTTGAACCAACTAACTAGAGATACACCAGAATCAAATAGTGAGCAGGATGTGGAAGAACTCAGAAGGTCATAGCATTGTGGGTAATACAAATCTTGGGATAGTCTCCTGAGTGGAGGGATTAGCAATGAGTTTTGACATTATCAACTTGAAAAGTTTTTCTACAAAAAAATTATTTTAGTTCTAATCAGCTCTTACAGGTACACCTTTACCCCAATATAAAGAGATGTACTAACAATTGTTCTGTACAGTAAATAATTCCATAGCATTGTTGTGGGCTCTTTATGCAAATATGTGGCTTAAAATGCAAATTTATGGCTCAGTGTACTAGATAAAAGTGGAGGCGGGTGATCTAACTGCATCATAGCGTTGCTGGACATTGTTTATGCCACCACGGAGGCAGACAAGCAGACTGTGATTCTATTTATCACGTCAAAGCTGCTAATTAACATTCAGGATTCACTTATTTACATACACAAGCAGTACACACAATACAGAATGTCTCATTAATTATTAACTTTAAAAAAACATAGCTTATACAATATTTAGCCAGTTTGTAATGCTGTTCGAAGAATAACTTAAAAAGAGGGCGAAAGAGTCCCACTAATCCTACTATATAAGCACTACAGCTTGACCTAAGCAAGGCCCAGTTGGCATGTGTACATAAGGGTTTATACACAATCTCCAATCACATATATAGTTGTCAGCAATGCGGGTTGTTGGTAACGCTTGCGGGCTCGCATAGAGAGCCCGCCGCAACTGCGGCCCTCGCGAAGCGAGGGACGCAGTTGCTGGCAAGGAGCGCAAAGGCGCTCTGTGCCTTTCGGACCGCAAAGCGAGGGACCGCATTTACGGAGGTCGAGGCTCTATGGCGCCTCACACGCGGTTACAAACACCTACACAAGCGTCACTTTACCAAAATACATCTAACACGCAATCACTATATACGGACTTACACAAAAAAATACGAACCGCAGGACTTAGAACGGAAAAATTATGGACGAGACGCGGGACTTACAAAAAAAAACATTACGACCTTCCAAAAATACGACCTTAACGGCCGAACCTCGCGCACCTGAAAACATTAGAAAAAACAATAAACACACACAAAAAATACATAAAAAGCTTACCCACAGCGGGGGGGGGGGGGTACCCAGAACCTCTGCAAGTGAAGTTACACCTCCATTTAACTCCGAATTCCAGAGTGTAGACACACGAAAATCCCCTAAACGAGAGAAAAAATGTCCGCCGAAAAAAACGAAAACGAGGCTACAGGACCCTAAAGACGCAAAACACCACCAAGCACATATGGCTTTTTCAAAAACCCGTACGAGCTACAAGATACACTCTTACCAAGGATGCTACATCATCCACAGCTGCGTACCACGCACATTCCCCGCCATTTTACAACACTAACTTACACAATGCGGAAGTACACAGCTGCCCTAACGGCTTTCCCTCGCGCACGCAGCCTATTTACACTACACACTGCACACATTGCTCACACTTACACATCAGCTCCACAACAGTGCAAACCAACATTGTATGCTGCAGGAACATCAAAACAGATTGTCAGCTCTTCAACACAATGTTTCCTGCATATATTACTTCCAAATAGGTAAAGTATATTAATTTATTAATTTATTAATTATTTAATTAGCATACAAAAAACATACACAAAAAAAATACACTCTCACAATAAACACAAAAGCCATTCACTGCGCGACTAACAACGACCACCAATTCTGCTCATAGCACACAAAGCCTTGCAATAAGCACAAAAAACACATCACTGCCGACCAAATAAGAACACCAAAAACACCTATCAGAAAAAAAAATACTACAACCAACAGCCTCGCAATGCGCACCGAAGGATCTCGGACCACCAACAAAATTAATGTCTCGACCAAACAGCATTACCTGCCTTACAATTTTATTGCCGTAAGTTTTTGACGGGCAAGTCGCTAGTTAAATATAATAATTAGACACAGACCACTTCTTTGGGGGGATAACTGGCCCCAGTGTTTATTGGTAAACACAAAATGACGTAATAACCATAGCAATAAATAAATTAACATAATAACGTGAGGGGAGGAGCCTGGACAGAGACAGTACGCCCTATGCTCTGATTCTCATCCAGGGCCTACCGTGTTGGAACATCCGTACCACCATAGGGTAGACTCTCACCCATTTTACCACTGACCCCGAGACTCCCCTCACCACCCGCCACTGTGACAACATAAACATAACTTGCTAACATATATAACTATAAATAACGAGTCCCAGTGTGTACTGGGTCTACAGTGCCTTTCCCCAGCACACCATAGAGACACACAAGACTCTATTTGAAAATTTGTAGAAACAAATGAAGAAAAATCTAAAAAAAATAACTTTATTAAAGAAAAAACATATATAAATAATGTGTATATGCAATAATGTAAATTTAAAAAGATATACTAACAGTATATCAATAGCAGGCTTGTACTCGGGGGGGTGAGCTAATATTAATTAACCCTTATAAATTACGTGAAATGCCCCACTATTATATACTTAAATAATATAACCAACATCAAGTGCTTAAGACAATAAACTAGATAATCCCTCCAACTTGCCATTAATCATCCTTAGTTGTTTATTTTTATAAAGTAAAACATATATATAACTGTAACTTTAGGGATGGGTACCATCACACATGGCTAGCTGGGGTCATTATGGTGGAAATGGTGCAAAAAGAGCCTATAAATGGCTCCACTTTCCCCAGCTAGCCACCTCCTATCCATATTCCGGTCCTGCCAGGTCCAGTGGCCCCTCCTTCCAACCCCAGGAGGCCTGGGGTGGCCTACGGGTCCTTCAATCTTTAAGCATTAGGCCCTATAGATAAACACTTATGTATGTTATATATTCAGCTCTGCATATAACAGGTATATTTCATGCCACAGAGTCCTTCTTCAGGAAGTCCATTACGATTACCAACCATAAATCTAACTTGAAGAAGAAAAAAAGGGCTGTTTTAGTAGCTGTTTCTTCCTGTGCATTTTTGTCATTAGTCACACTTTTTTAATCTAATTTCAGGTTACAAAGACCGTCACCCGCTATTAAGTCCTACGCAGAATTTTATATGGCAACATCCAATGACCTATTAAGTGTGTGATTAAAGGGAGGCATTATAAATGGCATGAAGAGGCTGAACAGTTGGCCATTGGTGGCTTAACTGCCAATGTCCTTTCCATTTTATTGTTCCAGTGTTTACAGGTGCCATCTGTCACCTACCCACAAAACAACATTTACAAGGAAAAAAACAAACAGCTTCTTTGGATGGTACATTAAGTTAAATAACCCTCTAGTACTGAGTGTGATACCTTTTTATGAACTACAGCAATTAATTTCCTGAAGAATTAAAAGTCACAGTCTGTTTCACTTTCCAGCTTAAAGCAGAAATAACAGACAAAGGACTAAGTACATGCTACTTAATTAGATGCAATTAACATTTACAGAATACATAAAGAAGGCTGTTTAATGCCAATTTCTTTAACACAAAGGCACTAAACACAGCAAATCCCAAATGTTCTTATCAGCTATTGTCTTAATGGTATTTAGGATTTATACTGCCCAGGGCCCTTTTGGATCTCTACCTTGACATGGTGAAGGGGCTTGTGTACCTCAATGAAACTGTGAGGCATCAATGTCGGCTCACCCAGACAAATCATATGTCCACTGGAGAAGGAACTGGCAAACCACTCCAGCATCTTTTTCAACAAAACCTTATGGATAAGCATAACCAGAGACATAAGTATATGGCTATATGAAATATGAGCCCCTCAGAAGGTGAATATAATATTATTGGGGAAGGGCAGAGGGCAAGTACGAGTGGCACCAGATCTAATGAAGTAGTTCGGCCAAAGCCCAGAGGGCGCCCTGCTGCAGGTGTGTCTAGAGGGCAAAGGAAAGTCTGCTGTTGCAAAGAACAATTACACTTAGGAACCTAGAATGTTAGGGCTATGAGCCAAAGCAAACTGGACATGGTTAATTATGAGATGACAAGATTAAATATTGATACCCTAGGAATAAGAGTAATTCAATGGAATGGGACATTTCCTATGAGATAACTACCGGATCTTCTACTGGGTCAAGATTCCCACAGAAGAAATGTAGTAGGCCTTTTATAATGAGTGATGTAAAGAGATAGAAGAAGATAACAGAATGGGAAAGTCAAGAGATCTCAAGGGAACCTTACAGAGTGAATGATATGGGCCTGAGGAAGCCTTGCTGATAAAAAGGCTGCAGGAGTAGATGGAATCCAAGCTGAACTGTTCAAAATTGAACAAGATAAGGCTGTGTAAATGTTGCTTGCATTATTCCAGCACATTCGGTAAATGTAACAGTGGCTAGTAGACTGGAAATGTCAGTGTACATCTTAATCGCAAAAAAATGCAGTGCCAAAAGAGTGCACCCATTATCTAAGGAATGTACTAATCTCACATGCCAGCAAAATAATGTTTAAGATCCTGCAAGCTGGTCTCCATCAATATATGTTCATAAAATTACTAGACTTCAAGCCGAGTTCTTGTAGAGGCATAGGCACAAGAGATCAAATTCCAAATATCCACTGGATAATAGAGAAAGCAAGAGAATTCCAGAAAAACATTTACATCTGCTTTATAGACTATTCTAAAGCCTCTGTGGATCACAACCAAATGTGGCAAGCTCTTAAAGGGATTGGGGTACCAGATCATCTCGTCCACCTCCTGAGGAATCTGTATGTGGACCATGAAGCCACGTCTGACATGAACATTGAACAACAGAATGGTTCAAGATCTGGAAAGGAGTATGACAAGGTTGTATATTGAACATTATCTATTCAACTTACACATGGAATACATCATGCGAAAGGCCGGATAGGTCCAAAGCCGGCGTTTTTAACTGCGGGCCGAAATATCAACAAACTTAGATGATTATACTTCTGATGGCTAAAAGTGAGGAGGAACTAAACAGCCTATTGTTGAGGGTTAAAGAAGAGAGTGCAAAAGCTGACCTACTATTAAAAAGATGAGGATCTGGCAAACAGTCTTCTCAGATCCTGGCAAATACATGGGTATGAAGTGGAGGCGGTGACGATTTTATTTTACCTGGGTCCAAGATCTCTGCAGATGGTGACTGCAGCCATACAATGAAAATATGTTTGCTTCTATGAAGGTTATTAAAGAGTAAATATATTATACTATTAACACCGGCCCTCATAGTTAGAATTCTGGTATTCCCAGTAGTAACATACGGATGTGAGAGCTGGAACATAAAAAAAGGCTGAGCGGTGGAGATTTGACTTCTTTGAATTGTGGTGTTGGAGAAAACTGCTTAGAATTCCTTAAACTGTAAGAAGATATTCTTAAATTTGATTTTTTTTAATAAAAATTTTTTTTTACACAAAAATCATATTCTGTGGCAAAAAAATGCAAAATGTCTTCAAACACAAGCATCCGTGTACAGGGAAGAAAATGAGTTACCTTAAATATAAAAAATATAAAAAATAAAAAAAAGAGTTTCCGTAAATATATAGAAAGGAAAGTCAGTAATTTCATAGACCTACTTCAGTTCTGCCACTCGGAAGACATTTCCTGCATCTTGGCACTGCATGCACCCTCTCTGATGCCCCATGCCTGGTTATCACCAGGGGCAGGTCCTGCATACAAACTGATGAGGTTTACAGACTGCTGGACAAGTAGTAATAGATGACAGCTGTTGGGGGTCCTGGTGGAGATATCATTGGAACGGGCTCTGCCTAATGTATAATCTGGCCAGGCCTGTAGCTCATATATACAATCTGTCTATAGTACTATATAGTAACTTAGAAGTTTTAATAAAAAAAATGCTAGTACAACACAGCAACAAATTAATTTTGTTTCTCTTCAAGCTTACGCAAAACTTCTCCTTTAATATTCTTAAAATATGCCAAATTATACCATTTAGTGGCCTGTCACCATAATTAAGAATCAAGTAACATTTTTTTTTTCATTCAAATGTCTGTATAAATTAGGACAGTCTGATAACAGCATTTCTTGCAATATGAAATTTGTGCATAGAGTAGTTAATTATAACTGATTTCACACATAAGCATTAAATGATACAGGGCCTAATAAATATGCATATTTTCTTAATTAAAGCATTGCTTTAAACAAGGTAGTCCCATTACATGCACATATAATTATGAAGCTTCAATTTATAATCCTTGTAGACAGAAAGCAGCCACGTCAATGTTTCCAATTATGTACATTATGTACTTTTAGAATCCACCTTCATTATTAGAAGAAGTCTAAACAGACATCAGGAATGAGGGGAAACATAATTCATCTTACAATTCAACGTAATTAAGCCCCTCCAGCATCTTTCATTAGGCTACAGAGATATAAGAAAAATAATAGGTCTACAAATACATCTCAAGTTCAGCTTGATGGAATACTCATAATTATGTTGGTCACGTAGTTACATTTTTCTGAACAGTCTTTTAAAATTATAATGATAATAATAATTATATAAATAACCTGTTTTCTAATGAGTATGTTAGTCTTTCCAAGTCATTCCAAGTAGGCCGCTTGTTTGTTTTTCTATGATAATGCTCCACCTAGTTGCTATATGTAATTTTATAATACTAATAACTGTTGCTAATAATTTTAATTCTCTTTGTATCAAGCTTGTGGTGTAAGTATTATTTGTGTACTACACATAACATTAATTAATTCTTATATTTTCCACCAAATATGAAAATATGACCCTCCTTATCCACATTGACTAAAGCAATGATCTGACTTATTTTTTAATATTTTATGTAATTTTGATGGTACTATATGCATTCATGAAGTCACTTTAATAAAATGTAATTTCTACAAATATTACTTTGAATAGCTAGACTTTTATCCCATTCTCTATTGTCTATATTAATATTCAGATCATTTCCCCACCTTCTTTTTAATTTATGTAAGGAGTTTTCATCTACTTTATTTACTAATCCATATATTCAGCCTTATCAAATTGCGATTCGGCCAATTGAAAAGGGCTCTATATAAGCACAGAGCATATTTTTTTTACAGAAGTTTTTAGTTAGTGAATTCCTTGATTTTGGATAGACATTCACTAACTAAAAACTTCAGTAAAAAAATATGCTGTGTGCGTATTTAGAACCCTATTCAATTGGCCGAAACACAATTTAGTAAGGCTGATAATACGTATTCTTCCTTTTACATTTGAATATTCTAAGCATTTCTTCTCTTAGTTGGTAAGTGGTCTAATTATCTCTGTTAGCCAGTCAGTTAATGAAGTGTCTACTTTGTGGATATGAATAAAAGAAAACCTTTATTAATTCCAAGTATTTCATTAATTTTTCCAATGAAATCACTTTTCCATTTCTAAAAGTTTATTCAATATGTTGAGGTTTTGAGAATTTTGACCTCCAGAAAATCGGGGTTATTTATGATAGAAGTCATTAGTGATTTGGGGGGTTGTTAGTTGGTATTGGTGTGTATATTTAAATATATTACTCAGTTTGAGTTGTTGGAAATTGTCTAATATAGTATTTTTGTATTATTTTGTAATGTACCCACATTATGTATTGTATTTGAAAGTAAAGAATGTTACAAATCTATCCACCCTGGTAAAACTGATATTAAGTGCCATGCCATAATTTGATTTAACTGTGCTGCATAATAAATATTTAAGTTTAGTAATGAGAAACCTCCTTTGTTTCTATGTTTGTACATTCTATATATATATTTTGATTGCAGCTATATGGCCTAGTAACGGTAATTGTAATTTATTCAATTTATGTAATAATTTTACGTGTGCTATTTTTTTATAGTTTATCAGATATAAATGTATAAATGTTTTATTTGTGCTGGAATTTGTATTCCAAAATATTTTATATGTGAGTTCTGGCACGCAAAAATAAAATGAACTTTTAGTAATTTCAAAGTTGGAGCAGGAATTCTTAAATTGAATGCAACTGATTTATCAGTATTTATTTTTATCCCTGATATATCAGCAATTATTTTCGAATATTGAAAATAGGATTTGGTAAAGTTTCTTATTTTATTTATTTTAAGTTTTTATTACAAATCATGACAAATACAAAACATAATATCCGTGATTGACCCTAATAAGGGTGCAGCTAACAATGCACTCAAAATTATTATAGAGTAAAAGAAACAAAACAAAAAAAGAAAAAACATCATAGTGAGATGGGGAGAATGGCAATCTGCATGTTGCAATCCAATACTTGTATTGACTTCTTCAAATAAAAGATTCCAAGAAGGGAGGGAAGAATGCTTCCAATTAATGGATATCAATCTTTTAGCTGCCATAAAAACTTGAATAAGGTATGCTATTTCTTTCTGGTTCATAGTGGCGGGAAAAATATGGAATAAAGCTATTTCTAAGGAGAATTTGATACATCTATTCAAACTTATGGATTTCTCGATTAAATACTTGAAGGAGTTTTGGTCTACTCAAACTTTGTTTAACTCTATTGTATTCCAGAAACTTGTTTGAGAGAAGGCCATATTTTAGGCCTAATTCTTGAAAAGAGTATAAGTTGTTATTCTTATATAGATCTTTTATTGTTGTAATTCCCCAATTGTTCCAATTATCTTTATATGGAGTTTTATAACTCTCATTAAACATTTGTAAAGACATCAAAGGGCTAAGAGTAAGGGACAAAGCCCATTTATTGTTTAATTTATTCCAAAAGTGTATACCTTTTGTAACAATAAGAGAAGTTGATATCTTATTCTCTTTAAATTGAGTGTTTTGCCACATAAGGTATTTGAGCAATCAAAGAAGCCTCTTCTATTTGGTACCATCTAGCTGTGTCCTTACCTATAAACCATTTTACCAAATGAGCAAGCATAGTGGCTTCTTGGTAGCTCTTTATATCTGGTAGGGATAGTCCACCTCTGCTAAAATGTCTAGATGTTATCTCCCTATTGATCCTTGCCTATTTGTCTTTGCAGATATAGTCCTTAATTGCTGACTGGAGTTGTCTAGTGAGGTAACCGGGAATTTAGATATGGAGTGCATTAAATATTTTATTCTGGGTAAAATGGACATTTAACAGCGGCTATTCTACCAGACCACAATTGAAAGTTTGATTTCCATAATTTCATTCCCCCTTTTTTAACTAATTTATTATAGTTTAGTTTTATAAAGTGTTTCAAATCCGCAGTTAATACTATTCCCAAGTGTGTAACTTTATTAGATTGTCCATCTAATGTGTACTTAACTTCAAGTACTCCATGCTCTGTCTTTGTTATATTCAATGTCATAAATTCAGATTTTGACATGTTTATTTTATAGTAAAATACTTTGCCATATCTAGTTAAAATATCTTGAAAATATTTTAATACATTTTCTGGACTAGTCAGGGTTATAAGGACGTCATCTGCAAATGCATTAGCTTATATGTGACTTTTTTTTAATAACAATTCCTTTGATATTCTCTGAGGTTCTAATGATTTTCATTAAAGGTTCAATCATTAATTAAAAAATCAGGGGTGGCAGAGGACATCCCTGCTTAGTTCCATTACCTACAGTAAATTTGTGTTGAATTTGACCAATCCCTGCCATATAAGCTGTAGGGATAGAATATAATGTCCCAACTGCTTTCATTCTAAATTCCACTAATCCAAATTGTTGTACTGTAGCATCCATATATGCCCAGCCTATTCTATCAAATGCCTTTTCTGTGTCAAGAGACATTATAATGACCAGAGTTTTCTGGGAATTTGATATTGATATAACATTTATTAAGCTTCTAGTGTTATCCGCTCCTTGTCTTTTGACCATAAATCCTGTTTGGTCTAACGAAATAAGCTTAGAAATTAATGAATTCAGTCTAGTGGCCAGGATTTTGGCATAAAGTTTGATATCTGTATTAATCAAAGAGATGGGGCGATAATTCTTACAATCGAGTTGATCTTTATCTTGTTTAAGGATTAAAGTTACAGGAGCTTCAAGGTTTTCAATGGGGGCCTTACCAATGTATTTGAATATAGGAGTTATATTTTCTGAGAATAGTTTATAATAATGATTTATGAACCCATCTGGTCCTGGCGCTGTGTGCAGTTGTAATCTAGAAATAGCCTGTTTAATTTCCTCAGCAGAGATTTCTCTGTTTAGATAATCCAGTTCTGAATTTGTAATTTTGGGCAAATTGAGTTGATCAAGAAAAAGTTCTCCTGAGGCGTTGCTTTCACAAAATCTTTTGAACTTTCCAAATTATATAGAGATTTATAATAATTATAAAAGGACCTCACTTATATAATCTGGATTATCACATATTAGACCATTCTCCCTTCTTATTTTGGTGATTTTTTTTACATTTCTATAATATACTTTTTACTGGGATTGGCCTTGTTTCTTCTCTCTAAAAGAACACGTTGTATATATATAATTCTCTCAAAGAGGCCTCCTTTTCCTTTTTCTGTCTGATTGCCCAGTCGGTCAGAACTCTGGCAAAGTTGTTAATGGTTTTGTGATTGTTAAAATAACATATTTTATCCCATTGATATGTCTGTTTTCTCTGATAGTTGCTGCATAGGTTCCATAGTTATAGCAAATAAAATTGGAGAAAGTGGACAACCCTGACTTGTACCTCTTTGAATATATACATCCCCTGTTGTTGGACCCAGAATATTTATATTACCCCAACAAGAATTTGGTATCATCTTTAAGAGTATAAGAAACTAGCTATACATTGTACTAGATGCTTTTCTTTACAGTAGATCATTCCTGAGTAATAAACCACAGTTTGTGCAGCTATATATGCTAATTCAAGGCCAGCCCATGGACAAACAAGCAAACTGTGAGTCTAACTTGCACATATTACTATTCAGGAGCTACTCATTTGCATAAAAATATAGCACAAATAATACTGAATTTCTCATGAATTATCAACTTTAGAAAAAGTGGCTAATACAATGTATAATCAGTTTTTCCTGCTCTTTAAGCATACCAAGAACCTGCTTGATTTTGGAGGAACAAAATAGTCCCATTAAGAACTTATGAACTTAATTTAAAACAGTTGATCTTTTGTAGGAAAACATACATTGAAAATAAATGGATTTACCTCCTCTTCAGAGGATAGCTCCTCCTATTTTTTTACCTACTGCTCAGTATTGTTGGTAGAATGCACTACAACTTCCCAACAGTGTAAGCTTTTCTCACAAAAAAAGCTATCTAGCCTGGAGGTCTGTACAGTATAAATGTATGATAATCTATATATGTGTAGTATCTGTGAACTCATATTTAATGGCTATACTGCATATTGATAATTTAATAAGCTTGTGTCAGATATTAATATACTAGTAACTTGCCCGGTATCATATGTTATCTTTAATTGTCTGCTCTGTCTCTCTCTGTGCTGTCTCTCTCTTTGCTGACTCTCTCTCTCCCTGGGCCCTCTGTCTCTCTCTGTGCACCATCTCTCTATCTCTCTGTGCTTTCTCTCTCTGTGCACTCTTACACTCTCTCTCTGTGCCCTCTGTCTACCCACTCTCTATATATGTGCCCCCCCTCTCTCTCTCTCTGTGCCCTTGGTCTCTTTCTGTAACCTCTCCCTGTGCCCTCTGCCTGCCCTCTCTCTCTCTCTACCCTCTCTATCTCTGTACCCTCCCTCTGTGCCCTCTGTGTGCCCTCTCTCTCTGTCTGTACCCTCTTTCTCTCTCTGTGCCCTCTCTTTCTGTGCCCTCTGTCTCTCTCTGCATCCTCTCACTCTCTGTTTGCTCTCTCTCTGTCTGAGCACCCCCCTCTCTCTCTCTCTGCACTCTCTCTCTGTGCCCTATGTCTCTCTGTGTGCCATTTTTCTCTCTGTGTGCCCTCTCTCTCTCTGTTCCCTCTCTCCGTGCCCTCTGCCTGCCTTCTCTTTCTATTTGTGCCCTCTCTCTATGTGCCCTCTCTCCCTGTGCCCTCTCTCTCTGTATGCCCTCTCTCTGCACTATGTGTGCCTTCTCTGTCTCTCTCCCAAATATGTAGCAAGTACGTATGCAGTTGAACGATTTCCCAGTATTTAACAATGCACCACGCAGGCGTTACACACACTTTGCAAATCATTATAGTGCATCAATTGATCTCTGCCTTTCTCTCTTTTTAGCCAGCGGATATTGTTTCAGTTTACAAGTTTGTTTATCCTGGCATTCTTGGTAAACAATGATTGATACATAGCAGTGCACAAAATACACAAAATATATCAGATTATTAACTCAAACTTCCTCACAAAAGAAGATTGTTTTAACTATAATACTGTTTTTTTACCTAATATTTATGAAAGCTGCACATTTACTGTGGCCCTTTTTACTAATTACATACAGAATGCTTTTTTAATACAAGTTCCCATCATCTGAGTGTAATGTGGTTCTGTCTGACCCCAGTATCAGTGTATTATGGATTTGAACATTAACAAGAAGCATGGGAAATGTTCATTAGCTGAAAATATAACCCCTTGTTAATAATTTTTAAAAACAAAGCAAGACCGTGTAAAACATTTGTGCTGAGTAATGGGAAAGTGCACTTTTGCTGTGACTTTTTGGCCTGCTTTGTTTCCCAGATAGCTAAATATTTAATAACCAATTTAACACATTGAAATTTGCTGTGCACAAACATTTCTTCACTTATAAATTATTTTATTTTTTAATATAAGGGAACAGAACTATTGTAATAAAGATTTATCTTACCAGTGAGCCCAGTGCATGTCTGGTAATCAATTGTACATATTAGGATGCATGATAGCAGGACAGTATATTCCCAAACCTTCTATGAAGGATATAAAAAAAGCATAAACTACAGAATTTGCCATTTTTCTTAGCAGAATTTAACATTTAACATTTTTATTCAGAAAAATTAAATCTTAAAATACATAGTTTGTGTTAAACTTAGGGACTCAGTTTTAGGGGATTAGGCTAAGAGGGTTAGGAGGTTAGGGTTAGGGCCGCCAAGGGGTGTAGGGGGTAAGGGGCTTAGGGGGTTAGAGTTGGGAAGTGGTGTAGGGGGTTAGGATTAGGGTTAGTGCCGGCAAGGGGTGTAGGGGGTTAGGGGCTTCCCTCTGCAGATCATGCTGCTCATTAAGTCACAGACACTGAAGTTCAGTGCTGAGAGATGGTCACTGATTGGCTACTATGAAACACTGCAAAACAAGCACAAAAGTATATGTGTCTTCATGATCTTCAGAGGGCAGATCCAAACAGGTACTATTTAGGTAAGAAAAAAACAGAAAAAATATTGATTAAAAATGCTGCATATGTGACTTAAAAAGATATTTCACTCCACGAAAGAATTAAGTATTGTATATGAATAAACAATAGGGGATACTGGGGAGGTCCTATGATCCCCAAAGGGATACCTCCTAAATGGAAGGTCTGAACTAAGGTTAATGCCCCAAAGCTGACTAAAGCCCTACATCAGATAGTATATCAGGAAGTTCAAAATATAATCCCCATGAACCCAAAAGGAATACCTCCTTTGTAGAAAGCTTAACCGAGAATAATAGCAAATGCAAGACCATCAATATTCCACTTTTGTGGAATATGCAGTGATGCTTATGTGGGTTAATATCTCTTTAAATTCCACAATATATCAAAATGTTTAAATGCTAAAACCTAATTTGAGATTTTATCAGATTATATATTAATAATAATATGAAAACAATTGTGCTAAATAGGGCTTTAAATAGGTTTGGGGCATGAACTTAGCCTTCAAGCCAGGAGGAATCCCTTTGGGGATCATAGGAACCCCCCATTATCCCCTGTTTTTTGTGATATACAATACGTTTTTCTTTCTTGGAGTGGAATATCTTTTTTTAAGTCACATATGATTCCTGTCTTTAATTTTAGATGGTTTAACTTGGTGTTAAGCACCTGGAAACACTCAAGATTGATTTATTTATTATCTTTTAGCACTTCTTAAAAAACTAAAGTACATAAAAGGAAATCCATATATAGGTATATTATATTCCTACGTAAATCCACAAACATTCCATATCCCTTTAAGAACTCGTGGGCCACATATGAAGCCCTTCAAGTGAAATAGGTTGCCCATCGCTGATTTAGATTTATAAAAATGTCAAGATTTGGCTTGTAGGCAATCAAGTTATTAACACAATAGCCCTCTAGAAAGAAACTGATTATGATGGAGACTTGGTCACCATGAGCTGCTTAACGTCGCAAATAAATCAAGTGAATGGAGCCAGACTGAGTCACTTGTTCAAACATATAAGAAGCTACAGGGGGGACACATTTAGCTCTCTCTCTCTCTCTCTGTCTATTTGGCCACATCCCAAAAAAGGACACAAATTGGGTATAAGCTTTTGGGATATGCCACCATCACACCAAAGATGAATTAATTACACCTACACTGAGAGCTCTGCAGGTGAGGTTATACACCTTTAAGAAAAACTAATGTCTAGTTAACATTATTAAATTGATATGAATACAAATGTTAAATAGTATAATTATAGCTTCTGATTGCAACCATTGATTACTATGTGTATCAAGTGTTCTTCAGGTGTTAGAAGGAATTAATTATTCAATTAGTATGGTAGTCATTTCATATGATTAATGTTACATATAAGAGAAAATAGATGTATGTGTGTGTTTAATTTATAGGCACTAATTACCAATGAAATATTAGTATTTTATATTTTTCTCTTTAAAAGTCATGTTAAAAACATTATATTTATGTCTGAAAATGCTATTCTTGTGCAGGTATAATATGCAATTATTGACAGAAATACTAACTGTGCATCAAATTATAGGGTGAAACTGGTAATTTAATCTGACATAGAGTGAAAAAATTTCCATTAGCATAGACTGTACAAAACAGGATAAATTAGTCTTATTTTAATTTGAGTTTCTTATTTTTTTATTTTAAAAAAATCACTGAAAATTACTCTTTAGACATTTTTATCATTTAAAAATGTTTAAAAAAATTGACTTAATCAATATTTTCCGCCTTTCTCTCTCTCTCTCTCTTTTATATATATATATATATAGTGCCCGATCTACCTTTTTGGCGCCCGTGGGCAGTTAAGTCCCTGTGGGTGCGTGTACAAGGTATGCACAAACCCACAGCAAATCATAGACATTTCCCCATAACAGCCATTTTAACAAGACAGCTAGATATACGCACACCAAGCTATTACTTGCTTACTAAATACATTTGATGGTTTTATGTTATTGTTCTATGGGAGGACAGCAAATAAATAATCTACCTCCAAAAATAAATACTATTGAGGATCTACTTTCTACTAATACTTCCTTACAAAAAAAACATTTTAGTGAAAAAACATTATTTAAACTTACTTATGCTGCTTCTGTTTAACTGGTGCACTTTCTGCCCACTCTTTACACTCAGCAGGAATCACATGGGATGAAGGGGTGAAATGCAGTAATTCATTTTTGAGCCAAAAAAAGTAACTTTTTAGGGGTTTTAAGCAAAAAAACAGGCGCCCCTCACAGGGAAGTGCTTTTAGTTTGCCTAATGGGTAACCCGGCCATGTGTATATATATATATATATATATATATATATATATATATATATATATATATATATATATTGGTACTAGCGACTTGCCCGTCAAATGGCGGCATTAACATTTTAAGCCAGGGAATGCTGTTTGCAACACTATGCTATGGACCCTCTGAGCACCTTCGACGCTCATCACAAGGCCTACGCTGAGCGCCTTCGGTGCTCATCGAGTGGCTCTCACTGAGTGCCTTTTGGCAATCATTGCGAGCCTCCTCACCCCCTTGTGTACTTTGCAGTGCCTTGCCATTTTTGTGAAGCCGCCACATTCCTGCTTTGCAATGATCACCTTCGGCGCTCATGGCAAGCCTCTCCTCTCCTTTAGGGGCCACTCAATAAATGCTACTGCCTTTGGTTAAATGTTACTAGCTTGGGTTAAATGTTACTGGCTTGTGTTAAGTATTACTGGCCCCATTTTTTTCTCGCTTAGGCATTTTTCGATCGTGAAAAAATGCCAAATATGCCTCAAACTAACCTGCAACCTCACTCCCAGGATCCCTGGCTCCCCCCCCCCCCGTGCTGTGTGTGAGTGTGTAAGTTATTTTGAGGCATATTTGTTTTTTTTCTTCTGATCTTTCCAGTTCTGTGGTTCCGCCGTAAATTTGTAATTTAGTGCAGTTGCATTTACATGCTTTAGTCCTAAGTCCCTCGCGATGAGCGCTCATTGCAGCCTTAGTCCTACAGGCTACAAGGCCCACAATTTTTAACATTGCGTGACGACATCTCGCAGTACGCCAACTATATATGTTAAGGTAACGGTCTAAATAAAACGTAATGCTAACTACAAATTTCATGCAATAACCTTTATATATTATGGTGCGCCAAGCCATTTTCTAACAAGAATATAATTTGTGTAAATGCTACATTTTGCTGTGCTTTTTCATTGTTACTGCTTTAAATGTCTTGGTTAAAGGTTTCCAAGGTTTAAATTACAATGATGTAAATAATGAGCGAATGAAGTGCAAATGATTGAAAGGTTTCCACGGGCACTTACTCTGGGAATTAAGAATATATAATATCTATGTATTACTGAAGAGTATTGTGTGAATTTAATGATTCATTTATTTTGCATTAGTCAGACCTGTATTGAGTTTAGTTGAACTTTAAATTGGCTTCAGAACTTAATCTAACAATAAAAACTAGTATAGAAAGTTGTTCTTAAGGCATTTTATACATTTTCTTAAATTCTCTTTCCAAATATAGATTTGACAAGAACCAGTATGTTCATCTAATCTGCCTTGTCTATCTACTTAAAAAGCTTAGCTTGGCTGTTTCACTTTTCTACTATCATTACTGTAAAGTAGTAATTTCACACATTACCCCAAATCTTCCATTTTTTAAATTACAATCCTGATCTCCTGTTCTTGCATACATCTTTTTGGGAATTATACATCCCTCTGGAACTTTATTAAGTTCTTTAATACCTTTAAAATTTCATGTCATAGTACACCATTCTTTCTATTGTCCCCTGCCACAAATTCACAAAGTGTGGTTTGCGAAGCACTAATAGTGGTCTGAGATCTCCTTTTATGTCTTGCAAGAAACCACAAGCATTACAAAAAAATATGAACTACAGGTAATTAAATATAAGAAAAGTAATATTGCAATTTCCCATTCTAGATCGCTACCTTGTCATGGTGAAGGCGCTTGTGACCTTCAATGAAGCTGTATACTATACCATGTAGTGTCACCGAAGATGGGCAGGTCATTGCAGTGAGGTCAGACAAATCTGGATCCACTAGAGAAGGAACTGGGAACCCACTCAAGTATCTTTGCCAAGAAAACCTTATTGATAAGCACAACCATTAACATAATTGTGCATGGCGGGCTGTGGTCCATAAGGTCACCGAGATTCGGACATGACTGAACAACACCACAATATTGCAATTTTGCAGTCTGATGCTGAGCACTGCTGGATGTTCTCTGTGTATCGATGTATTTAATCTAAAGCACTAATTTTAACAGCCTTTTACTACCAATATGATCCGACCAACTCTAATTAATTAATTAATTTGATATCCGGAGGGGAAGATGGAAGATAATCAAGTAAATTAATACAGTTCATCATTAATATGAACTATTGCTTCAAGAATCAATTTTAATTAAAAAATAACCCTATTTATAGTAATATTTTATTTGCATCTGAGAAGATACTTGCCAATTAACTTGCAGTTTGATCATAATGGTGATTGTGTCCATAGTAATATAGAACTCTCGCCCGATTTGGTAGCACGTAAGTGAGGTCGCAAGTTAATTTGCTATTCAATTGGCGTCTGTTTGCGGCCTCCAAACGGGTTACGAGTTACGGCATTGAAAAAATTACGATGGTTAAACCCGTAACTTACAGCCTCCCGAGGCCTTTGATCTTCAAGGCCGCAAGATCTCTATCGCGAAAATCGCATATAGCTATTCAGTTGCAAAAATCGCTGAAGATCGCAGCCGCAATCAAGCCCGCAAATTCCAAATGGCGGTCCAAAGCTTACCGGTTCCAAACAGGACCAGCAAAGGGTTTACAGACTCGTTTGTAATACTGCAAATGACAATATAAAGACACCAATGCACTTTAAAACATGGGTAAGGCATTACAATTACTTGCACAACAACTCCCAAATATCATATATTGCAAAAAATAAAATGTAATTTTCCTGACAGGTTGTGATGGACATGTATATGCCAATATGAAAAGTCATGCTGCAAGATGCTGAAAGCTATTAAAGACACACTACCTTATTAAATTGTAACACAAATGCATGCAAACAGCTGCCATATTAACCCTTTCTCGCTCACAGAGGCTCTAATGTGAACCCTAAAAATACAAAGATCATCTTATATACATTTCACTCATCACATCTACATTGGGACAACAAATAGTGGTCAAATTATACCGGCACATGGCATATATCAAGTACCAGGGAAACACTTCACATATGGTTGTACAGACCCTCAGTTGTGTACGACTCTCTGTGACCCTTTGGACTGCGGCACACCTACTAATGTTTCTGTCTGTGCGTATCCACAAGGTTTGCATGCCAAAGATACTGGAGTGGCTTGCCAGTTACTTCTCTAGTGGACTGTGATTTGTCTGACTTCTCTGCTATAACCTGCTCAAAATGTTACATAATCCCTGGCAAATAATTATTCTTTATAACTTTTTTTTCTCATATATAAAATGTATGCTTGCTAATACCAGAAGCTTGCCAGGAAAAATGGGAGCGTTAGAATTATTAGCAATTAATGGAAAATGGGATTTAATAGGCATTACCGAACTGTGGTGGGATGAATCTCATGACCGTTAATCTGGATGGTTATAACCTATTTAGGAAAGATAGAGGCAATGGTAAACGAGGAGGAGGGATTTGTCTGTATGTTAAGCCTGAATTTAAGACTATAGTCAGAGAAGATATTTATGACAGAATTAGTGATAATATTGAATGTTTGTGAGTTAAAAAGAGGAGCAGCAAATTCCAAAAGAATATTAGTAGGAGTATGCTGTAAACCCCCAAATATAGCTGAAAGTGAGGAAATACAATTATTGTTACAGATTGGAAACGCAGCTAAGCATGGGCAAGTTCTAATAATGGGAGATTTTAATTACCCTGAAATAAACTGGATAAATGAGACCAGCAGTTCAGCTAAGGGGAGCAGGTTCTTGAGTACACTCAGGGATCATTATCTGGCCCAGGTTATACAGGAGCCTACTAGAAATGAAGAAATCTTAGATTTACTCATCACAAATAATATTGATATAGTATCAAATGTTGAAATAGGGCAACCTTTGGGAAACAGTAATCACAACACAGTCTCATTTGAGATTAAATTAAAAAAACTAAATTTTAAGGGGCCAACAAAAACTCTTAATTTTAAAAGGGCAGATTTAACGGTCTAAGGGCAGCAATACAAAGTATAGACTGGGACAGAGAACTGATAGGTAAAAATACTGAACATAAATGGACAACATTTAACTTCTTACTAAGTATACATACTTATCACCATATACCAACTGGGAATAAAAGTAAAAGGAGTAAATCACATCCAATGTGGCTTAAAAATTATTTAAAAATCAAGATATAGAGTGAAAAACAGGCATTTAAATTATACAAACAACAGGGGACAGAGACTGCTTTACGGGAATACAACGAAATCAACAAGGCTTGCAAAAGCGCGATTAGACTGGCTAAAATAGAAAATGAAAAATGAATTGAAACAGAGAGCAAGACTAACCCTAAAATATTGTTTAAGTATATTAATGGGAAGAAGGTGAGGAAGGAAGCTATAGGAACATTATAATGTGACAAAGGCCATCTGAAAATTAGTGAGCAGGAAAAGGCAGATGAGATAAATAGGTTATTTTCTTCGGCCTACACAAGGGAGGTACAAGTGGTTGGGACACTGCAACATAATGGAGCTACATTACCTTTGCCGAAAAATTGGTTAACGCAGGAAGTAATCCAAAAGAGGTTGGAAAAAATAAATGTTAATAAAGCCCCGGGTCCTGATGGAATACATCCAAGGGTACTGAGGGAGCTGGGTTTTGTAATAGCCAAACCATTATATTACATTTTTCAAGATTCCCTCAACACAGGGTCTCTACCAGATGACTGAAGAAAAGCAGATGTGATACCTATATTTAAAAAGTGAGCAAGAGCAAATCCGGGGAATTATAGACCAGTGAGCCTCACTTCTGTACTGGGGAAGCTTTCAGAAGAGTTTATAAGGTATAATATACAAGAATATGTCTATTTGAAGAGGATTATAAGTAGGAGTCAACATGGATTTATGAGGGATAAGTCATGTCAAACAAATCTAATTAGTTTCTATGAGGTGGTTGGTAGGAACCTGGATCAAGGCAACTCAGTGGATGTAGTCTTTTTGTATTTTACAAAGGCTTTCGATACAGTGCCACATGGGAGACTATTGTGCAAACCAAGGGATAGAGGAATTGCAGTAAATATCTGCTCATGGATTGAGAGCTGGCTAAAATACAGGAAGCAAAGGGTTGTTGTAAATGGAACATACTCAGATTGGACTAATGTGGTAAGTGGGGTTCCTCATGGTTCAGTAGTAGGTCCTCTCCTTTTTAACATATTTATTAATAACTTAGAGGTGGGACTGGAAAGTAGTGTCTCCATTTTCGCTGATGACACAAAGTTGTGCAAGGTAATTAAATCAGATAATGATGTACTTTCCCTCCAAAGGGCTTTACATCAAATTGAGGAATGGGCATCTAAAATGGCAGATGAGATTTAATACGAATAAATGTAAAGTTATGCATCTGGGAAGGAAAAATAGCCATGTAATTTATAATATTAATGGAGCAAATATAGGGGTATCAGATATTGAAAGGGATTTGGGAGTGCTTGTGGACAGCTACCTAGGTAACAGTGCTCAAAGCCAAGCAGCAGCTGCAAAGGCAAATAAAATATTAGCATGTATTAAGAAGGGTATAGAAGCAAGGGAAGCAAATATAATTCCCACACTATACAAATCTCTAGTACACCCTCATTTGGAATATGGAGTACAATGTTGGGCACACCTCATAACAAGGACATTTTAGAGCTGGAAAAGGTACAGAGGAGGGCAACAAAACTAATAAGGGAGGTGCTAAGTTATGAAGAAAGACTAACCAAATCAAGCTTATTTTCTCTAGAAAAAAAGGCGTCTAACAGGAGATATGATTACCTTATATAAATACATCCAGGTTCAGTATAAAGATTGGTCAAGGGAGCTTTTTGTGCCAAGAGGATTTCAACTGAGAGGAGGACTTCCCTTGAGGTTAGAAGTAAAAAGATTCCACCTTAAAGAATGAAAAGGGTTCTTCACAGTAAGGGTGGTTAATCTGTGGAATTATCTACCAGAGGAGGTGGTGACAGCGCATTTGATAGATAACTTTAAAATGGAGTTGGATATATTTCTAATCATAAAGGGAATTCAGGGTTATCCTGAATAATTAGAGAGAGAGTATTGATCCACGGAGAAATCCAATCGCCAGTATCTGGGGTCAGGAAGGAATTCATTTTTTAAAAGTTTAAAAGTTTCACTTGTTTTTTTTTTTCTCTTTGCCTTCCTCTGGATTAATTAATAATTAAAAATAAATAAATACATAATAAGTTGATTAATAATTAATTAACAATTAATTAACAACTAATTAATTAATAACTAATTGGCATATTGCAGATCAGAGGAGATATTAAAAGGCTAAACTTGATGGACTGAAAGTCTTTTTTCAACCTTAATTACTATATAATTACTATGTAATATATGCTATACAAGTCAAGAATTCAGATCTTCCAGTTCAAGAGTCACATATAATTAGAGTTAATTAAATTACGTTTGTATGTAATATCGAGTGCGGGAACTTCTATTGTAATGTAACACACATATTCGATGTTCCCCATCCATAATATTGCTGATCCCACACGCAACTCGTAAATACATGCCATGTCAGTAAAGCAGAAGGCATGGTATTACACAAAATGTGGAGATTGGCCAGCATTACGTGGCTCAGTCTCCACATTCACTAATGACAATCTCCCCACTCACTGCTGATTGCCCCTTTCCCAACTCACACCCAATCCCCATTTCCTGTTCACCCCTGATGCCCATCTACATAACCATGGGGGTCTATTGTTATTTATGTAGTTTTTTTATTTTAAATGTAATTATTTATTATTTTCTTGTAATATGTTTATATTTTTGGTAAATTTAGGTTTTATTAATTTTCTTAAATTAATATTTTGTTATCTTTTTTTTTTTTTGTGTAGTGTAGTGTTTTAGATTTGAGGACTCCCATGGCACTACAGGTTAATTTATGGTTAGGAATGCTGAGAAATACCAACCCCACATGGGACAGTAGACAGGCACCATGAATAAAATACTTGGTCAAAGCAAATATGTGAATTTTATGGATCTTGACAGATGGTGAGAGACAACAGACATTGTATCTTTTAAACATGATATTTCGTACAAATAAAAATTATACTGCTAGAATGCCTAATTCTGAAAAATATAGTTTCCCATAAAAATTGCAGAGCTGCAAAGCATTGGGTCCCCTACAGGATAGGTTCCTAGGCTCCCTGGAGTATAGGGTGTATCTTAATTTATGAGGGGAAATGGGCAGAATTTTTTATAGAAAGGTGATCTGATTATCCTAGGGGTGATCTGAACGCCTACGTATATTTCTGGCTCCCAACAATCACCTATCGTGTATAGAGAAGTTGAAAGCTGAGGCCCCAAATTATTTTGCACAAGGCCCTCCATTCATTAGCTCTACTACCTCTGTTCTATATATATATATATATATATATATATATATATATATAAATGTATTCACCTAAACCGACACAATAAAATGTTTAAAATATATCTGGTCTCTGGGGAAATAAAACTTCAGTGCTCTGATCGCTAAAATAAAAAAAAAGGGGGGGAGGATTGACTGTTCTTTAGGACATCAGTGGGTGGAAATGGTAGATATCATTCCAACATGGTCAGATAGAGGTTAATGCCTAGACAGCATAAATACTCTTCCGGGGCTGGAAAATTGTTTGTTAAATAGGTTTATGTTGGATAAAACACCAGCTTGTGTCTGACCATTTAGACTTCCTCCTAGTCAGAGCTTCTTCCACCCATTGATGACCTCATAAGGGATGGAGACAAGCAACTAAACTAGAGCTTTAGAAGTTGATGTTTGAAAGTAAGTTTAATATTGCTTTTTAAAAAAAGAAATATTATTTTTTCTTAATGATCAATGCCTAATTAAAACATTTAGATACCGTGGTCATTTAGCAAATCTGCAACTGCAGGTAAGAAATGTCACTGCAAATATACAGTTATGTGGCACTACATGGGAAACTTGAAATATGCTGGCCTGGGCCTGCACTTGACTTAGGGAGAGATGTATCACTGAGTTTGCTTAAATCAATATTACCAGAAAAGACTAGGGTAGTTGTTTACTCTCTTCCCTCATATATATTGGTATTTTTATATCATTATTACCTCCTCAGAAATCCACTACACAACCTAAGGAACCGGCCCTATGAGTAACCTTGAAACAGCTGAACCTGGGGGGGATTCCTAACTTGTATATAATCCAACCGTAGCTTTGCTCAAAGCTGTTTTATACAGTGGGCATATGCTTAAGGGAAGCCATGTTTGATATGCTGATGGGTTGCAGGAGCAAAGCCTTTGTGGGGACATTTGCATGTCCCTGCCACGGTTCCCAGAATGCAGTGTAATAACTGTATTTCTCGGGAATTCTGGCATGAAACAAGTTTTGTAACTTGTTTTAGACATTCAAATGTGAACACAAATGTAATATTTATTTACTATATCATTATTATAATTATTTCTTGTCATTGTCTTAGATATAACTCAACAAGTTGGTATGTAGCCAAGTTTCTTAATACATTCAGATGTTCTCAGCGATCGTGACAAAACAGTTCAAGTAACAACCTACATATTTATAATCGAATTTATTTTATCAACACACAATCCTATCTGTTTGCTGGACTTGAGTACTGCAAAGCTGTGGGTTTCTTACTCCCACACAATGTATTTTGCTAAGTACATAATCTGCATATTGTAAACAACACTCTAGAGCTTTTATACGATTTGAATAAATAAAAATAAACTTAAGATTCTCTAATGCATAGGAAGAATATATTAAATCACTATAGGTATTCCATGGACCATATCTACTAGAGGTTGAAGTGCTGCAGAAGCCTTGAAGATGTCAATTCTAAGTATATATATATATATTGTATTCTTCACGTGACAACATAAAGATGGATAGGTTATTCAAAAACTTCAAAATTTTATACATCTAACTCTATGAACCTCATTCAATTGAGCAATTGTAAAGTTACATTAACCCGTAATGGAGGCTGTAAGTTATTTTGCTATTCAATTGGCGTCCTTTTGCGAGCCGCAAATGTTCTACGAGTTACGGGCTTGAAATCCTTGTGATTGTTAAAACCGGAACTTACACCCCATCTAAGCCTTTGATCTTTCACGTCTGCAAGAGTTACGATCACTAAAATTGCAAATTGCTATTTGATTGCTACAATTCCTCAAGCCGGCAAATGTTTTCACATCCGTAAACGGCAAATGTAGAGGAAAATCCTAGAGGACCCGCAAAGGGGTTAAAGACATATCCGTAGCACTGTAAATGACGGGAAAGTGATGAAAGACGTTAGAATTAATTGAACAAACAGTCTCACAATTCAGCAATAAAACATAATTTTATTTTATACTAGCGAATTGCCCGTCAAAAAATGACGGCAATGAAATTGTAAGGTAGCTAATGCTGTTTAGTGTGTAATAATGAAATATATAATACATTAATAAATGAATATACTTTACCTATTTTAAAGCATTGTGTGGAAGAGCTGTGAATGTGTTTTGATGTTGCTGCAGCATTAGTGGTGTGGATCTGCTGTGTAAGCGTGCTGAATGTGTGCAGTGTAACACTGAGCGTGCGCGAGCCCAAACCGTTGTCGTGTACTTCCGCATTGGCGTCAAATGGCGAGTAATGTGTGTTATACGTTTGTATCGGAATATCCGTAGGTGTTTTGTGGTGTTTTGCGAGTTTCTTGTGGTGTTTTGCGAGTTTAGAGTGCTGTAGCCTCGTTTTCGTTTTGTTCGGCGGCCATTTTTTCTCTCGCTTCGTTTTTTTTTTAGTCTCTAAACTGTTTTATTTGAAGTAAAATCGAGGTGTAAGTTGTATTTTTGAGGTGCTGGGTGCTCCCTCTTGGTGTAGGTAAGTTTTTTATGTATGTGGTGTGTGTATGTATTGTGTTTTACATTTTGTAATGTCCGAGTGTTGCGAGTCCGTAATGTGTGTGAACGTGTGTCGTATGTTGTTTGCGAGTGTCGTAATGTGTGTGTCGTACTGTTTGGGTTGCGACGTGAAGTTTGCGAGGGTCGCAGTTGCTGGCAAGGAGCGCCTTCGGCGCTCCATGCCAGCAACTGAGACCCTCGGGCAGTGCCCTCGCGAATTCGGCGCTCCTTGCAGCAACTGAGACCCTCGGGCAGTGCCCTCGCTTCGCGAGGGCCGCGGGCTCGCTACGCGAGCCCGCAGCGTTAGCAACAATTCGTACGCTCACAACTATATATGTGATATATATATATATATATGTATACACACTGCACATTACACACACACAACACATCATTATATATATATATATATATATATATGTATACACACTGCACATTACACACACACACACAATACATCATTATATATATATGTATACACACTGCACATTACACACACACCTCACACACACACAATACATCATTATATATATATGTATACACTCTGCACATTACACACACACACAATACATCATTATATATATATATATATGTATACACACTGCACATTACACACACACACACACAACACATCATTATATATATATATGTATACACACTGCACATTACACACACACACCTCACACACACACAACACATCATTATATATATATATATATATATGTATACACACTGCACATTACACACACACCTCACACACACACAACACATCATTATATATATATGTATACACACTGCACATTACACACACACCTCACACACACACACAATACATCATTATATATATATATATATGTATACACACTGCACATTACACACACACAATACATCATTATATATATATATATATATATATATATATATATATATATATGTATACACACTGCACATTACACACACACCTCACACACACACAACACATCATTATATATATATATATATATATATATATATATATATATATGTATACACACTGCACATTACACACACACAATACATCATTATATATATATATATATGTATACACACTGCACATTACACACACACCTCACACACACACACACAATACATCATTATATATATATATATATATATGTATACACACTGCACATTACACACACACCTCACACACACACACAATACATCATTATATATATATATATATATATGTATACACACTGCACATTACACACACACCTCACACACACACACACAATACATCATTATATATATATATGTATACACACTGCACATTACACACACACCTCACAGACATACACAATACATCATTATATATATATATATATGTATACACACTGCACATTACACACACACCTCACACACACACAATACATCATTATATATATATGTATACACACTGCACATTACACACACACCTCACACACACACACACACAATACATCATTATATATATATATGTATACACACTGCACATTACACACACACCTCACACACAATACATCATTATATATATATATATGTATACACACTGCACATTACACACACACCTCACACACACACACAATACATCATTATATATATATATATGTATACACACTGCACATTACACACACACCTCACACACAATACATCATTATATATATATATATGTATACACACTGCACATTACACACACACCTCACACACACACACACAATACATCATTATATATATATATATATATGTATACACACTGCACATTACACACACACCTCACACACACACACACAATACATCATTATATATATATATGTATACACACTGCACATTACACACACACCTCACACACACACACACAATACATCATTATATATATATATATGTATACACACTGCACATTACACACACACCTCACACACACACACACAATACATCATTATATATATATATGTATACACACTGCACATTACACACACACCTCACACACACACACACACACAATACATCATTATATATATATATGTATACACACTGCACATTACACACACACCTCACACACACACACACAATACATCATTATATATATATGTATACACACTGCACATTACACACACACCTCACACACACACACAATACATCATTATATATATATATGTATACACACTGCACATTACACACACACACCTCACACACACACACACACACAATACATCATTATATATATATATATGTATACACACTGCACATTACACACACACCTCACACACACACACAATACATCATTATATATATATATGTATACACACTGCACATTACACACACACACACAATACATCATTATATATATATATATGTATACACACTGCACATTACACACACACCTCACACACACACACAATACATCATTATATATATATATGTATACACACTGCACATTACACACACACACAATACATCATTATATATATATATATATATGTATACACTCTGCACATTACACACACACACACCTCACACACACACAATACATCATTATATATATATATATACACACTGCACATTACACACACACCTCACACACACACACACAATACATATAATATATTATATACTTATAATCTGTATAATATAAGTGTGTATAAAATCTATAATATATTTATAATATATACAGTATATATATATATATATATATATATATATAAATATATCTATCTATATCTATATATATATATATATATATATAAATAATGTCCCAGTGCACATTTTGTTGTATATATGTATTTTTTTTTATTAGTTTATGGCCTCCAGCCCATGATGCCATGTCCCCCCAGGCTAAGCCTTCATGTCCCCCCAGGCTAAGCCTTCATGTCCCCCCAGGCCAGGCCTTCATGGTCCCGATCAGTCAGATCTGTCACTATCAGTCAGACCCATCAGACTACTTACATTCATCGAAGCTGTTCAATTATCCACCACTATGCATCTCCTGCCTGTACGTTTTTCTGCAGAGGCAGGGACTTCCTGAATGACTTTGCATGCATGTGACGTAATTCTGAAACTCCCTGCCTCTGCAGAAAATGTGCAGGCAGGGGAGACATGGCGGAGGTAAATTGAAATGCTCCAATGAATGTAAGTAGTCTGATGGGTCTAATGGGGCATGGAGTTCTGCTCCCTCTCTCCAGCAGCGTGCATGCACAGCTCCCTCTCTCCAGGGGCGTGCACGCACAGTTCCCTCTCTCCAGGGGCGTGCACGCACAGTTCCCTCTCTCCAGGGGCGTGCACGCACAGCTCCCTCTCTTCGCAAAGGCCGCAAATGCTGTCAAGGAGCGCGAGGGCTGCAGTTGCTGCGAGGGCTGCAGCCCTCTTCGCGAGGGCTGCAGTTGCTGGCAAGGAGCGCCTGCGGCGCTCCTTGCCAGCAACTGCGACCCTCGCTTCGCGAGGGCCGCGGGCTCGCTATGCGAGCCCGCTAGCGTGAGCAACGGCTTAAGCAAGCTCGCCTGCTCACAACTATATATGTGATTTCATTTTGGGGTTATATCAATCTCGGGAATCAATGAGATAATACACATCAGGCCATCCACATGGCCTAGAACAGTATCGGCATTCATTTAGCATATCGGACCTCTAAACACTAATTGATTGACCTATAACCTCCATCTTAGACTGATGTAATGATGACGGTCTCATTTTCTATTGGCTGTTTTGAAATGGGTAGTTACGGCCTATCTTAATTGATTATGTTCCCGCCCTAAAATGGTTTCAGCTTTCGGCCCGTAACTTGCGGGCTTGTTCAATTGAATAGCACCAGATTTGTAGCACACTGCGAACCTGCAGCAGGCCCACAGACAGACGGCCTGTATACCACGAGATGCGGCCTTCGACTTGAATGAGGCTCTATATTTTATTTTCAACAAGTATATAATAAATTGGTTTTAGGTTAACCTTTTCGTAAAAATATATATTTTTTATAATTTCTTTATAATTGCTTTATAATTGATTAATAGGGCATTCACAGTCTCCCAATTGATTCTTATTTATTTGTATTGAAAGACCTCTTCAGGATGCTCTGTACCTCATCAAAAGTAACACACACAAGTGTCTATTTGAGTTTCAATTGTGATGTAACCACACATATGTATCACATATATAGTTGTGAGCGTACGAGTTGTTGCTAACGCTGCGGGCTCGCTACGCGAGTCGAGGCCCTCGCAAAGCGAGGGCACTGCCCTAGGGTCTCAGTTGCTGCCATGGAGCTTCTTGCCAGCAACTGAGGACCCTCGCCGAAGGCGCTCCTTGCCAGCAACTGAGACCCTCGGGCAGTGCCCTCGCGAAGCGAGGGCACTGCCCTAGGGTCTCAGTTGCTGCCATGGAGCGCCCTAGGCGCTCCATGCCAGCACCTGAGGACCTCGCAAAGCGAGGGCCGCAGTTGCTGGCATGGAGCGCCGAAGGCGCTCCATGCCAGCAACTGCGACCCTCGCAAACTTCACGTCGCAACACAAACAGTACGACACACACATTACGACACTCGCAAACAACATACGACACACGTTCACACACATTACGGACTCGCAACACTCGGACGCAACTCGCGAACATTACAAAATGTAAAACACAATACATACACACACCACATACATAAAAAACTTACCTACACCAAGAGGGAGCACCTAGCACCTCAAAAATACAACTTACACCTCGATTTTACTCGAAATAAAACAGTTTAGAGACTAAAAAAAAATCGAAGCGAGAGAAAAAATGGCCGCCGAACAAAACGAAAACGAGGCTACAGCACTCTAAACTCGCAAAACACCACAAGAAACTCGCAAAACACCACAAAACACCTACGGATATTCCGATACAAACGTATACCACACATTACTCGCCATTTTACGCCAATGCGGAATACACGACAACGGTTTGGGCTCGCGCACGCACAGTGTTACACTGCACACATTCAGCACGCTTACACAGCAGATCCACACCACTAATGCTGCAGCAACATCAAAACACATTCACAGCTCTTCCACACAATGCTTTAAAATAGGTAAAGTATATTCATTTATTAATGTATTATATATATACTAAACAGCATAAGCTACCTTACAATTTCATTGCCGTCATTTTTTGACGGGCAATTCGCTAGTGTAGTAATAACACACAAATGCTCAAGAAATCGCCAAGAAACAACATTTGGGTATTTGACAGTTGTGTAACTCATCCATGAAGAATTTTTGAACTGTCTTCTGAAAAATATCACCTACAGCACTACATCCAATGTGTTTGTTTTTCTAAAATAAATATATACAGCAAATATATATAGTAGAACAGTAGTCAGATGCTGGCACAAAGTCTTTTACCAATTTATGAGTTTCGGCAAAAACATTTGCTTATTTCAACTCAAAATCGTTGCACTAATTTTAATAGAAAGCACTTTTTCTGCAAATATTTATTATATTACGAATGAACATGTACTGATTCCAATATAGAAAACTATTATTATTTATTATTTTATTTGTAGAGCTCCAACAGATTCCATAGTGGTACAATAAAATATTAAAAACATTTACATAGTTACATAGTAATTAAGGTTGAAAAAAGACTTTCAGTCCATCAAGTTCAACCTTTTAAGATCTCCTCTGGTCTGCAATATGCAGATTAAATATTAATTAATTAGTTGTTAATTAATTATTAATCAATTATTTATTTATTTATTTTTGCATTTTATTTTCAATTATTAATTCATCCAGATGAAGGCAAACATAAAAAAAAAAACAAGTGAGACTTAGCCAATCGTCTAAAAAAAAACCCTTCCTGACCCCAGATACTGGCGATCGGATTTCTCCCTGGATCAATTCTGTCTCTCTAAATATCCATGCTAACCCTGAATTCCCTTTTTAATTAGAAATAGATCCAGTCCCCTTTTAAAGTTATCTATCGAATCCGCTGTCAGCACCTCCTTTGGTAGAGAATTCCACAGATTAACCAGCCATACTGGGAAGAACCCTTTTCTTTCTTTAAGATGGAATCTTTTTACTTCTAACCTCAAGGGATGGCCTCTTGTCAGTTGAAAACCTCTTGGCACAAAAAGCTCCCTTGACAAAACTTTATACTGATCCTGGATGTATTTATATAGGGTAATCATATCCTCTCTTAGGTGCCTTTTTTCTATTTAAATACAGTAAAAAGAAAACAAGATGGCACAAATAAAAATGGTAAAGTATTGGACGAGGGACCTGATTTTGTAAGAAGGTAAAGTCTTATATACAGTATAAGATAAGCATAAAACAATTCTGACCTTTGATGACATGAAGATAAAAAATAAGGTATCATGTTTTTCTTTGTTGCTTCTGGAAAATGGTATTTGATAATTCTTCACATTTTTATTTAATGAATGTCCTACTGTTGGTTTTGAATGTATTATTGCCCTGTGGCAGTGACATAGGGAATGGACGAGAATTGGGGCTGGCCACTGGCCCTACACTATGACACCGCCCAAACACACACAAAAACTAAATTTGATTGCACTGGTGCCCCCAGAGCAGGGCCTCGGCGCAGTGCACAGCCTGCATGGTGGATTCTCCGACTCCTGCTATTAGGGATCATCTGCCAATTTGCAGAATTATATTTGTTCAATGTTCTTCAATGTGAACTTCATATCACTCTATTTTCTGTGCACAGAGAGGTAGTTTTTGTAAGTTTCAAGGAAAGTTTGACAATTTTTACTTAATATTTTAATGTACAAAGGTAAACCTTTATCATTTTTTAAACGTGCGCTTTTAGTTGCATATTAGATAAAATATGTCCCTGCCTCTTTTATAATATAGATGGAAAGCAACAAAATATATTGTATTTTATAGAATTCTTAAGCCATCAAAAAGATAAAAGTAGAACACACATCAGAGCTGCTTGAGATAAGGAGTTACCAAGAAAATCTTAACATCATCAAGAATGTTAGGTTGTGGGAAGAAAAGAGACCCCTGGAAGACAGTATTAACAGAAGGGGGCATGACCTTAGCCGGTAGGGGTAGCAAGAAGGTGGAAAGAGAATAGAGGTATTGGTAGTTCATTTAAGGATCTGTCCCAGCTCCCTCCCTTCACGTTCCTTCGGTTGCTGCTAACCTCCACAGCTAAAGAAGAACCAGTTATGATCAATGGAGTTAAAATTCCCACCCTCCCCACCCCTTTAAGTAGTTCAAATTGGATTATAATATATTATTATTATTGTCACAGCGCTTTGCTGACAGGGGTCAACGTTGACCAGGGTCCTATGTTTGGAGTTGGCATAAGTACTGCCCCTATGGGGTTTACCAGGTCCAGTTATTTGTTCTGTCATGCTGACAGTTATTTAAAAGTGTGTATGGCCCAATTTACCCAAAGATGGTGTTGTTTATTGTGTAAAGTGATAAGGAAAGGGGAAAAGTAAGTGGATGACTCCTGTGACCTCTCTACCGTGATAGATCAAGACAAGTCTAATTGTGCTATATGCTGTATTATTATTATATGTAGGGGGCACATGAAGGGGTACCATGCTATTTTATCAGTACTGCTCACTTTCCTTAATAATATTCTATCACTCAGCTAAAATGGAAGAAAATGACAACAATTGCATCACATGCCAAACACAAGCCAGACTTCCAGTAGTGTGTTTTTGTGTAGGCCTACATGTCCCAGGCCTAGGCAACACATCTTCAGGGGCAGCAGCCTTCCTCAAGTTAGTAGTGTGTGTAGATGCACAGAAATTTCTACATGCAGTTAACGTAGATGGCAATTTCAGGAATATAGTGATAAGTCATGGAACAAGTCACGTCTACAATTAACCCCAAGGCCATAGTAATACAAGTTTCGTGACCAGTAAATAGATTGCAGCTGCAAGAAATGGCTGTATGATTATACTGATAAGGCTCTGACACACGTAGTGGTAGACAGCCTAGGGAGTTCGTTTTGGGCTGTTTTGTCTGCTTTTAAGTTGATAGTTTTAAACCAATCATATAAGCACACAATATTAACTTTAGATAAGGCAAATTTAAATGTTAACACTCAAATGGACCAATGTACACGTTATTGCAGATGTATACTAACCAATCCATGTATGATAGGATATCAGCTTCTAACAGTGCCTGTATTCTAAGGGTATAAACCCCCCTGCTGTTGAGCAAAGATTTGCTCAGAATTTAGACATACTCCTCTGTGCCTTCAAACTGTGCATTTGTAATAAATTTCCTTTACGCTCCTGTCTGTGTCTGTAACAATAGTATATACAGTACACATAAAGCAGATATATACATTTACCCTAGTATATATATATATATATATATATACTCATATATATATTTCCTGCTCCGGGGTTTCCCAGAAATACAGTCATAGTACTGTACAATGGGGGACTGGGCAGGAATATGCAAATGTTACCCTATCCTTTAAATCCAAAGATATATATATATATATATACAGCAATTATTTCACATATGGTGGGCTAAGAGTGATAGAAGCCTTCCACCGTACAAAGTACAGTAGTACAAATAAGGAATAGTACATTAGTGACTCCATTTGAATGTCTAAAAATAAGTTGATAAAAACTTATTTCCTGCTCAAATTTCTCAGAAATACAGTATATGCACTGCAGTCTGGGAAAACTGGGCGGGACATGCAAATGAGGCCACATAATGCACCATCACTCTGTCAATCCAAACCATTTTAAACATGGCTCCTTTTAAGCATATGCTTACTGTATTTCCCAGTTTTAGGCATAGCAACGGATGGATTTTTCACATTATGTGGCCTCATTTACATGTCCTGCCCAGTTTTCCCAGACTGCAGTGCATATACTGTATTTCTGAGAAATTTGAGCAGGAAATACGTTTTCATCAACTTATTTTTAGACATTTAAATATAATCACTAATGTACTATTCCTTATTTGTACTACTGTACTTTTTACGGTGGAGGGCTTCTATCACTCTTAGCCCACCATATGTGAAACAATTGCTGTATATATATATAGATATAGATAGATATAGATAGATATATTCTCATGTGTGCATGGTAATCTTAGTTTAGAAAGATGGCAAGTCGAAGGAGGGGTAGTAACTGGTGCATGGTGGCGCAAAATGTTGGATAGGCCCATGGCAGCATGAAAGCTAAATGTTCTCCCTGAACAATTTAATAATGCACATATCTGTACTTCCTTTCCCAACAAATGCATATCTACAAAGGCCAAAATTGATCAAATGTAGTGCAAATCAACGGCACCAATATATCAAAGAAAACATGCTACTGGTTTTAATGGGATTTTTATCTTTTACACTATCAAAGCAGTTCCCCTTCTTGTCTTTGTACTTATGCCCTCTCATTTAGTCATTTTTCCACACTTAACTATAGCAACAGACAAACAATAAAGGAAAATGCAGTTGTTTTTATTACAACATTTATATCTAACAAATGATGGCTGCAATCACACAGATAAGATATGTTGTAAAATAGTCGTTCTGAGCTGCTCGATATTTCCAATTATTTTTTGTTGTTTGGACATTCAGTATAAACTAACAACATCTCAACACCCACATTTTAAAGATAGTGATCTCTACAATGGCTGAATTTGTGATAAAATGGTGCTATGTAGCTTGTAATTGTGTGCAATTGAATGGTATTGGACCTTCCACATACAGGCTGTGGTAATTGCAGGTAGGCCTCGGCCTTACATATTTCAGCTGACACATCTATGGCCGTCATCTTGTTATCATAGTTTACAGAGCTGAAAACAAAGAAAAAAAACAATAATCCTCCATCACCCTTAAGACTAAAATACCTGGCTGCTTGGTTTACCACATTATGCTGAAAAATGAGTTTTCATTTTGAGGTAAAAAAAGACTCAAAACAGTTCAGCCATAATTAGTCTACAGAGGATATCTTCAACACTGTTCGGCACATACACATTTAGGAAGAGAACATTGTTTTAATAAATACAGGTTACTGTTTGTCAGATATTAACTGTGCTATGTAAAATTATGGAGGCCATTTGTAATTATTTTGTGGATTTTCTAAAATGTCCACAAACATATATTTAAACCACAAAGACCAGTCTGGTCAATTTTTTCTTTTTGAATAACTACACTTGATAATGGGCTAAATGTTTTTTGGAGGCATAAAAACATACACAACCTTTACATTGTTAAACTTTCATATACAATTATTATTTTCTAAATTTTCTATTTTTCTTCTGCTGGTTTTTTTTTTTCTTCATCATTCAGTTGTTTTCGACTGTCCGTGACCACCATGCACATCTTTATGTCTATGGTCATGCCGATCCACTTGGTTTTCATATGCTGGAATGGGTTGCTAGTTCCTTCTCCAGTGGGCCACGGAATACAGCTCCTGGTATATCTAGGTGGTCTCCCATCCAAATACTGACCAAGCCAAAACCTACTCAGCTTCAGGGTGGTGTGACCACTTGGTTCCCTGACTGTAATCAAACACGGGTCGTAGTGGTTAAAACACTGAATCCTAACCACTGGACCACCAGGTAGGTCCTTGTAAACAAGCTTTTCATTAGTCCTATTAAAACCACTGATAGTGTTAACTGTCAACATCCCTTGGTGCAGTTTAAAACTCTGTCTGCTTTCTAAGTCTACTCCTATCTGAACAAGTTAAATAGAATAAACTAAAATGGTGGGTTCCACTGCAAGATGATCACATTTAAAATAAGTAATTTAGAGGCGTATTTTTTTACATTTGAAAAAACAATTGCCTATTTTCACGGGTAGTCAGAATAGTATGTTTTAAATATATGATTGCAGTCCTATTTCTAAGTGGACATAGGTAAAAAATCACTACATTTTGCTGAGCATGTGATGGCAATTTCCCAAGAGAAGTAATCTTTGCAGTCCCTGCAATGCATATTGAATTTTGACTACAGATCTTATATATACGTGCAGAAGAAATGGCTTCAAACATCACATGAGACTTTTCTGGTATAAGAAAAAGAGTACTTGTCACAGTACAAGGTCAGCTAGATCTCCAGGGGTTAATTCTTCACTTCCTCCAATCAACTTTCTTTCTTAGCAACAGGGTGGACCAAGACTTTATTACTCACAGAACACAAGGACAAACGCTCTGCGCCAGCTTACTTCACCCAGGAGCAACAATGTATATTTCCCCTGACCCAAGAAATATAGCTCCCACACATATATTCTCCAAACAAGGTAGATCTTTATTCACAAGGCCCATAATTGTTATACATTACAGAACAATAGGGAAAACAAAGCAAATATTTCCCAACTTAAATGTTCTTTGTTGGCGAGCTTCCCTGCTGGCAGGAGGAGGGAGTTGATTGCATCCAATGGAGTGGTGTCCCTGCATGTTGGTTTAACTTATGTCCCTGGAAAAGGCACCTAGGTTTGGGAATATCATTGTATCCAGAAGGCAGATGGCAATTGGGTAGAGTATATTAGGCACGTTGGGGTTGGGGAGACAATTATACCTATTTATAGATATATAAAAAAATATGTGTCTCATATATAAAAAAATATGTGTCTCCCCACCTGCCCCCTCACTTTGGAGCTCATTGCGGGCCTCTCCCTCTCTACCTGCTTTGTCCATTGCGAGTCTCGCAATGAGCACCTTCGGCGCTCATCGCGAGGCTCGCAATGAGCGACTTTGTCGCTCATCGAGGGCCTCGGCTTGCGCTATGCGCAATCCCGTATCTTTGCGGGCGTTACACACAAACTTGCAATTACCACAATTATATATGTGGTATCCTTACAAATCCTTCAACAGGGTAGACACTAAACATGTATAAGCTGCAGAAGCTCCATTTAATTAAAGGCACAGATTTTTCAGGCATTTAAAAAAAAAAAAAATTAATACGATTTAATAGTTAAAATTCATAGATAGTATGCAGGCAGACATGACTCATATTCTTATATTACTGCCTGTCGGCTGATAGCAACAAGCCCCCCATAGCATTTGAATCAGATTATTCTCCTCAAGGACCTTCATTTGAAAAAAAGAAAACACACCAGTACACAATAAAGGACCAGAGAACAATGAAACAGGAAAAAGTTATACATATAGTTTTAATAAGAAAAAAAGTCTATTTTAATTAATCTGCAGGACCTTGGCGATATCAGTGATACATTGGTTGAAGTTGTGTATATGTGAGGGGCATTTATATTTCTGGAGACCTGTTGTTGCAGTGAATGATGCAACGTGTCTGCTTCTGGGCCCTGGTAGATAATGGATGTAGTGTCTATTCAGTCTTATCCAATTATCTTTACAATAGCTCTCTGTTTGCTCCCTCCCCTCTCTCCACCCACCCTAGTGATACAGCCCTAGTGATACAAAACGTACTTATAAACAGAGTTTTAAAAAATTCAGATTTTCCCAAACAATTCTTACACGGCCGCTAATACTTGAGAAACAAGTGTCTCATTTCTTGAACTGCAGTGGTGCTTTAACAAGTACCCTCTTTCCAATACAACAAAGAAAAAAATAATTGCAAGTTCATTTAAATTTATTGAGGCATTTCTTAACTCAAAGAAACACATATTATTCTATCTTAACAATATATATATATATATATATATATATATATATATATATATATATAAATAAAAATATATATATATATCTATCTATATATATATATATATATATATATATATATATATATATAATTGACGAATGTCCAGTAATCTAGTCATTTGGTAATTATTAATCTATATATATGTAGATTAATAATGAGTATTGCAGTATATTATGATACCTTTTGTATTGGCAAAAAATAAATCTGAGAACGGACAATACCTGGTTTGACCTAAAGGTCTGATTATCTACTCAGAGAGCAACCTCTTTTAGCCACTTGTGCCCTTCACAGGGAGAAATATTGTGTAGTATATCAGTCTGATCTCACTCACTAGAGTGGTCCAGCCCCGAAATACCAGGTAATTCTACCCTGAACAGGAGAAATAGCAAAACTCAGACGCGTTTCGGCCTCTGTGGGCCTTGTTAGTTAGGTACAGCTTTACTACTTAAGGCACAGTGAGCAAGGAGTCCATCAAGTCTGAAGCAATACAGACCTGAGATGGTACCCTCAGTTTGAATATAAACAACAGATGCAGTGAGAGTGGAGACAGAATCTGATATCATCAGGTAAATATATATATGGGGAATAAACACAACATAGAAAAGGAAACATATATACACATACTATATACACATATACATCAATATATACATGAAAAAACAGAGCACTGTAGTCCGCAGTGATATTCTTCCTGTTGGACAAACATCTCACTAAGAGTGCTAATCCTGTTATGGTAAAATAAGAAAAATCCACATGGAATTGTATATACACAGTATATATATTCATTTTGTTATTAAAATACATTTTCATTTAACAGATATGTATATGCAGCCTACAGATAATAGAGCAAGACAGGAATACTGTATATGCAACTAAATAATTAAAAACAATGTCAAGATATTGTGCAGCAAATTACAATGGAGAACAGATTTATGGCCCTAATATATAATATTGCAGAAGAAATATATCTTACTTGAAGATGTCCGCACTATATAAATATCTTTAAATTGTTTCCCAGGGATTGTTTAATACATTGTGTCTGTCACACAGCGGAGGAAATAGTGGATTTTTTACAGAATCACTGAACCCCCATGCCGGTGTACTCCATTTAATCCTATTACAATATTGTATACTATTTTTCAATAAAGCAAAATCGAGATGTTGCTTCTAAGTATTGTGTTTCCCAGTAGTGATGGAGCAGCAGGTGCAAAGCACCAGGGCCTACAACGTGGTAGGGGTCCGCTGCTACTACAAGTAAAGGAGGAATGTATTATATGAGAATGGTGGATAATTACTATATAGAAAGGTGATCTGGTGCCCACAGGGATGAGCTGAACATCTACGTATAATTTTGCCTTTTTTATTGACCCTAGGAAACTTGCAAGGGGGCCCAAATTATGTTACACCAGGTCTCTCTATTCACTGCCACTGCTTCATATCAGGTTAGGAAAATAACAATGGGCCTCATTCAATTGCAAGCCCGTAACTTGATCGCAGACAGCGGCATGTCTACGATCGAGTTGGCGGCTTCCATTGGTCTCCGTTTGCGAGGCTATTCAATTGCTCCATGACGCGAGTTGCGATCCTGAAGTCAACTCCGTAAACCATGCACTGGTTCGGAGCAGTTGTGGGCAGGAACCGTATCAATTCACAGAGCCCGTAAGCGCCAATTTCGAATCGGCCAATAGAAAATTAGATAATAATTACAGCAGTAAAACATGGAGGTTCCGTGCCAGTCAATCAGGTTCTGGGGGCCGATATGCCATCCTGGCCTGATATATATTAACTCATTGATACCCAAGATACTTAACCCTGAAATGACACATAAAAATAAAATGTATTTCCTGCAGTTGTGCGGGCTTGAGACTGTTGTGCAATTAATCCTAATGTCTGTCATCGCTCTCCCCGCAATTTCCAGTGCAGGATTACTGTTTTATTTGCATTTATAGTGCTACGAATTGGTGTTTAACCTTTTTGCGGGTCCTCTCGAGTATATGTAGGATTTTCTCCTCAATTTGCGGTTTACGAGTGTGGATACGTTTGTGAGCTTGGGGAATTGGAGCAATTGAATAGTGATTCGCGTTTTTAGCCCTTCGAAAGTGACACATTAAAGGCTTTTAGATGGTGTAAGTTATGAGTTGGACGGCCAACATTTTTTCAATCTCGTAACTCGTAACCAGATCCAAGCGTGCAACAATTGCCAATTGAATATCAAATTTGACTGCAGCCAATTAAATGAGGCTCAAAGTCTACCCATGTAAAGTAAAATTGCATGTACGAGAAGCTGTATTTATTTGTTTATTTACTTTATTTTCTTAAAGCATTTGCTGAAATGTGACTTCAGTGATTTTAGCTGGCTGTGGCTTACTGGAATCTAATCCTATCACTAAATGACTATTCAAAGTGGCATTCTTAGAATAGAACCAGATAGAAGTTGAATCTACATCCAAGGCCCCCTGTTGAGTAATTATGTTAGGAACTAAAGCAAATGTTACCTCAGTAGAGGAAAAATATTTGAATAAAAAAGTTATTCTTAAATAGCATGAAAAGCTAAATATACATTATACTAGCCATTTGATTATCACATGAATTCTTCCTGAAAAAAAAACAGTTTTTATAGTGTATTTTTACACAAAACAGCAACTCCCATAAACCAATTAGCTTACTTGATATGCTAATTGGGGTTACAGTCTGCTTGATTTTCGCTGTGTTGGCAAAGCAATGCCCCCCTAGGGCTATCATGCAGTTATATACTCTACACCACCCTTGCTGCAAATTAACATACTAATCTGCACAAATTAGCATAAATGAGCCACAAATGCTAAATATCTCAGAAATAGCTAGTACAGCTTTTTAATGGTCTTTAAGATGAAAATAAAATCCTTCCTAGGTTACAGTAACTCTTTAAAAATGAAAAAGGTGCATTATTTAATGTATTTGGCAAGCAACCTCGATACGGGTTATACAGCAGCCGGTGAGTAGGTTTACCTATGCACTTACATTTATTCTATGCCTGCATCCACTCACACATATGCCATGTAAAACAGATGGAAACTAAACATAATAACATTGAGGGTTCCCCATATGAAGAACCGTACCATGATACTCAGAGTTTGTATGTCATTAGTAAAGCAAATTTCCTGACATGTCCTAGCACTGTTAATGTATTAATAGGTTAATCTTACATCAAACAATTGTACAATATAATTTCAGATTAAAAGAGGGTATCTCCTAACCAGGGACAGACTCAGCCGGTGCAATGCACCGAAGCCCTGCTATGGGGGGCCCAATGCTGTCCCTGACATGGCCTGCCTCGGCCCCCTGAGGCCCTCTTGCGGCCCCTGCAGCCCTCCTGTGGCCTTCTGTAGCTCCCCTCTGCCCCTGTGGCTCCCCTCAGTCCCCCACGGCTCTCCAGCGACCCCTTAGCCTTTCCAAAGCCCACAGCGTCCTGTGTTTGTAAGAGCCCAAGTGCATCCTGTATGTGTGTCAATCGGTATCCTTTATATGTAAATGCCAATCTTTCCCACGCCCATGCCTGTAAATGCCAATCTGCAGCCTTTACCTGTAAGTGCAATGTGCAGCCTATGCCTGTAAGTGCCAATGTGCAGCTTGTGCCTGTAAGTACCAATATGCATCCTATGCCTGAAGGTGCAGATCTACAGCTTGTGCCTATAAGAGCCAATCTGCATCCTGTATCTGTAAGTGACAATCTGCAGCCTGTGTCTGTAAGAGCCAATGTGCATCCTATGCCTGTAAGAACTAATCTGCAGCCTGTGTCTGTAAGAGCCAATGTGCATCCTCTGCCTGTAAGAGCCAATCTGCAGTCTGTGTCTGTAAGAGTCAATATGTAGCCTGTGTCTGTTAGAGCCAATCTGAAGCCTGTGCCTGTAAGAGCCAATCTGCAGCCTGTGTCTGTAAGAGCCAATGTGCATCCTCTGCCTGTAAGAGCCAATCTGCAGTCTGTGTCTGTAAGAGCCAATATGTAGCCTGTGTCTGTAAGAGCTAATGGGGAGCTTGTGTCTGTAAGAGCCAAGGTGTAGCCTGTGTCTGTATGATATAGGCCGGGAAGCGCCAAAAAAAATTGTGCCTACCCTATCATGGGGGGGGGGGGCTTTTTTTTTTTGCACCGGGGTCCCGTTGAAAGTAGAGGTCACATTCTTTAGACTTTATCAGATCTGACAAAATAAATTCAATATTAAACATAGTTATATTTTTATGTATTTTGCTGTAAATGACTCAAATTAAATTACACATTCATTCACAGTTGCACTCTACTAAACTCCTAAAAAATATATATCAGGCCGATCACAGTGCATGGACAATTACATTCACTACAGTGGTAAAAAAAATGAGTGAAGATTTAAAGTAAATACTGTGAAGAGGACTGCGGGGATGAGCACAGGCTATCTTAGTGAATCTTCCAGGTATGTGTGGGGGCGGTGGCGAGCATCTAATAGGTTTGTTAACAGCTTATCATTACTATGCTAAGTTTTTTTAATTATAAAAAGTTACATCACCTGAGACCCTTCCATGATTTGTGGAATCTATTAATAATCAATCAAAAATATTGAAACATTTTTGCTCCTAAATTCAACATGATTGGGATTCATTCTGCTTAGAATGCAAATATATACCTAAATGGACATGGAGCTAAAATTCTTTTTAATGCATTTACAATGTTCTATTACTGATCGTTGGCTAACACGACCCCCCTGGACAATTATACTGAGGCAATTTATTTACCACTGGCACCATTGTTATAAAAAGAATACATGTTGCAAAACATTTTCTAAACCAATCTTTAGTATCAAACAAAGAATAATGTAATTTCAACGTTATAGTTTTTCGTACGATCCATAGTCAAAGTAGCTTACTTGCCTATCCTTAACGTAAATGAATAAGATATGCAATGTTCAGAGTGTTACAATATTCAGCCTACACTTCAATATACTAGTAACAGGTGATATTTATACTTACTCCATGAGCCCAAGAGTATCCAGTCCAGTGAACACCTTACCGACCAGTATTAATAACTCTAAACAAGCAATCGTACATTTGCTTATTTCGGTTAAAGGTAAAACATTTTTACAAATTCAATGTAACATTCTTGTGTGTGTGTGTGTATATATATATATATATCGTATTTATGAAAATCTAGTGCGCCATTGAATCTAATGCGCACTCCAAATTTGGAACCCATGAATCAAAAAAATGTTTTTGCTGCCGAACGTAATGCGCATTTGTCATTTGTACAAGAAGTATCAAACAGTGAGTTTATGTTACCAACTTGTGGTATATTACCAACTGATGCCACTGTGCTGGGGCTCTCTGGGCGCCAGGTTCTGTGTGCCATGGTGCTGGGGTTCTCTGGGTGCCAGGCTCTGTGTGCCACTGTGCTGGGGCTCTCTGGGCACCAGGCCCTGTGTGCCAATGTGCTGGGGTTCTCTGGGTGCCAGGCTCTGTGTGCCACTGTGCTGGGGCTCTCTGGGCACCAGGCTCTGGGTGCCACTTCCTCTGGCGGTCACCCACTCTAGAGAGCCGGGAAGCGAGAGATGGTGGTGTTGCGGTATGTCCTGTGCTTTCCTTTTTACCATCAAATCTAGTGCGCCATTGAATCTAGTGCCCCATTGAATCTAATGCGCACTCCAAATTTGGGTCCTGATTTTCTATGAAAAAGGTGGGCATTAGATTTGAGTAAATACAGTATATATATATATATCTATATTAAGGAGTAGAATAACAACAGTAAAACATGAGAAGGAATGTGGCAGGGCCACAAGTAATGTTGATGTTATGATAGAAATCCCCTCTCAATGGTATGTTCTGTATCTTTAGTGTTGAATAACTATATATATATATATATATATATATATATATATATATATATTATATTACTCCCATAATACTGTGTCAATTAATTTATACAAGGAAAATTGTGTCTTTAAGGCAAGCAATAGGTAGGGCTGTTATGACTCATTATCTGCAGTGCGTGTAGTTTCTGTAGGATAGTTAGTTTTTTTATGTTACAGGTATGGGAAGGGAGATATAATGTGGTACAGTAGAAAGACATACGCTCAAGAGATTCACAAGCCAATATGGAGTACATTTATAGTGTCATTGAGGCTTCTTGACTGTCTATTTTCCACCATTATGTTAGGACTTCAAGTTGGCCATTGTATTTCCTTATTTTCTTAGCAACTGCAAACTTGGGAAAGAGTGCCCTTGGAGACTTTGACATGTGGGAATCAGTAGGGCTCTTGAAGAAGAAAGAATCAGACACCTCATCTACAATAACAGAAATGTGGTGAAGCTGTAAAAAAGAAATAGGAAAATGGGGATACGAAGAGAAGAGATAGCATGATAGAAATTCGGACTGTGGCATAGGGACGCAAGGGAAACTACTGTCATGGATGGAAAAGATAACTTCTGACAACCAAAACTATATTAGATAAATACATAGTTGCAAAATATTCCCCATGTGCAATATGTTGCACACAAATGTGACAAAAATATTGTAGCATGATTTTTAAGATTTTGGGTTAAATTGATATCACCAAAATGTTAGACATTCCTATCTTTTACATAGTTACATAGTTACATAGGGCCTCATTCTATTATCGGCCGTAGGAGATGCGAGGCAGCAAGGACCGGCCGCAAGCTATTCGCCTATTCTATTCCCCTACGGCCGGGGATTCCGGCAGGCTTGCGGCCGGCGCCTTGTTATCTCTTGCGGCCGCACTCGCCGGAGGAAAGCCTTTGATCTAAAACGTCCGCAAGAGTTTTGGCCGCAAGAAAAGCCCGGTTGCTATTCAATTGCTCCGGGAACCCTCTCTGCAAGGCTAAAACCGAGCCGCAGCTTACTTGCAGCAAAAAGGTCCCGCAGGCACACAATTAAGCACATTATAAAGCCCAAATAAAGCCATCCTGCACTCTGAGGAGACTATAAAGTGATTGTAGGTGTTAGCAAAAATAGCACAACATTCCCCTACACTCAAATCCGTAAATACATTTTTTTTTTAATTTATGTCACATATCCATGTAAAAAGTCCAGAGGGCTTGGAGCACCTCAGACCCGCCCACGCTGCGGCCGGAAAATAAACAGTTAATGTAAACTCGGATTTGGGCTGATGTGCAAGCTTGAGAGGGGGTTACTTTTAATCCTCATGTCCCCCAATATGATCCCTAGCATTTACAGAGCTGTACAGTGCCGTCTTGAATTTATTTTTGCGTTTAAAGATTTCTGAGCTTACGGCCGGTTGCAAGATATGCGGCCGGCCGTAAGGGGAGATCCTTGCGGGGCCGTTTAATAGAATCGCGAGTTAACAGAACCCCCGCAAGGAATCGCAGCTTTGCGGCCGTTTTACGGCCGATAATAGAATGAGGTCCATAATAGTAATTAAGGTTGAACAAAAGACTTTCAGTCCATCAAGTTAAACCTTTGAAGATCTCCTCTGATATGCAATATGCGAATTAGTTATTATTTAATTAGTTGTTAATTAATTATTACCCCAAATTTTTTTTTATTATTAATTATTCCAGAAAAGGCAAACATAAAGAAAAACCAAAGTGAAACTCATCCAATTGTCTCAAAGGGGGGAAAAAATTCCTTCCTGACCACAGATACTGGTGATCAGATTTCTCCCTGGATCATTAATCTCTCTCTAATTATCCAGGATAACCCTGAATTCCCTTTTTAATTAGAAATAAATCCAGTCCCCTTTTAAAGTTATCTATCGAATCCGCTGTCACCACCTCCTATGGTAGAGAATTCCACAGATTAACCACCGTTACTGTGAAGAACCCTTTTCTTTCTTTAAGGTGGAATCTTTTTACTTCTAACCTCAAGGGATGTCCTCTTGTCAGTTGAAAACCTCTTGGCACAAAAAGCTCCCTTGACAAATCTTTATACTGACCCTGGATGTATTTATATAAGGTAATCATATCTCCTCTTAGACGCCTTTCAAATCGAATTGGTTTTATTAACATACTACGAACTTTCATGTAAATATTTTCATATTTTATAGTTAAAAACATTTAAATTTTCCCATTTTCTACCTTCTTGGTGACAGTTGGTTTTCATGCAAATCTGGGATTTAAATTTCAATACTTTGTAAACTTAATAATTATGGCTGTTTAAAGGGACTCTTCAGACAAACTATTTTTGTGTTATGTACTTTATTGTGTTATATAATTTTTTTTAAGAAGATAAATTCAATAATTTTATCATCCTCACTGTAAATGTAAATAAGATGTATATTTCACATACTTCTAATAAGCCTCAAGAGTAACAGATTCTCATCTTCTAGAACTCAACGCTTATTCCTGTTCTCTCTCATTATAGATGCCATTCTGTAAAACTGTGACCTAAGGCTACATACGTAGGGGAGTCACTTCATATATTCCGGTATCATGCTGTTAGCAAACACACAGTGACAGCTATATGTCAGAGTAGCATGAAACACAAGTAGTATGAAGACCCTCCCGTGCAGCTCTGGCTTTAGGACGCATCAATACAATATGGCATCTCTCATGACATAAAAGAGGAAGAAAGAGGGAGGCTCCACTAACCAAGTATCGGTTACTCTAGGGCAGCAGTTCTCAATCTGTCTAGTGCCGCAACCCCTTTGGATAACATTTCCCAAGTTGCGGCGACCCCTAACAGTAAAATTATTCATTACTGTAATTTTAGTACTGATATGAATCAAAATCTAATTATCTGATATGCATGATGTATTTTCATTCTTGCAAATTTAACATAATTAAAGCGTAGGGATTAATCACAAAAACAATATGTAATATATATTGTGAAAGTTAAAAATAGTAAGGTTACGAGAATGGAAACGTTTGTAATCATTATGATTAAATTGTCTGCCAACATCTATCGAATGACAATTATAGTAAGAAGGTACTAACTACCAGTGGAAAAAAATGTACAATTACAGGTTTTACAGATTAGAATAGAGAAAAAAACTAACAGCCTTATTAAATTGCGATTCAGTAAATTTAAAAGGGCTCTATTTAGGCACACAGCATATTTTATTTATCGCAATTTAATAAGGCTGTAATTTCTGATGGTTATAGGCGACCCCTGCCAAATCGTCATTCGACCCACAGGTTGAGAACCGCTGCTCTTCTTAGTGTAACAATTGTTAATTCACAGTTAAAATATTTATATAAAACAACTCTAAAGAAGATGTTACCATTAGCCATAATAAGGCCAGTCTCAGATATCACTTTCGTTGGATTTGGACTTGGTATATATCAGCAGCGGTACCTGTCAGACACTCTCACTTTTTGACTATTAGGTTAGTACTGCCATAAGACTAGATAAAAACTATTGCTTAGCGTGGAAGCTTATTTTTTAATCACAAAGTCTCTGGAGATGTTCTTTCCAGCAAAACTCAACTAGATTTGAATCCGTCCAGGCAACCCCAGTCAAAAAAACAAACTATAAAACACACTGATAACTTAAGTTACATCATGGTCTTACCTGAGTTTGAAGAAAACCACAATTAGAAATTGGATTGAGATAAGAGTCCTGCTGTAAAACTCAAGTAGTTATCTGGTCATGGTCAGTACACTGTACTTACTCTCAAATAATACTACATTTATATTTTGGATTATTATGCCATATGACATATTAACTCCACCAGATCACAATGGGTCATTGATTTAATAGTAACCAGGGAATGGATAGTATGCTTAGAGATAAACAAAATCCAAAGGTGGTTTTTGAATCATTTGAGCTTCCTGGACTCCAAATCAACTTTTAAGTTGGCTCTAGCTACCAGAAAGTTAAATAGAAAGCAAGATCAATTTATTCATCCCCTTTCTTCTTGACCAGTCAATTATCAATATATTTGTCGCCTTGCAACACATGTTTTTCATACCCCTCCTCAACAGTGGAAAATCCCATGGATGTCAGAGTCACTGTTTGTTTCCACAGCATATATATTTGGTTGAGAAAATGTGTGTTTTGAAGAAATGTCTATTTGACGTCTGGACTGAACATGAAGCTTTTTTCCACCCAGAACTGAAGATTGCCATTTAGCACTGAAGTATGCATTTTTCAAGTTTTATTTTTTAAGAAATCATATAGTTACTAATAAAGAAATGGTCATACTATCTATGGATCCATAAATAAATGGTATCAACACGCCATTCTATCAATAGAGCCTTAAACAGAGTTCTCCATAGCAGTGGTTCTCAACAACTGGTGCTAGGTATAGGTAAATGAGACCTTATCTACGAGTAATGCATAATGGTAAAGAAAAGAAAAGAAAATCACTTTGTAGTGGTGCACTCCTAGGAACCTACTATAATCAATAGAAGCCAATAAAACTTAGCTTTTAATAGTTATTATAAAACCAATGAAAGTAATAAATATATTAATACATCTACTGGCTAAACTGCATTAATCATAACAATAACCAGATGATTGGATACAATAAATGAAGAGAAAATAGGCCAAAAGAGTCCTATTGTACAAATAAACTGTGAATTGATCAGTGTAAAGTGACTAAATGTTACTTGGGGATTTTCCCACAATGATAAGGTGCTAGAAGTGCTTAATATGCAGAGCTTGGGGATGAAATCCAGGAAACGCGCGTCGGGTTGACGATACGCTGCCCACGCTCCCTTAGTCGCTGGCCGATGACGTCATTACAGAGCGTCTAGGCAGCACATGGGAACGCCAAGTTCCATTAGGATAGCTTTTATGTGATTATCTGCATCCAACTTTGCTAATACTCATCTATGAAATACTTATTAGAGAGGGATAGATTCATGGAACAGCAGACTTTATATCAGCATTAGTACTATCCTTGTGACCCTCAATTTCTGGCTTTTTATATAAACAACAATCATGGACGGGCTGTATATCTCTCCAGGCCTCCTGTGGTTAGTAGGAGGGCCACGTGACGTGCCAGGCCCGGGAGTATGGGAGAGGGGGGGTGGCTAGCTGGGGGGCAGAGCCACCAATGGGACTTGGCACAATTTGGCCAGTATGCCCCCAGCTAGCCAAGAAATTAGATCCCACCCATCCCTAAAATTTGGAGCATAGGTGTTAATTTATTGTAAATGTGAAAATCATGTGTTTATGTATGGAAAATTGGAAAATATGTAATTATGGTAAAAAAATAAAAAATAAATGGAAAATAAAGAAATATAACAAGTCAAGTATTTGAGTTTAATCTGTTTACGTCATTAGCAGTTGTGATACGTCTTAATTTTTTCAGGTTTTATTATGATGTTTTGTATTTGTTGTTGTCACAGCGTGGCGGTGGTGAGGGGAGTCACTGGGACAGTGGTAAAGTGGGTGTGATCTCACCCTACGGGGGTACGGATGCTCCATCACGGTAGGCCCTGGACGAGGGTTCAGGGCGCAGAGTGTACTGTCTCGGTTCAGGCTCCTCCCCTCTCTTGTTTATGTTTACTAAATTAATGGTATTGTTATTATGATGTGAACTTGGGTTTACCAATAAACGCTGTGGCCAGTATATCCCCAAAAATTGCTTGTGTCTAATTATTTCTTAGAGGGCTCAGGAAGTGTTTTGTGCCTAATAAATTATTCAAGGAGCGAGTTATGCCCAAAGTGTCATATGGACATACCCACTGGGCCGTGCGTAGGTCATGTGTATGGACCTTTATTTCATATAAATCATCAATAGTGCAATATCAAGAACTTTTAGCACCTTATCATTGTGGAAAAATCCCCAAGCACCGCATATTAAGCACTTTTAGCTCCTTATCATTGTGGGAAAATCCCCAAGTAACACTTAGTCACTTTACATTGATCAATTCACAGTTTATTTGTACAATAGGACTCTTTTGGTTCCTAATTCACTTTAGTATTATTTCTAGCACTTAGCACTTTTTGCCTATTTTCTCTTCATTTATTGTATCCAATCATCTGGTTGTTGTTATGATTAATGCAGTTTAGCCAGTAGAGGTATTAATATATTTATTATTTGGCAGATGTTGTGTCGTGTGTTTAGTTTTGTATTACTTTCATTGGTTTTATAATAACTATTAAAAGTTAAGTTTTATTGGCTACTATTGATTATAGTAGGTTCCTAGGAGTACACCACTAAAAATGGATTTTTTCTTTACAATTATGCATTACATTATGGATCCCTGGTAGCACCCTATCTTATTAAAAGTTCCTGGGCTCAATGCTTAGAGCCACCTTACTTGTCCTTTTTCTTATCTACGAGTATTCAGGATCAAAAGAGGGATGAGGAGAACGTAACACATAAAAAAAAAAAAAAAAAGCTATCTCAGTCATGGTTAAAGATTGAGTAGATCTGCATGTACTATAGTGAAGTCATTGAAAAATTAGATAAAAATCTAGTGTGTCACATGTAGTATCACCCTGCTAAAAATGTTTTGCATCTTAATGCCAGTCCCCATGAACATTATAAGGTTGCCAGCCAGTGCCCAGATCAAAAAGATTGAGAGCCACTGTTCTGTACTATAGCTTATGAGTCACAGGAGCAAAGGGAGATAAATAGATGTGCATGCCATAGATAATGCCACAGTCACTATATCCAAAAGTAGAACGATTTAACTCATTGTTGCCGAAAAAATACAAACATATCATGTCAAGTTTGAGGCGGCATCATACACACTAAAGGAAATCTGCAATTAATCTACAGTTAATTAAATGTACTATAAAAAGAGCTGATATTACAAAAAGATAGTAACAGCTTAGCTCAGTGATATAAATAAAAAGCGTTCTTATTAATAGTAAAATTAAAATGAGTTACTTCTGTGAATGCACAGATTTTGCATACCTGCCTATATTAATATTATAGTCATTATAGTATAGACTACTATTATAGACTACAATATTATAACCTGCTGCCTATATTAATATTATATTCATTATATTATAGATTACTATTATAGACTACAATATTATATTCATTATACGGTATTATAGACTACTATTATTGACTACAATATTGTAGCCTGCTACCTATATTAATATTATAGTCATTATATTATAGACTACTATTATAGACTACAATATTATAGCCTGATGCCTATATTAATAGTATAGTCATTATAGTATAGACTACTATTATAGACTACAATATTATAACCTGCTGCCTATATTAATAGTATAGTCATTATAGTATAGACTACTATTATAGACTACAATATTATAACCTGCTGCCTATATTAATATTATATTCATTATATTATAGATTACTATTATAGACTACAATATTATATTCATTATATTATAGACTACTATTATTGACTACAATATTGTAGCCTGCTACCTATATTAATATTATAGTCATTATATTATAGACTACTATTATAGACTACAATATTATAGCCTGATGCCTATATTAATAGTATAGTCATTATATTATAGACTACTATTATAGACTACAATATTATAGCCTGATGCCTATATTAATAGTATATTCATTATATTATAGACTACTATTATTGACTACAATATTGTAGCCTGCTACCTATATTAATATTATAGTCATTATATTATAGACTACTATTATAGACTACAATATTATAGCCTGATGCCTATATTAATAGTATAGTCATTATATTATAGACTACTATTATAGACTACAATATTATAGCCTGATGCCTATATTAATAGTATAGTCATTATATTATAGACTACTATTATAGACTACAATATTATAGCCTGATGCCTATATTAATAGTATATTCATTATATTATAGACTACTATTATTGACTACAATATTATAGCCTGATGCCTATATTAATAGTATAGTCATTATATTATAGTCTATTATTATAGACTACAATATTATATTCATTATATTATAGACTGCTATTATAGACTACAATATTATATTCATTATATTATAGACTACTATTATAGACTACAATATTATAGCCTGCTGCCTATATTAATATTATAGTCATTATATTATAGACTACTATTATAGACTACAATATTATAGCCTGATGCCTATATTAATAGTATAGTCATTATATTATAGACTACTATTATAGACTACAATATTATAGCCTGATGCCTATATTAATAGTATAGTCATTATATTATAGACTACTATTATAGACTACAATATTATAGCCTGATGCCTATATTAATAGTATATTCATTATATTATAGACTACTATTATTGACTACAATATTGTAGCCTGCTACCTATATTAATATTATAGTCATTATATTATAGACTACTATTATAGACTACAATATTATAGCCTGATGCCTATATTAATAGTATAGTCATTATATTATAGACTACTATTATAGACTACAATATTATAGCCTGATGCCTATATTAATAGTATAGTCATTATATTATAGACTACTATTATAGACTACAATATTATAGCCTGATGCCTATATTAATAGTATATTCATTATATTATAGACTACTATTATTGACTACAATATTATAGCCTGATGCCTATATTAATAGTATAGTCATTATATTATAGTCTATTATTATAGACTACAATATTATATTCATTATATTATAGACTGCTATTATAGACTACAATATTATATTCATTATATTATAGACTACTATTATAGACTACAATATTATAGCCTGCTGCCTATATTAATATTATAGTCATTATATTAT